>CM033719.1:34761688-35361688 GCA_019671005.1 Hibiscus mutabilis | reverse complement strand
AGCACCATGGATAGTGTTACAGCAATGTCAAGTTATGTTATGGGTGTGGATCACCGGACCACTTTGTGAGAGACTTTCTTGAGGCATTGGATGTTGCCCCAGTTCAAATTTAGAGGAACTCTTTTGAAGCACAGAGGGGCCGTAATTTTGCTAGAGGAGGGGCGAGTCATGTGACGGGACATCAGAGTGGTGGTACCATCCAGTCGACAGCAAGAGCTCTTGCAAGACACTATGCAGTCAAGGCACAAGAGAACTGTGGGGCTACTGATGTTATCTTATGTATGTTCACCTTTTTTGTTCTTATTATTGCTGTTGTGGATTCGAGGTTTATATATTCATATATTCATAGTGGGATATCAGAACAATGGGGAATATCTGACGAAGATCTTGAGGTGGGAATCCATGTGACTAGCCTGTTGGGGTATGATGTGCTAGTTGATAAGGTGTTTAGGAGGTGTCCTATAGAGGTTCAAGGTTCAATGGTTCCTGCGGATTTGAGGGTGCTACCATTTTAGGAGTTTGATGCCATCTTGGGGATGGATTGGCTTTTCGAGCATAATTCAAGTTCGGGTTGTAGGACTAAGAGTTTGAAACTCTGTGTTTCAGATGGGTCTCGACTGGTGGTTAGAAGTGAAAAATCATTGTCTTCCAAATGTGGTGTCAGCTTTGATGGCTCAAAAGTTGATTCAACAAGGTTGTGAAGTCTTTCTAGCTCACAAGGTGGATACCAAAGTTGAGAGCCCAATGTTAGAGAATCTGTGGACGGTTAGGGATTTTGTTGACTATTTCCAAATGAGCTAACCAGTTTACCCCCTGATTGAGAATTAAAGTTCAAAATTGAGGTGATGCCTAGAACGACACCCGTGTCAATAGTACTATATCGTATGGCACCCACCAGATTGAGAGAGTTGAAAAGTCAAATTCAAGAGTTGTTGGAGAGAGCTTTATCCGACAGAGCATCTCACCTTGGGGTGCATCAATCCTGTTTGTTAAGAAAAATAATGGGTTAATAACGATGTGTATTGACTATCGACAGCTTAATGAGGTAACGGTGAAGAACCGTTATCCCTTCCCGAGGATTGACGATCTGTTTGACCAATTAAGAGGTGTTTGTGTGTTCTCAAAGATTGATTTGAGATCAGGCTACTACCAGTTGAAAGTGGTAGAAGAGGATGTCCAAAAGACCACTTCTAGGACATGGTATGGACATTATAAGTTATTGGTAATGCCATTCGGGCTTACCAACGCTCATGCAGCTTTTATGGATCTAATGAACTAGATTTTCCAGCCTTATCTAGACCAATTTATGGTGGTTTTCATAGACGACATCTTGGTGTACTCGCACTCAGAGGAGGAGCACGATTATCATCTACGAGTTGTCCTTCAGACCCTAAGAGAGAGGAAGCTTTATGCCAAGTTCAGTAAGTGTGAGTTTTGGCTTTCTGAGGTGGCATTTTTGGGTCACATTGTCTCTGTGGATTGGATTCATGTTGACCCTCAGAAAATCCCAGCGGTAGTTGAATGGAAACCCTCTTGGAATATCTCGGAGGACTATAGTTTCTATGGACTTGCCATGTATTATAGGCGGTTTGTCAAAGGTTTTTTAATCATAGCGGCGCCTATGACCAAACTCCTACAGAAAGGAGTCATTTTCGAGTGGAATGAGAAGAGACATCAAAGTTTCGAACAGTTAAATGCGTATCTTATAGAGGCCCCAGTGTTGATGCAACCCGAGCTAGAAAAAGATTATATGGTTCTCAATGATGCCTCATTGTGTCGGTTAGTTTGTGTTCTGATGCAAGAAGGTTGTGGCTTACGCCTCGAGGCAACTTAAGCCCCATTAGAAGAATTATCCCACACATGATTTGGAATTGGCGGCAGTTATCTTCGCCTTAAAAATCTGGAGGCACTACCTCTATGGGGAGAGATGTTATATTTATACGGGTCATAAAAGCTTGAAGTATCTTCTCACTCAAAAAAAAGTGAATATGAGGCAAAGGAAATGGATTGAGTTGTTGAAGGATTATGACTGCATCATAGAGTATCATCCTGGTAAGGCCAATGTGGTGGCTGATGCTTTGAGCCGAAAGTCTATGTCGAACTTGAGGGCGTTGTTCGCTCGATTAAGGATGACCGAGGACAGAGGGTTGCTAGCCGAACTTAGTGTAGAACCTACCTTGATACAAGAGATAAAGAGGATGCAAATTATGAACGAGGACCTTGTGGCCAAGATTGAATCAGTTCAAAGAGGTAAGGAACTTGACTTTGAGGTACGAGATGGTGGATTCTTGTATTTTAAGGGTCGACTCTGTGTTATAACATTGGAGGATCTTCGAGATCATATCCTAAGAGAGGTACACCATATCCCTATACTGTGAATCCCGGGAGTAACAAGATGTATTAGGATCTTCGTTCTTTCTATTGTTGGTCAAGCATGAAAAGAGATATATCCAAATTTGTGACCAAGTGTCTTACGTGTCAACAAGTAAAGGCAGAGCATCAGGTTTCTTCATGATGCGATTTGGGTGATTGTGGATCGTTTAACCAAGTCTGCTCACTTCTTGCATGTACGCATGGATTTTACCCTTGAACAGTTGGCTAGATTGTACATCAAGGAGATTGTAAGACTGCATGGAGTACTGTCATCGATTATATCTGATAGGGACCCTCGTTTCACCGCTAGGCTTTGGAGGAAGATTCACGAAGCTGTATTTCAGTACAACTTTTCATCCTCAAACCGATGGTCAATCTGAGCGAGTCATTTAGATCTTGGAAGATATGCTCCGGTGTTGTATTATACATTTTGACAAGAGTTGGGATGAGTAGTTATAGCTGGTTGAGTTTGTCTACAACAATAATTTTCAGTCAAGTATCAAAATGGCTCCTTTTGAGGCCTTGTATGGGCGTAAGTGTAGAACTCATCTTTGTTGGACGGAGCTTAACGAGAAGAAGATTGTGGGGTCAGAATTGATTAAGCAAACCGAGGAAAAGGTTCAGATTATTAAAGAAAGTTTGAAAGCGGCATTTGATCGCCAAAAGGGAAGTGCAAGCACATCGAATATGAGGTTGGTGACAAGGTTTTCCTTAAGGTGTCACCGTGGAAGAGAGTCATCAGCTTTAGGCTGAAGGGTAAGTTGAGCCCGAGATTCATTGGACCGTATGAGATCATTGAGAGAGTTGGACCTGTAACTTACCAGTTAGCCCTGCCACCTGAGATGGTGCGTATCCATAATGTGTTCCATGTATCGATGTTGAAGCGATACCGTTTGGATCCTTCACATGTAGTTATGTTTGAAGAAATTGAGATTAGTCCCGATCTGACATACGAAGAGGAACCGATAAGAGTGCTTGACAAAAGGGTTAAAGAGCTTCGTAACAAGTGCATACCCTTAGTGAAGATGTTGTGGAGAAACTAGGAGGTTGATGAAGCCACGTAGGAAGTTGAGAAGGACATGGAGCTGCTTTACCCGAACCTGTTTCCCAAAGGTAAATTTTGAAGATGAAATTTTCTTAAAAGAGGGGAGAGTTGTAATAACCCGGATTTTAGAATTTGAAGGTTGGATTAATTCGAGAGTTGGAACTCGTGTTGGGCTAAAATTTTGGGCATTGAATGCATATTCAAGCCCAATTTCGTGTTGGGGTTGTTGTTGGGTTTTTGCTGGAGGGGTAATAGAGTAATTCCTACCCCAAGAATATGGAAAGGGGAAATGAATTTATTTCTGCAGAGGGTGTAAGGGAGTGAGATTACCTTGTCTCTACCTTTTCTATCTTCCTCCCCCCATTGTTGAGGTGTGGGTGTCAACTTAAAAGAGTGATCTTTGTAGTTTAGAGTAGGAATCCCATATTAGGGCTTAAGGGAAGAGGTTTCAGCATCAAGGGATCTATCATTTGAGGTAAGAATGTCAAAGGTTGGAGTTGATGAAAACCTTGGGATTTTGGAGGGGTTTTGTGAGGAAAAACGAGATTGAGGAGTTCAATCTCATCTTTTGTTATGTTAAACCTTCTTTAGTTCTCTTTTACCTTTTGGCAGTGTTGTAATTCATTTTACAACATTTGGGTGTAGTTAAGGAGCTTGGTGAGCACTCTAAAGCTCAAGGAAAAGGGAAGGCGTGAAGCTAGTGGAAATCAAGGTTTGTTGGTGTTTTGAAGAAGGTTAGTACACTTCCAATTCCTTAGTTCTTGTATATCATAAAGATGATTGCTTTGCATGCCATTTTGATGATTTCAATATGCTTGAATGGACTTGTTGGGTGTTAATGGCAAAACCTAAAATTGATGTTAATAATTCGTAAAATTGGTTGAAACTGAGCCTAAACACCTTCCATAAGTTGTAGGTTGAGTTTTAGGGGTTATTAAGTTGATTTGGAAGTTTAAGGTATGAATTTTGAGCCCCATACTTGGAAATCTGGGTTCGCGTACTGGTACTGGTGTTTCAGTATCGGTACCCCTCTCTAGAAAGGGAGTCGAGCTATGAAGGGCATACCGGTACGGGTTCTCGAGTATCGGTACCCCTTGCTTGTTAGGAATTCCAGTAACGTTTTGGCTTACCAGTACGCTATGAGGTGTATCAGTACCACTGTTCCATTGCCTGAGGAAGGCTTTCACGTACCGGTACGGGTAGGTGAGGGTACCGATACGGGTGGGAATCGGTACGGGGCGATTCACGTACCGATACAGAGATGGGCGTATCGGTATACCTTGAGGATTTATTTCTTTCGAACCTAAAACGAGTATTGGTATCCATAGAGGAGTACCAGTACCTATAGGGGAGTACCGATACTCTCTGGGCAATCTACCTAAGAAATTTGAGGTTTCGTTTGGGATTTCATAATTTGAGGTAAAGGTCCCAATGGGTCCCTAGTGGTATAAATTGAATTGTAAAACTGAGAAATCGGATGTCCAACCCTGTATGTAAATAAATAAGAATAAAATGTGACTTAAACGTGAGTAAACCTTATAATGGTTAAAGTTGTTGATATATTGTTATGGAAATGTTGAGTCGTGTCGTGTGTGCACTTGAATTGATGGGATCCGGATACCCAAGAAATGTGTTGCAACACCGTGGTAAGTTAAAGGGATGGAGGTTACCGATGCTATGTAACCTGTACCACATCCGTATGTGATCGAGGGATGATTTCGAGCATGGTGTATGTTTTGATGATGTGTGACCCGGCCTCACCTAGGGTGTATGTTTCGATGTTGCATGACTCGGCCTCACCCAGAGTGTATGTACCGATGCTACGTGACCCGACCTTAACTGTTTTGATAATTGAATTGATGATTGATCATGTTGATCCTATGTGTTTAGGTGATCTGAGTAGCGCCACTTGATGTTCATGCTTGCTTAATCATTGTTTGACTACATGCTTATGTTTATGATCTGCATGAAGCATAGTAGAATAGAGGTGTATCCACTAATATTTCGAGCTTGGCGTTTGGAATTGTTATTTCCTTATGCAGATCTTTAGGTTGTTGCGTATTTGGAAAGAGCCATCGGAGTAGGACTTCAGTACATCGATATGTGAAGACTACAGTACTAGATTTGTAGGGGCAATGTATTCATAGGACCCTTATGTTTTGTATCTATAACTCATATTGATTTATTTTCCATATCGAATGTTTTAAATCATTATGTTTTAGATTGGAGCTCCCAAGTAACATTTGAATATTGTACAACTCTTTTTAAATTATTATGGATTATGAAACTTGGATTTAGGCTAAACTCGCTCGTATGTTTTTATAAATGAGTTTGGGCTTAAGGCCCAATGTGACACCGGGTTTAGGGTGTTATAGGCATATATGAAAAAGTTCCAAGAAGAAACTAGGGGAAAATCAATGAATTGATAGGTATCATGGCTAAAGGAAAGGGTTTGGTGGAAGACTCGTTTGTGCAAAAGAAGGTCAGAAAAATCAGTGAGAGTTGGGATTGCAACTTCATAGCGGAAGAAACCTTGTCTGATGAAGACCAAGCCATCGTCAACCAATATGAGGTAATCGACACTACTTCTGAATGTTCCATCGAATTGGTGTTGGATAAGATTGAAGATTTTCTCTTTAAAATCTTGTTTTTGCCAACACACTGAGAACCAGCTCAGAAGCAAGATGAGAAAATAGATCATGAGATTAGCAACGCGGGCACCCATAAGGCCCCTAAGAAGCTGATAGTCTCCTCACCCCAGGCCGTGTTCCAGAATGTGCAAGGCTCGAGTAGAAAAGAGACTAAGGGTCCCAAAGAGGAGATAAAGAATAAGTCTTTCGCCCATTTACCGATTTCATACACAGAGTTGTACTCGCATCTATACAAGGCCAAGTTTGTTTGACCACGTTTTGTTATTTTGTTTCGACCACCATATCCCTCATGGTACGATGCCAATGCACATTGTGAGTACCATGCTAGAGTAGTGGGACACACGATAGAGAATTGCCCGATATTCAAAAAAATGGTGCAAAGCCTAATGAAAACTGGAGTCTTGAAGTGTGAAGGGCCTAACATAGCGGTTAACCCGTTTTCAAACCAAGGAGGTTAGGGCGTGGGTAATCACGAAGAGGTGGATGCAAGAAGGGTAAAAGTAGACGTGAAAAAAAAATCAAGTTTCCCTTAAGTTGGGAATTTGAGCAGCTGTGCATGGAGAGTTTGACCGAAGACCCTCTCATGCAAGAAAAGATAGAAGAGACAAGCGAAAGTCGAGACTATGGCTTTGTAGTAGTAAAAACCTTGTCAGATGAAGATCAAACTATCATCAACCAGTATGATATAGTCTACACTACTTCCAAATGTCCTACCAAATTGGTGTCAGATAAGATCGAAGACCCTCTCTTGAATGTCGTGTCTTTGCTAGCAAGCGGAGAGCCAGATAGGATAGAACCGCAAGATGAGAAAAGTGCAAAGTGCAACAATATGATGAGGATATCGGCTGCATCGACATCTAAAATGTAACAAAGTCAGCCTTTCATATCAACGACTTCAAAATTTTATCAGTTACCGGTCAATCAGTCTTCTGATACTCCAAAAGAGAAAGAGGAATCGAAGGACTTCCAATTCACTCACAGTCCTTTCACATATCAATATTTGTTCTCTAAGTTGCTACACGCCTGACTGGTTGCACCATGCTTCGTCAAAGCTCAGTCACCTCCATATCTGAGGTGGTTCAATGAGGAGGATCAATGCGATTACCATATCAGAATTCAAGGGCATTCCATCGAGAGATGTGTGAGCTTTAAGCGTAAAGTTCAACACCTTCTAGATCTTGGGGTGGTAGAGCTTAAGACAACAGGTCCAGGTCTAAAGATTAATTTTCCAACTGTGACCAGCACTATGAAATTGGGGGAAGATCAGGTCACCGCAATAAAAGAGGTGGATAAAGTGAAATTGCTGAAATCAGCAAAATCGAAAAGTGTCAGTAATTACCATGATCACAACTATCCCATGGAAAGCATTGTTCTAATCCCGCTTAAAAAGTTATGAGCAATTCCAGAAGAGTCCACAAAAGTGACAGTACTTGATAATAATGACGTTCTCGGGGAAGAGAAATTTTGTTTAAGAAAAGAGGGCAAAGAATGTTAAAATGCATGATAAAGATGCAAAAGGGAGTAACAAGAGGACGAAGATGTTATTCCCGATGTCATATTCGGAGCTGCTACCTCTGCTAGTTCAGAATAAACTCTTAAGGCTACCTCTCATGAAACGATATGCTTATTTCAATCCTAATGTGTTTGGTACCAGGGTTTTATGCGGATAACATCACGGTGACTTTAGCCATACAACTGAAGAGTGTGTGTTTTTGAAGGGCAAGATCTATGAACTTATTAAGAAATGAATACTTTCTTTTGAGAATAGAAGACCTAAATTCAACAAAGAGGCCAAGTTTTTGGGAAGGATTGAAGACTCGGGATGAATGGCCAGTGTTGCAATGGTCGAGGATTTATAGTGCGTCCTATCCATGCTTTTTAAGTTTTTCCCTATTCGTTTCTCTTGCTTTCCTTTTTATGTGTGTAATTAACTTTGCTAATGTTCGCCCAAAAGTAGCAAATACCTTTTTAAGGGCTTATGTTATGTTTGCCTTTTCCATTTCAATGAAATGATGCATCTTTTAATTAAATATATGTGTATATTCTTTCTTACCCTCGTGATCCTCAAATATCACATGCATGATGTGGCATTGATTCTAATAAAAAGATCAATTGAATGTTGTATGATTACGATGAAGTAGGGTTTCCTGCATAGCACGCTCTGGTCGGTAAAGCACGAGATGTAAGATAACTACTCCTTCGATAATGTTTAATGATAAGAAAATCTACTAGGAAAGACCAATGGAGTTGTTTAAACTTGATAATTCCTTTAACATCAAAAAAATATGTCAAGAAATGAACAATTGATGGAGCTGTGGGGAAGAACAAATCTAATAAGGAACTAGATTCCACCTGTTCAATACCCCAGCATCAGAGATAAACCTCTAAAATCAACGAGCAATTGAATAAGTCTTAGAGCATCCTGATAGAGTTGTGGGGGAGAACAAATCTAATAAGGAGATATGTTCCACCTATTCAATACCCTAGCTTTAGAGATGACTCTTTGAAGACACTAATCTGATATTAATTGCAATTGGAAGAATACAATTGTACTAAGAATTCTCATATTGATATTTTTGCATTCCATGTGTTAAGCAATTTCGAAAACCTAGAATATATGAATGGACAAAAACAATGAGAACTAGAAGGAGTAGTTTTCGAACATATCAAGCAAATACTTTAATCATGAGGATGGACTAAGCAATATGGGAGGAATTTCACCACTTTAAATATCGCCACAACATTCGAAGGCAAGCTATTGATCACCGGGGGATTGAATCTAAGACGCTCTTGCATTTGATATATGGGCATTCTATTCTTTTTTCTATTGATTTTGATTTTGTATATTAACCCAAAAAGCATCCTTTGTTGAAATGATAGTCAGCAAACTGACATATAGATGAAAAGAAAAAAAAAGAAAAAAAAGAGAAAAAAGAAAATAAAAGAGAAAAAAAGAGAGGGAAATAGAAAGAATAAGGTATTGTTGTAAGAATAGAGGTTAGAATGCAAGGTCAAGGATGTACATGATCGACCTAATACAAAACTTGTCAGTGATCCTGAAGAAAATAATGGCAAACCTTAGTATGCTACACGGTAGAAGGACTCAAAGTGAGTGTCTGTCGTAATGCTTTGGTTGATTCAGAAAATTAAAGATTGGATCTTATTGAAGAAATGAAATTTTGGAGACTTAGGGGGCAATTTTTTAGCCTACCGTTGAGATAGAAGAAAGATCATCCCGATGGGCAAAAAAAAGAGAGAAAAAACTACAGCTAAACCAGAGGTGAGATGGGGAACTACCAAGGTAAAGAAGGAGAAGAATATTTCCCTACACGGCCCTGTGGTTGGAGTTTTAGGTCAAGGATCTACATGGTTGACCTAACATGAAGGACTAATTTATCAAGAATAATAGCAAGATTTTGGACGTTAAACAGTTCAGAGATTTGAAGTAACTTTCCGCCATAATGTGTTGTATGGTTTAGAATAATGAAGATTTGGGAACTTATTGAAAATAAGGAAAATTTGGGAACTTGGGGGCATGGCGTTCGCCCGAATGTTGAAATAGAAGAAGGTACACTGTGAAGAGTCATAGAAGATGTAACAGTTGAGCCCAAGTTGAGTGAGGGCAATGTTACAAAATGGAGCTTTAGAAAAAGATAGATTTTGTATGACCAGTGTAAGACAGCAATTGCTTTTCAAAATGAGACAAAAGATTAAGATTCGGTAAAGACAGAAGAAATGCTTTGTTTGGTTCAGAAAATTGAACATTTAACCTCATCGAAGTATGAAAAGCTCGGAGACTTGGGGGTATATATTCACCCTAATGTTGGGGTTGAAGAAGGCTCGTCATGAAGAGTCGTAAAAGAGGCAACAACTAAGCCCAAGTGGAGTGGGGGAAATGCTTCAGAATTAAACTTTAAGAAATGGTAGATTTTGTTCTGACCAGCGCAAGTCAGCAGTCTCCTTCCAAATGAGATGAAAGATTCAGCAAAGACGGAAAACCCAGGGAAATTAGGGGTGATCGACCAGAAAACAAGGGTTTTACCCAAACAAATCTAAAAATGATTCAATTCATGCATCATTTGTAGTTAGACGTCCTTATGTTAGGAGCATGCTAACTCATTCCATCATAGCATTTTAAACAAGTATTTGAAGATTGAAAAAAGATATGATCTACGGCTTCATAAGAAGTAGACCTCAACAAAGAACCAATAGTTCTTTGAGATGCATAATTAAGATTTCTGAAGGTCTACCAATCTCCGGTTAGTCAGATGCAGTGAGCATCTTTTTATGTCAAGACGATCTGAAGTTACGGCTTTCAGTCAAGGTGCCATAGTGGTCTCAAGTAAGACACCTCTTTCTCTAGCGTATTCTGGTAGTCTCAAATCGAGATGTCATTTTATCTTAAAACTCAAATTTCTCAGTTTTATCACTTCCTAAAGGATGTTTTATCTTAAAACCCTCGATTTTATCCCTTTCTCAAGGATGTTTATCTTAAAACTCGAATTCCCCGATTTTATCTCTTCCTCAAAGCTGTTTTTTCTTAAAACTCAGATTTCCTGGTTTATCCCTTCCTCAAGGATGTTTTTTCTTAAAACACGAATTCTCTAGTTTTATCTCTTCCTCAAGGATTTTTTTCTTAAAACTCGGATTCCCCAATTTTATCTCTTCCTCAATGATGTTTTTTCTTAAAACTTGGATTCCCCGATTTTATCCCTTCCTCAAGGATGGTTTTCTTAAAACTCGAATTCCCCAATTTTATCTCTTCCTCAAGGATGTTTTTCTTAAAACTCAGATTCCCCGATTTTATCCCTTTCTCAAGGATATTTTTCTTAAAACTCGGATTCCCCGATTTTATCCCTTCCTCAAGGATGTTTTTCTTAAAACTCAAATTTCCCAGTTTTATCCCTTCCTTAAAGATGTTTATATTAAAACTCAGATTCCCCGATTTTATCCCTTCCTTAAGAATGTTTTTCTTAAAACTCGGATTCCCCGGTTTTATCCCTTCCTCAATGGTGTTTTTCTTAAAACTCGAATTCCCCAGTTTTATCCCTTCCTCAAGGGTGTTTTTCTTAAAACTCGGATTCCCCGGTTTTATCCCTTCTTAAAGGATTTTTTTTCTTAAGACTCAGATTTCTCGGTTTTATCCCTTCTTCAAGGGTGTTTTTCTTAAAACTCGAATTTCCCGTTTTATCCCTTCCTAAATGATGTTTTTCCTTAAAACTCAAATCTCAATTTTGATCATTTCTTAAGGATACTTTTCTCAAAACCAATTTCTAAATTTGATCCTATCACAAGGACAAGCTTTCATTCTTTACATTTGACCCCTTCTAAAAAAAGAGAAAAGGAAAAAGAAAAAAAGTGGAAATGAAGAAAAAAATAAGAAAAAGAAAAGAAAAAATGAGAACCTGAAAAGGACTTCAAGCAAAAAGTTTTATATAGGAAAAACTCGTAGCTTTAGGATTTCAAGGTGGAAGGTTCTATATAGGAGGGACCGACATCTTTAGGACTTCAAATCGAAAGGGGCAGATACTCGTAGCTTAAGGACTTCAAGCGAGACGTTTTGCATAGGAAAAACTCTTAGATTCAGGATTTTAATGTGAAAGGTTCTATATAGGAGGGACCGACATCTTCAGGATTTCAAAGAGAAAGGGGCATATACCCGTAGCTCAAGGATTTTAGGGCGATAAGTTCTATATATGAGGAACTTGTAGCTGGAAGGATCCACCTTAGGACAAGCTAAAGGTTCTATATAGGAAGAACCTGAAGCTCCAGGATTTCGAGAAGAGGAGGGGTGAACAGTTCTATATAGGAGGAACTCCCAGCTCTAAATCTTCGGATAGTGAAGTCGGATAAAATTAGTGTTTATGGTCTTCGCTTTATTCTTGTTCCACAAGGATAAGCAAAGAGGGGCAGCTGTAATTATTAATTTTATTCGGGGTACTAACCCATTTTTTTTTTACATTTTGATAGTATTTACATTAACGGGCTTTCGTTTATCTATTTTCATTAATGCTTTATATCATATGTTATTGTGAGTTGAAAAAGGGAAAAAAGAAAAAATATCATTATTTGTTATTCCCGGTTATTATCTATCATTATTATTATCATTTATCATCATTGTTAAAAAACTAAAAATACTATTATTATTATATTATCTTATTATTAAAATAATATTATATTTGTTAATACCATTAGTAAATATTAACTATTGTTTTTTTGTTAATATTATATACTACTATTATTTATTTATTATTTTGTGAGTTGAAAAAGGGAAAAAAGAAAAATATCATTATTTGTTATTCCCGGTTATTATCTATCATTATTATTATCATTTATCATCATTGGTAAAAAACTAAAAATACTATTATTATTATATTATCTTATTATTAAAATAATATTATATTTGTTAATACCATTAGTAAATATTAACTATTGTTTTTTTTGTTAATATTATATACTACTATTATTTTTTTATTTTATTAGTTATCGATTATAGTTTTGTTACTATAGTTATTAATTATTATTATTATTATTATTATTATAAACTAAGACTAAAAAATACCCAAAAGATTAAATAAACCAAAGCCCAATGTTTGTTTGTTATTAACATTCTATTTACAATGTGCAAAAAACCCAATAACATTTACATTGTCTAGCACGTTTTCTAAGCTCAAATAATTAAACAACCCAAATTTAAAATTTCCCAAAGTCTGCCCTAATCACCCTTTTCTTCTTGCGCAGCCGGCCACACACCGTAACGATCCAGATTACTCTTGATGATAACCACAAAAGTCCCCTTGGTTCCTCACTCGTGCGTGGAAATCACACAAGGTGATCTTTCGCGTCCCGCGTGCGGTACACGCTCATCCAAGGGTTCTTCGTCTTCCACGTCGCAACCACGCACGACTGCCGACCTTCTGACTCTATGCCTAGTACGCAGCACCAACTGGCCATCAGGACAGCCTTCACTGTCCTCTGTCCAGTCTTCTCTCGACCAGCAATAATGCATGCAAAAAAAGAGGCATCAGAGAATTTAAAAACAAAAAAAGAACACGGACAAAAATCAAAAGGGACAAAGGAAATCAGCAACCAATAGTTAAATCTCGAGCAATTTTATGTTTTTGTAAATCGGGGTATATAAAAGAAAACCTTAACAATTGTAAGGGGATCTTTTGCGGAGAATTTTCACAATATCAATATAAAGAGAAAAGGGAATTACAGAGAGTATTTTCGAAGTATATCATTTTTTATTTTGCATGTATAGAAACAATGTAAGTTGGGGTTCAACTTTTCCCCTGAGACGATTCATGGCGTCGGTCATCTATGCAGTCTTTCTTCGATGACAATCCCTTGGCTTTCAAGCCGTCAAGGGTGAATCGAGGAAGGAGGGTCATTTTGGTTTCGGAACAAAGGAAGGCCTATTTTTTAAAACTGAAAAAAGGATTTTGGTTTTTGTTTTTTATAAATCTAAGGCTGTGGACGTTCTGTTTTAAAAAAAGACAAATGGTAGATTCGGTTTAGGGATGTAGAAAATAGTGTTTTGAGGGTATTTTCAAAGTTCGCCGGCGTCGTAAAAGGCAACCGGCAACGTTGGGCGAAGGTTGACACGGCGGTGAGGGCTGCTGAATTCTGGGTTTGTGATGAACCCAGATGAGTATTGAAGAACATTTGAGAGAGTTTGAATTTTGGGGTTTTAATCCGTTTTTTCGAAGGGAAAGCTTTTTGGAGTCTGTTAAAAGGATGGTATTTGTAACAGGTGTTTTAAAAATAGTTTTTTTGCACAGTAAATCCGTCCGCCCGGCCTTATTACGCATCAAAAGGGTCTCCGCCTTTCAAAAATACGTCTTAAGTCCTCGTCCTTTTAATTTTGTTTTCAATCTCATCGCTATTTCCAAATCAAATTGCTGTTTCAAATGGTTTTATCCCGACTGAAGTCTCTCCGTGTCTCTAAAATTCAGCTTTGGCCATTCCGCATTTTAAAACCATGTCCATGGTCCTTGGGAGTTTTCTAATCTTTTTGATTTCGTCCCTTTTTGGATTTAAATTAAGTTCTAAACGGGTTAATCCCCTTTTTGGACCCCTTAGATTTCTGTTTGTTTTAATTTTGTCCATAAATCCTCGGATTTAATTGCTCTTTCTGCCCCAGACTTCATGCATGTTCTTTGCTTTTGGTACTGTGTTCATTTCTTTTGTATTCCAGTCCTTTTATCTTGTGTTGGAATATTTTTTTCTTTTATTTGGATTTTGTACTGGTATGTGCCTTTTGTTTGATATTATTCGTATTTATTTTCTTTTATATCATGTCATATATTTTTTGTATATTATATGTACATGCTGTACAAAATATGTATATGCGTTTATTTTATTGTTAGCATTTTGCTTACAAAGTATTATTTTATAATATATATATTATATGTTGCATATACTCATACATGTATATTTTATTATACTACTTTGTATTTATATATTATTCTTTTTCTTTTATATATATGCTATATATTTGTTATATCAAATATATATGTATAATATTTGTTAATATGTCTATAGTATATGTACACTTTCGTACGCCATACTTTTTTATATTACCCTTTTTTTATATATATAATATACGTTGTGTTAGCGTTTTCTGTTGTTGTGTCGTGCTTTTTTATGCCTTTTTGTTCATAGATAGGCTATGCTATGATTAGTGTTGCGTCCAGGTATTTGAACTCTTGATGTGGTGCCTTTTTATTAGGGAAATGTGGCTAGTATCAAACGTAGATGTAGTAGTTTTTTAGTTTATTCTCGAGTAATAGGCTCTTTAAAATTTACTTTCACGTATAATCAAATTTTAATTTAATCGTCATTTTAATTCGAAAAGTTTAATATTAACAAAGCGGTAATTATATTTTTTTTTCTTTTGGTACCAATTTTTGGGCGGTGTGAGGTGCCAAAACCTTCCCTATCCGTAACCGACTCTCGAACCTGTTTTCAAACGAATATCTGGTTTTATGATTCCGGCCTACCCTAGTGGCCGGCAGCGACTCTAAATTTTATTATTTTCAAAAGATATAAAATTCTTTAGGATTCTCCCATTTTCTAAATATTTTCCCAAAAAATTTAAAGAAACCTATTACTCATTTTTTAGCAATTTAGTCGACATTTCAAAAAAGAGGCCGATATATATATATATATAGCTGATTTAAGTAAAGTTTTACGTGTAATATAATCTAGTTATCCTATTTAATTGTGTTTTTAGTACTCCAACGGATTGGTTCACAAACTTTTCTTTGGTAGGGGTAGAAATCAATATTTTCTTAGCTCTCTTCAAAGTTAGTGTGCATATGGAGAATTTAAAAAAATATTAAGATTTCAAAACTTAATTCATTATATGTCAGGTTTGTATGATAGTCATCGGGACAACCCAATACTTTATATTAAGGGGTGAATTTATAAAATTTTTGGGGTGAACTTATAAAATTTTAGGGGGTAAAAATAGTTTTCAATAGACAAATTCTAAATCATATACAAATTTTAAATTTTCAAGAGAGCGACCGCCTTAGGGATGGGCATTTTACCCGACCAGGTCAGGTTCCGACTCGACCGGGTCAGATTTTTTAATAAAAAAATCGGGTTCGGGTCGGGTTTTATTGAGGGCAAGGTCGGGTTCGGTTTTAGGGTGAAAAATACCCAACCCGACCCGAACTAATAGTGTAATTTTCCCTTAAATTTTTTTAGGAATATTTATAATAATACCCCTCTTTATATATATTAATAAATTGGTCCTTAAAATTGAATTTTTATTTACAATTATTCCTTAAAACTATTATTTTTTATAATTAAGTCCCTAAAATTATTTTTTTTTACAATGAAGTCCCTAAAATTGATTTTTTCTATAGGTCAGGTCGGAGTCGGTTTAAAGTATTTATTTTTGGGTCGGGATAGACTTTTTAAAGAATGAGGTCGGATTTAGAGGTATTTATATTCGTAATCACCAAAGCGAGTGGATTGTTGGTTTCACTAGGAGTATTGGTTTATGTTCGGCCATTGAGACTGAACTTTGGGGTATCGATGAATGCTTAAAGTTTGCTTGGGAGCTTGGTATAACTCAGCTTCAAGTTGAATCGGATTGCGACAATGCTTTAAAGGTGTTGCGAGAACGGGTACAAGAGAGGAGTCGACCATCTATTGTTCATCACATTTGGGATATGATGGATCGGCAATGGGAGGTCCAATTAGTTTGGGTGAATCGAAAAAGGAATAAGGTATCAGACGCACTTGCTCAGTTGGCATGGAGGTTACCATTTGGTTTTCATGAGTTTGTCGAGCCACCGGACGGAATTTCGCGCTTAGTTTTTTCTGATTTCACAGGTTAAATTTTTTTGTTGGTTTTATTTTGAGATATGACTCTTTGTTTATTAAGTATTATCTATGGCACTCTTTTTTTTCATTTATATTTAGGAAAGTTTAATGAGGTCTGGGTAATACTTCCCCTTTAATTATAAAAAAATTATAAAGTTTTATGTTCAAATTCCATTATACGTGGGTTAAGTTTAAGCAAATTGTCCATATGTAATGATTAATTTATTAATCCTATGTTTTTATATTATAAGTATAACCTAAAAAATTTAAATTTAGACTAAGCATTATCCAAACCCAAATTTTCTTAGATAAAGGAATTTTCATGTTTGAGGACATCACAAGAAAGTGAATTAATTTTGGTGTTATATGAAAGTGGTTATCAGTAAAGTTAGGGGGACCCAGATGCATTAAGAGGGGTGGGACAAATGAACCTAATTATCAAAACTCTAGGTAGGAATGTACACCTGGTATTGCGCGGGGGGCACGTGGTCATCACCATCCGGCATGCGTCTCATCTCATCATTCTTTTACTTTCAGAAGCACCCAAATGGCGAAAATAGTGAAGTGAAGCTACTGAAATAGTTATCGGGTTTAATTTGGATTGGAATCGTTCTTAAGTAAGTGCAGCTTGAGTTTGGATTTAAACTTAGTCCAATTCGAGTTCAAGTCAACATTAAATAAGTCTCGACCGAATTCAGACTATCACCACTTCAAATCATAGCTAGTTTAGACTCATATCAGTTTTAATCATTTTTTTTTAGGTTGGATCAATTTTTTACCCCTAAATAATACAATACAAGGTGGATTGAACCAATTGGACCCTCCCCAGTCCGTGACAACCGACACTTGCTGTGGCCTGTCATTGACCTGGCCAGTAGCATCGCCATCGCGCTCAACTATGGACACGTCCAAACAACAATTATAACAATTAACAACACGCTTTCCTCCTAGATACAATGGTTTAATGTTTTTAAACACATCAAAAATGTTATAACTATAATATGAACGGATCTTAAAAGTCATGGGGTTAAATTCCATATATAGTACATTAGAAAAAAGTTGATTATTCTGCAATTTCGATTTCCTAAAAGATAGTGTATGTTTTTAGCTAAAATATAATTAAATAGTCAATAAGGTAATAACCCAAAGGCAAAGCAATCCCGAAATTAAAACATTTATCAGTAACACCCATTTAATTACACGACTATGAAACAAAACCCTCAAACCAAATCAGATCAAAAACAAGATAATCACCGCTTGAGCAGTTAATATGCTCCACCGAGTAGCGCAACTTTCTGGCTGGTGTCGCAACATCACCGCTTGAGCAGTTAATATGCTCCACCGAGTAGCGCAACTTTCTGGCTGGTGTCGCAACCGCAATACGTGGTGTTTTGACTGTCTAAATTCGAGAACTCGAATTTATCATGAGTCATTCTCGTCACGTCATCTATGAGACTAACCAATCAAATGTATACATTTCATTATTTTTTTATCTCATCTTTTTACCAAGTGAATCTTCACTAATATATACTGTAAATTAAATTTAAAAATATTTTTTACCAAGTAAAAATTCACTTGGTAAAAAGATGAGATGAAAAAATTAATAAAATAAATACATTTAATTAGTTGGTCTCATGAATAACGTGACGAAAATGACTCATGGTATAATTTATCATCCGAATTCACAGCTGGAAACAGACTGCCCGCTTTAACTTATTTGATTTCTTTAATCTGAAAATATTTACTTTTTTTCTTTTATATTTTATATACAAAAATATATTTTATCTCAAATGACTGAGCAGGTGACACAACGTAGCACGCTAGCTAAGATAAATTAACATGCAATTAAAATTTACACGTGAGACAAAAAATTATGCGCAAAATGCTCGCACGTGGAAGTGTGGCCGGCACGTGCAGGCTTATTGGTAGCTAAAGAAGGAAGCCCATGAAGAAGGAAAGAGAGAAAGTAAGATAAACCGAGAGAGGGCGCCTAGAAAACAGCCATTTTCCTGTGGGGACGGGATTTTGAGACGTTTTTATCGGCTTCTTGCAAGTTCTTCAGGCTTCGAATCCCCAAAACATCGCCTCTCCGAGAATCAATAAATTGGCCTACATCGCTGATTTCGGTCGAGTCTGCAAATAACGGGAGCACAAAAGGAATTTTTAACAAAAACAAAATAGAAAAAGAAAAAGATCAATTCAAGCTGCATTATATCCCTAAATACTTTGAGGAGTGCTTAAATCCATCAAACTGAGCCAAATCTGAAACAAAATATTCAAAAGAACAAACAAATTGAAGATTAAACTTGCTTGTTCATTTTAGCCGTTGACCGACAACGAGAAAATCATACCAGATTGCGAAGGACTGAGAATTTAGGTAAAGAATAAGGAGGCAAAGGAGAGTGAGAACGGGAATTAGGTGAATGAGCTTCTCAGGCTTAGGAGTCGATGTCAACGACGAAGGCGAGAACCAAAATCGCCGAGGCTTGACGTCTTTGCCGTCATCGTCATCGATGATTACTCGGCGCTTCTGATCGGTGGAGACTGAACTCTCTTCTCCGCCATGGATCCGGAGCTTGGAGAGCTTAAGGATTGTCTGTGCATGTTGTGGAGAGAAACAAAAGGTTGGTTAGTGAAAATGAGGATTAGTTGTCGTTTGAGTATTTCTTTTAAGGGATAGACTGGCCAGTTTTTTTTATTCGTTGGATTTTATTTAAATTTTTTTTTATCAAAGCGTATGAATTCATTCAAGAAGAATTATAGAAGAAAGAACTTTCATAGGCCTTATTAAAAATTACCTTAAATTTAAGTGGAAAAAAAGAGTATCCATTTAGGTTATCACAAAACAACTAGAAAAAACCATGAAAATCAAAAGACCAAAACAAACAAAAAAGTAAATCATCAACGCCCCTTGCGCGATTCCGATCCGTAGTTACCAACTCCAAAACTCCTGCGGTAGCTTGATAAAAAACAATGCCGTCGAGCGAGTCATTGCGCATCAACTTAGCAAGCCAATCCGCAACATTATTTGCCTCCCTATATATATGTTCAATTTCAATATGCCAATCTCTTTAAAGAAGTTCCTGGACGTGTTGAAACACCGATGATGCCGACGCACTACTACCCTTCCGCAACAGCTTCACCACTGCTAAATTATCTAATTCCACATGAAGCCTTCAGATACCTTATTGTCAAGCATGAAACAAACCTTCATACACCCCCACATATCCGCATCCGATATTGAACATGAGCCAACAGACTTTGCAAACCCAAAAATTCAGTCCCCATTTCTATCTCTAATAACACCTCCGCAAGAGGCTAAGTTATCACTTTGTGCCCAAGCGCCATCCATATTCAGAGTATGCCACCCAGCTAATGGAAACTTCCAGCAACAAACCGCCCGAGATGTACAGCCCCACTATCATGTGACCTCGATCGAGCGTTAATGGCAGCCCGAGCCTCACTAGTCAAGCGATCGCAAGTTGCCACAATTGGCTCGCGCAAGACATTATCCGGATCAAAGATCCTGCGATTACGAGACATCCATAATGTTTACAAGACGATCCCAAACAAAAGACTCCAATCTGACGGATCTTTCGCAAACAAACTTCGCTGCATTAGGTTAGTTTCAAACCAGTCCTCAAAACTCAAAGAGAAGAAATCTGTCCAGCATTCAACTCTAATCAAAGCTAGCCAAACTGAATGTGCTACTGGACACCATCGGAAAATGTGATCCACAGTTTCGTCATTAGCCCTACAAACGCAATAACTCGAGTCCACTGTAAGATGCCGACGCACACGCTCACTGTTAGTAAGAATTTTACCATGCGCAACCAGCCACAAAAACACCTTAATGCGTTGCTGCCACTGAAATCGCAAAATTGCACGCCAAATACCTCTAGTCGGATCACTGTCGTGTTCAGCCCGAGCATCATAAGCAGATCGAATTGTAAACAATCTATTCCCTGTCCAACGCCACCCTAAATTATCTACACTCAAGCACGAATGGGGAGGCTTGATAGCAGCTATCTTTAGAATAATCTGGACTGGCAGCAAGTGATTGAAAAGATTCCACTTTCATTCTCCATCCTCATTTACCATCCCAGCAACTGATATATGCGGGAGAGACTGAGATTAAACGCCGGGACAAAATGTATCAAAGGTTCAATGCCCATTATCCAATGATCCCTCCAAAAATCAACCGTTATGCCATTTCCAACATTCCAACACACACCTGTTCGAACATCCTGCCACACCACACTTAATCCCTTCCAAAATCTTGAGCATTTTTGTCTAGTAATAACATTCGGAATCCCATCACTCCATTTATACTTTGACCTTAAAACTTGGACCCAGAACTGCTTAGGCTTACACAAAACATTAAAAGACTTTTTCATCATGAAAGCATCATTCAATTTTTCTAGATGTCGAAAACCCAAACCCCCTACATCCACTGGCTTACAAACTTGTTCCCATGCCACAAGATGAATGCCCTTTCGCTCATCCATACGCCCCCAAATAAATCTCCTAATAAGCTTTTCAATCTCTTCGCACGCCGCCTTAGGTAAGTAAGCCATTTGCATTGCATAGCTAGGAGTTGCCGCCAAGACCGCTTTCGCCAAAGTAATACGTCCCGCAAGCGATAGCATTTTAGCTCTCCACCTTTTCAATTTGTCATGTACTTTCTGAACGAGGTACCGATAGGATTCTTTCGTAACTCTAGAATGGAGAATAGGCACCCCCAGGTACTTTCCAAGGTCCGAAACAACTGTGAAACCAAAATTTCTACTAATAGAATCACGCAACCCATTCGCAGTATTCTTTGAAAAGAATATACTAGTTTTTGCTACGCTGATCTTCTGTCCAGATGCTTCACAAAAGGGTTCCATCACATCTTTAATCAAATTAAATTGATCCAAAGAGATTTTAGCAAAAAGTACCATGTCATCTGCAAAAAATAGGTGTGAGATATTCGGACCCTGTCGTGACAGTTTAATCGCCTTCCAGTGCTTCCCCTGAACAACCCTATTAATTTCTTGTGCTAATCTTTCCATGCACATGACAAATAAATAAGGCGAAGGGGGTCCCCTTGCCTAATACCCTGACTCGGTTTAAACACCCTGGACAAGTTCCCATTCCAGAAAACCTGGAACGAAGCTGACGAAACACAGAGCATAATGAGACGTCTAAGATTATCCGAAATGCCCACATCATAAAGCGTATCTTCAATAAAGGACCATTCAAGGCAATCATAAGCCTTCTCCAAGTCTACTTTAATGGCCATCCACCCCTTTTACCCTTCTTGATCCGCATAGAATGGATTACTTCTTGTGCAATTACAATATTGTCAGATATCGATCTTCCAGGAACAAAGCTAGCTTGGCTTGGCGAAATCCAATCCGACAGATAAGGCTTCAGCTTGTTAACAATTAGCTTCGTAATAATCTTGTATAGTACAGTACACGGACTAATTGGTCTGAATTGAGTCAATTGATTCGGTACCGCCACCTTAGGAATTAGGACTAAAATAGTTCTATTGATCGAGTCGGCTAACGGCCCACCTTCAAAGACACTCCTAACCAAACGGCACACGCTAGGGCCAACAACACTCCAATTACGCTGATAGAAAATTGCATGCAACCCATCTACGCCCGGAACCTTAAGCGAACCTATATCAAAAACCGCCCCCCTAATATCCTCATCCGATACTCTCATATCCAAAGCTTCAACCTCAGTTGTTTTTAAACAAGGAGAACAACCCCGAACATTATACGAAATTGATGGCTGTAAACTAGAAAAGAGACTCTCATAAAACTGCACTGCCATCTCCTGTAGTTCCCCTTGATCAGAGCACCGGGACTTATCTTCCCTCCGTAAAGCCAGAATAGTGTTAGAACGTCTACGGCTAGAGGCACAATCATGAAAAAACTGTGTTCCTGTCCCCAAATAAAGTCCAGTGGCATCGCCACTTCTGAAGCCAGATACTCTCCTCCTGCTGTAAAATATTTTCAAGTTCAGCCCGAAGAGTAACCTCAAGATCAACCAAAAACGAAGATTGTCAATACCGCAGCGCTTTATCAATCCCACGGAGGCGTGCAATCAATTCCCGCTTCTTACGGCCAATATTTCCGAATGTATTAACATTCCAATCCCCCACCTTCTCTTTGAAAAACTTAATATTATCTAGAACATCACCCCCCCAATACTCCAATTTTATGATAGAAATTCCTCAAAATTTGGATGATCCTGCTAAGCAGCAATAAAGCGAAAAGGTTTCAGCGCAGAAACTGACGTTCTACCTTGAGAGTGAACAAATAAAGGACAATGGTCAGAACCCAACCTATTCAAATGTAGGACATGTGATTTCGAGAACTTTTTGAGCCCAAGCACTATTCATCAAACACCTGTCGAGCCTCTGATATAAATCTCCCCGCCTCCAAGTAAACTCATCTCCCTTGAAAGGCATTTCCAGCAATCTAGAATCAAACATAAAATTTAGAAACAAATCACTCGTTCCCGAGCCAATACAAGAGCCCCCACATCTCTCTTCAGACCTCAATATGGCATTAAAGCCACCTCCCACTAGCCACGGTATGTTACCACCTGGTTTAATGCTAAGAAGTTTACCCCAAATATACTTACGATAAGAAACATGAGGACTCACATAAATAGCCGTGAAAGCCACCCAATCAGGCATGTTAGCTTCTCTGACCAATCCGTGAACAAACTGATTAGCAACCACTTTAATGTCGACCACAACCGACTCGTTCCAAAGAATCCAAATTCCTCCACTAAAACCCTAGGCTTCAACACGAAAAGAATTCAAAAAACCCAGGCGACGAACAACTCTATCAGCCACCACACCACTTATCCGAGGTTCAAATAAAGCCACAATATCAGGCCGGTGAGAACAAACAAAATCTCTAAAATACCTGCGAAAAGAGGAGCTAGCCACCCCTTGTCAATTCCAAAAGAAAAAATTAATCATTTAATAAAAGGAGAAAAAGCAAACATCCTTACAATGACGGGGCTAAATTATCCTTATCCGAATCCCATCGCATCTCCATTGGTGAAGAAACATCCGCACCCTCTTCAATCTCCCCCCAGACTCTATCAAACGAGGAGGCACCAACTCTCCAACCCCCAATGCCATGCTAGACGATGCTGGTTTGTTTGCATCAACCGAGGCATCAATTCGACGGGACACGGATTGTACGTAATCGGTAAGGATCGCACGTGGAAGAGCCCTATATTCTGCCTGTTTTTTAATTCTTAGACCCTTCTTATTCCCCTCCAACTGCGCCTTCTTCAATCCCCCACCACTAGCTCGAACTAACCCCTTAGAAGTTCCTATTTTATCCATACCACTTTCCGTAAAAGACACCGCAGAATGGTTCCCGCGGGGCACATTAGGTTTATGCGATAACACCTCCGAAATAACACCAGCCTTCATAGCCACAGCCTTACCCTTACCCGCTGCCACTGAAACAAAATTAGACTCTTTAAAAACCCCAGTTCCCGGGCTTTCTCGAGAAGATGAGGAGAGACGCTGCTCCCTAGTGTTCACTGCCTTTTCTTGGATAGCTTGCGGGTCTAAAGTCTCCATCCGCTTACCACTTGACTTTTGTTCAGTTCAAAAGCGTCATTATCCAGCACTCAGAAACGTGAACCCGAATCACCAGCATTCTTGCTATCATTACGTGCAGAGTTTAATTTCTTTGGCCGTCTACTCCGCGCTTCCACTTTCACTCTCCCAATCTCCATTGCAATTCTCCTGAAGAAAGCCTTAGAGTAGTATTTATATGGCAAACCTGGAAGTCTGACCCAAACGATAACATGAGATGGGTGTACCTCTTGAGGCGAGAAGGTTGGTGTCCATGGTTGCACCGTAAGGTAAGATCCATAGATGGTCCAGGGACCTGCAGTCAAGACATGACTATAATCAGTTTCAAGGGCGAAACGTACTAAGTAATAATCATTTTCAATGTCCACCACTTGAAAATCTCCACTCGGCTGCCATAGCGTTCGAATTCGGTTTAGCAGAGCTCGATATCTTATTGGGCGTCCGAGAAGCCTGACAATGATAGTTTTCCTCATACTTCTATCAAGCAGTTCATGTGCACGATCCGAAAATCGTATCTTTGGAAAGAGCTCATTCCTATCCACCACAACGTCTTCATCCCGAATCTCAAAATCCATATCAATCGAATTATCACCCGTGACCTTGCCATATGCTTCCCGTCCAGCAGCTACCATTACAGCATAAGAGCGTATGCCCCCACACTCCCTGTAGGCTTCCCCTGATCACTGTCTTCCCCTTCTTTAACCCTTCCGTCACCCATATCTCCGTCACGACCAGATCCTTGTATTCCTTCCATGCCTACTGCCTCCGTCTCCGTGGACATATCCTCAACTTTTCGACCTTTTTTGTTAGCACTTTAAACCTCTACACAAATCGGCGATCCAGGCCGCTCCAGAGATTTTTGGATCGACAGATTCAGAATTGGATCCCCCGACTTATATCTCTCCACCATTTGATCTTCATTCGCCAGAGTCTCACTTTCTCGAGAACCAATTTTCCCACTGTAATCATTATAACATACTTCTTCAAGCGACCTGCCCTCAACCGAAACCACACGATCCGGCGGTCTCCCTGTCAACAACCCTCCACTCACCGGTTCAGCATCACAACGATCCGATCACGGAGGTGGCTCCGAAAATTTAGGAGGATACGTGAAAACCATTATTTTTTTGATAGAGTTGATTATATTTTTTACATGTCACTTTTAAATAATTGGATTTTATCAAGTTTAGTAACGTAGTAGTAGTAGTCTTAGCACTTAACTATTAATTAATCCCAATAAAGAAAGTTATTTATGATTATGCTTTTATGCTTGCAAAAGGGAAGAAGATATTGTTTCTTGGAATAGAATTTGCTATTACTTTTTTTAACCATTTTTATTTAGGAAAAAAATTGTTGTAAAACCTATGTTTGATTTTTGATATAACAAAGTGTTTAAAGACTAAATTGTAAAAGAAAATAAATTTTTAAGTATTCTAAAGTCTCACAAATTGACAAGGAAACTTTTCTTTAAGTCCTAAACTTAACCCCAAAATTTTTCTAAGTGTTTTTAAGCCAAACTATGCATTTTCGCACAGGCGTATTGATACACCCCTTGGTGTTTCGATATGGAAATTCGTTACTGGAATTTGGTTTTGCAAAGTGTACCGATACGGCTTATCCCATTTCGATACGACATTCATATGACTTTGAAAAATTAGGCCTTGCGTTTCGACACGGTTTTGACCGTTTCGATACGACCTTTATCTGGGCAAACGTTTTAAGCTTTGCGTTTCGATACGGCCTTGTCCATTTCGATACGATCTGAAATCTGGGTTTAAGGAATTCTTAATCGTACCGATACGGTCCCATCTGTTTCGATACGGTTTGACAAGATCTTCGAGATCTTTGCATTAAATGTTTTCAACCGTTGCCTTGTCAGTTATTGGAATCAACGCATTTTTAATTTTTCGTTAACTGTACCGATACGCCCCTAGGCGTACCGATGCAATTTTTCAACTCAAATTCTAGTAAGCAAATATTGTACCGATACGACCTTGCTATTTTGATACGCCCCACTTTTACACTATGTCCGTTTCGATACGCCCTCTTGCGTATTGATACGATACCACACAACAACTATATTTTTCTTGTAACAAGTATCGATACGGGCATTCATGTACCAATACGGTAGGTGACCAGACAGCATTTATTGCGGGAATTTTGCTCACCAACGGCTATATTCAATACCTCAAGCACCCAAACGGTTAGAATTCAATATGGGGGTATAAATACAAGACTCCAATTCTGCTGCAACAGCTATTGAACATTAATTGAACAACTTTCAAGCAATCAAGCAAAATCTAACCCTTTGTGCTTTTAGAATCAAATCTTGTACACCCAACTTGTGCAATTCTTTTGTATATCTTTGTTTAAAGTTTGGAATTATGAGTGATCATTATTGGGCAAAAATTTGTATCTTGTGAAGATATTTTATTTTCCAAACTTCTTTCTTTTGTATTGTGAGTGAATTGTTCAAAGCTTTGGGTAAAAAGCTTGAACATGTAACGGTTGCCTCCTAAGCCTAGAAAATGGGAAAGAGTTTCAAGTGAAATTGTTGAAAATCCTTAGTAGGAAGCTAAGGTAGTGGATGTAGAGCTTATTAGAAGCTTGAACCACTATAAATCCTTGTGTCTCGTTGTCTAAATCTTTCAATTTGCTTTCAAACTTTAAAATTGCCAATTCACCCCCTTGGCCACCATCACAATTGATTGATCATCCTAACAATTGGTATCAGAGCCACACTCAACCGAAGGTCTAACAACCGTTGAGGCGATCCTAGAAGGTGATTCAATCAATAGAAGTCAAAGCCATGGCATCCACCTCCGGCAACAACTTGTACGAGTCTCATTCCATCACCAAACCTTCATGCTTCAATGGGGATAACTATCCCTATTGGAAAAACTATATAAGGTTCTTCATCAAATCCAATGACTACCTCCTATGGGATGTAGTAGAAGATGGACCGACAATCTTGATGAAGAGAGAAGGTGATCGGTTAGTACCGAAGTCCAAGCACGAGATGATCGATAAAGATCAGAAGAAGCTCCAAATCAATGATAAAGCAATGCACATGTTATTTTGCTCACTTGGACCAGACGAGCACTCCAAGATGTCATTTTGCTCAAGTACCAAAGAAATATGGGACAAGATAGAGATCACATACGAAGGCACTAATGAAGTTAAGGAGACCAAGATTGGGCTTCTTAATTTGAGCCATAAAAATTTCAAGATGGAGCCGGATGAAGACATCTCCAAAATGTTCTAACGATTCTCCACCATTATCAATGGGCTCAAGGGTCTAGGAGAAATTCCGGAGGAGAAGCTAGTTCAAAAACTAATCTACTCACTTCTCGGGTTTTAGAATGGTAAAAGAACAACTATCATAGAAGCGAAAGATCTCAAGACGCTAACGCTCGACGCTCTCATGGGGTCTCTTCTCACCCATAAGACAATGAAGAAATGAAGAGATAAGGAAAAGAAGAAAGAAGAAATGAAGGTCGAAAAGAAGGAAGTAGAGAAAAAGAAGAGTGGAATTGCTCTCAAAGCATCTTATGATGAGAGTGATTCTAGCGAGGAGGAAGATGAGGAATTGGCTATGATAGCCAAACGATTCACTCAGCTCATGAGATCTAACCGAAGAAGAAAATTCAACCGAAGAAGGGATCTCAAGAACAAGAGCAAATAAGAAGAGAATGATCCTATTGTGTGCTACGAATGTAAGAAGTCGGGCACAAGAAGAAAAAGAAGCACAAGGCCCATGTAGTCACTTGGAGCGATAAAGAGTCCTCAATTGATGAGGAGCACGAAATTACAAAATTATGTCTCATGGCCTTTAAGGAGGATCCTAAGGTAACCTCTAACTCATTAAATGATCTTACTTATGATGAATTATTTGATGATTATAATGAGTTGCAAGAGGCTTATGACGAATTGGTTGAAAAAAATATAAGGAATCTATTTTGAAAAATAAGAAAACTATCATTGATTTGAAAAACCAAAATGATTCCTTATCTAAAATCAATTCGGACTTGAAAAGAAGGTTAGTGATTTACAAGATACTTAAAATTATTTTGAACAAGAAAATGTTGATTTAAATAACCTTCTTTCCGAGTTAAAAGGTCATTACCTCAAGGAGGTAAATGATCTCAAAGCTTCCTTAAACAATGTTGGGAAATCAAGTTTTGAAAAAGGACAATCTTCAAAACTCAACTATGTTTAAAGGAACTTTAATAGATACAAATATGGAGGGTATTCAAGGCCCTATTATGGTAAGAAAGTTAGAAGCATTTGGATTCCTATGGATGTTGTAGCTTCTAACAATGCCAATGAGATTGCTTCTTGGATTCCTAAGGGAATCAAGATTCTGAGAACTAATGCTCATGGACCCAAAAAGATTTGGGTACCTAAAATCAAAGTTTGATCCCATGTTTGTAGGGGGATCATTGCTACAAGGCCAAAGCTTCAAGTGCAAATACGTGGTTCCTTGATAGTGGATGCTCAAGACATATGACCGGATACAAGAGTAGATTCTTGGAACTAGAGCTAAAGAGAGGAGGATTAGTGACTTTTGGTGACAACTCCAAAGGTCAAATTGAAGGAATGGGTTCCCTTGGTAATCATTCTTCCATACTTATTGAAAATGTTTTATATGTCAATGGTCTTAAACATAACCTATTAAGCATAAGCCGACTTTGTGATAAAGGTTTTGTAGTGATTTTTGATATATATGGTTGCAAAATTATAAATGTCGAAACCCACACAATTGTGCTTTTAGGTAATCGCATAGGAAACATATATATAGTGCATTTAGATGACATTCATATCTTTAATGCATGTTTTGTTGCTAATGATGAACATGATTCATGGTTGTGGCATAGAAAACTAGGGCATGAAAGCATGAGTGTTTTTGAAAAATTGGTTTCAAAAGATCTAGTAAGAGGTTTACCTAAAATAAAGTTTTCAAATGATAAAATTTGTGATGCTTGTGCAAAATACAAACATAAAAGAGTTTCTTTTAAACCTATTAATGATGTTTCAACTAGTAGAGTTTTACAATTGATCCATATGGATCTCTTTGGCCCTATTAGAACAACTAGCTTGGGTGGAAAATCATATGCATTTGTTTTAGTTGATGATTACTCTAGATACACTTGGGTTCTATTTTTATGTACCAAAGATAAGGCTTTAGAAAAAATCATCACATTTTCAAAAATTACTCAAAATGATATTGGTTAAACTATTTCTCATATTCGAAGTGACCATGGTATCAAATTTCAAAATCTAGGTTTTGAAGATTTTTGTAACTCAAATGGTATAAGCCACAATTTTTCAGCTCCTAGAACACCTCAACAAAATAGGGTTGTTGAAAGAAAAAAATCGAACTTTAGAGGAAATTGCTAGAACCATGCTTTGTGAAAACAATTTGCCAAAATATTTTTGGGCGAAAGCCACTAATATAGCTTGCTACATTATAAATAGAATAATGATTAGGCCTATTTTAAAGAAAACTCCTTATGAGATTTTAAAATCCAAAAAGCCTAACATTAGCTATTTTCATCCATTTGGGTGTAAATGTTTTGTTTTGAACAATGGAAAAGATAATTTAGGCAAATTTGATGCTAAAAGTAATGAAGCTATTTTTAGGGTATTCTTCAAACTCTAAAGCCTATTGTGTATTTAATAAAAGAACTTTAATTGTTGAAGAGTCAATACATGTGGTTTTCGATGATAACCTCATTCTGAGGAAGGATTCTTGTGATGATGATGATGTAGGGATTTTTGAAGCCAATGACGATGAGCAATCATCAAAGGTGAATAAAGTTCCAACCAAAGAAGAGGAAACACAAGATCTACCTCTAGAAGCATTGAAGGGCATGAATCTATAAGAAAAGGAAGTGAGCTACCCAAGAGAGTTCAATTATGTCAAAGGTGGTGAGATTTTGGGTGATCCATCAAAAGGGGTAAGCACTAAAGTTTCTCTTAAGAATGCATGTAATGTTGCATTTATCTCATGCATAGAGCCTAAGAATATCAAAGAAGCATTAAACGACGATTATTGGATAATGGCTATGCAAGAGGAATTAAACCAATTTGAGAGAAGTCAAGTTTGGACATTAGTTGATGGGCCTAGTAATAAATCTACTATAAGAACTAAATGGGTTTATAGAAACAAACTAGATGAGAGTGGTAACATAGTGAGAAACAAGGCTAGACTTGTTGCTCAAGGTTACACTCAAGAAGAGGGAATCGATTTTGATGAAACCTATGCACCCATAGCTAGAATGGAAGCTATTAGGATGCTTCTTGCATTTGCATGTTATCATGAATTCAAGCTTTTTCAAATGGATGTTAAAAGTGAATTTTTAAATAGTTTTATAAATAAAGAGGTGTATGTAGAACAACCACCTGGTTTTGAAGTTCCAAAATACCCAAACCATGTTTTTAAACTTTCAAAAGCTTTATATGGTTTGAAACAAGCTCCTAAAGCTTGATATGAAAGGTTGTCAAGTTTTCTAGTTGAAAAAAGTTTTGAAAAAGGGAAGGTAGATACTACACTCTTCATAAAAAGAAATGACAAAGACATATTAGTAGTTCAAATTTATGTTGATTATATTATTTTTGGTTCTACTAATGAATTTCTTTGTCAAGAGTTTGCTAAGTAGATGCAAGGTGAATTTGAGATGAGCATGATGGGGGAGCTTTCCTACTTCTTGGGGCTCCAAACTAAACAAAAGAAGGATGTCATCTTCATCGATCAAGCTAAATATATAAAGGACATGCTCAAAAAGTTTGGCTTGGAGAACAAAAAGCCTCAAACCACGCCAATGAGTTCTTCTACAAGGCTTGATAAGGATAAAAGAGGTAAGTGTGTGGATTTAAAGCTTTATAGATCAATGATATGATCTTTGCTTTATCTTACCGCAAGTAGACCAGATATCATGTTTAGTGTTTGCTTGTGTGCTAGATTTCAAGCTAGTCCTAGAGAATCCCACCTTATAGCCGTTAAGAGAATCTTTAGATACCTTCGAGATACACCTTGTTTAGGTCTTTGGTATCCTAGAGACTCTTCCTTTAGTTTACATGCCTTCTCGAATGCGGATTATGGGGGTTGTAAAATAGATAGAAAAAGTACCTCCAGCACATGTCAATTCTTAGGTAGTATGCTCATATCTTGGTTTTCTATGAAGCAAAATAGTGTAGCATTTACCACCGAAGCCGAATATATATCCTTAGGAAGTTATTGTGCTCAAGTCTTTTGGATGAAGCAACAACTCTTAGATTATGGAAATGATGTAGGTACCATCCCCATTAGGTGCGACAATACTAGTGTCATTTGTCTCACTAAGAATCCCATCCAACACTCTAGAACCAAACACATAGAAATAAGACATCATTTCGTTAGGGATCATGCCTTGAAAAATGATGCAGTTCTAGAATATGTAGACACCTCAAATCAATTAGCGGATATCTTCACCAAACCTCTAGATAAAGAGCGTTTTTGGTCTCTTAGGAGAGAGTTAGGTTTAACCAGCCTTCCTTAACCCTTAGACCCTCTTTTGGTCTTAAAAACATACTTAAATTTATTTGATTGCATTGCTTTTGTGATTTTGCTCCTATATGCTCTATGCTTGTTTCTAGGGGGAGTATGCATAAGTTTTTGTTCATACATGATGATCTCATATCATTTTCATGCATTTCGATTCGATTCAAATTGAATTTTTGAGCAACCTGCAACCAAAAATGTCAATTCTGGCACAGGCGTATCGATACGGTGTTTCACGTATCGATACGGGTTATTGAAAAATGTTTCGGTACATATTATATTATACCAGTACGGGGTCGCGTATTAAAACGGGTTACAATCATTTTGGTACAGGCGTTTTGGTACGCCACGTGGCATATCGGTACGCGCAGCCGCTGGGCAGTTTAAAAGGCATTAAAAGAGGCTTTCCTACTTTAAATCAAATACCACTCTTTTCTCTAAAACCCTAGGTCCGATTTCAACTATAAAACCCCTCAATTCCTCACAATGTTTTACACAATTCTTCAAAATCTTTGAGGGCTTTTGGTTTTTACATCAAACCCAAGCAAAAATCATCAAGCTTGTGCATCAACATCTCTTCATTCATCTTTAATCCCAAATTTAAGGTATAAACCCTAACTTTTTCTTTTTAATTTTCTTACATATTTACTCACTGTTTTTGATTCTTAATTACATATTTAGGATATACATAGTATAGTTTTCAAAGTTTTTGTAAAAACTTTTTCAAATCTGAAATTTTTTATTCGAATATGAAATTATATCGTATAAATTTTAACACCGTTTTTGAAGATTTCTTTTAGCAAAAATTATTTTTATACCTTTATATGTTTTTAAACTATATTGTATAGATTTTAAACAATACCTTGATTATTAGATTAATTTTTGGATCGAATGTGTTGATTTATGCATACATCGTTTTTGGTTTATTTTTTTAGATTATGGCACGAAAGAAACGTGCAAGAAAAGAAATCGCCTCTAGTTCCAATCCTCCTAGTCAAAATCCCGACCATAATGGTAATCGACCCAATCTTACCTATATCTATCAAAATTGTTTTAATGAACCGCAATTTCCACATGCCATGGATCGTTTTAAAAAGTATCGAAGTTATAAAATTCGTCGAGAGCGTGTTACTTCCATCCCTTTTCTATCATCCGAAAGATTTTAATTTAAATATCTTAATTTGATGGAAGAATAGAAATTTATGCCTTTTTTGAGTATACCTGAGATTTTATACCGAAACCTTGTTTTGATTTTTTACTCTAATGCCCGGTGTATTTTCAATGAAAATAGATCCTTGGTTATTGCAATTGAATCTTTTTAATGGGTAAGAAATTTTGTATTGATTCAACAGTTTTAGCAAACTATTTGGGTTTTGAGGATACGGGAATTGATGATGAGGATTCCATTGGACATACTCTTGGAGGCTCCGTGACCGTGCTAGATGCCTATGACTGCATTCTACACCTCATGATCACTTGGTGGTTTCGTCCATCCGGTGGGAAGTTCTCCACGATATGACAAGTCGACGACTTTTGGATTTGTTGCTTCCGTGAGGGTAAGCGCCCTAACCTTGCTCAAATTATGTTCACAGAAATCGTCTTCCTTGTGCAACATCGTCATACCTCTATGGTTACATCTTTCACATACGACACCGCCTTGAGCTACATATTTCACAAGATAGGAATTGATTGCTTATATGATCTTGCAGAACCTCTCACCGATCCTATTGATGAGCGTTCTCTTTTTCACGGAAAGTTTACATACTACAATGGAGAATGGATTCGGAATACCGATCTTTCGGGAGGTGTTCAACCCGATCCAGTGGTGGCTCCTCAAGTGGCTCCCATTCCACAAGCTCCGGTGGCTCAACCAAATCTTGATGCTCTTATGGCTTACCTCAATGGGCAATTCACCAACTTGAGCACCAACATTGCTACTTTGCAAACAACCATTCTCAATGAGTTGGCCGTCGACACACGTTTCACATCCTTGGAGAAAAGAGTGACGGCTATTGAAAATCGCCAAAACTCAATGGATCTCACTTTCACCGCGTTTCATGGAAAATGACATCAATACCTTGGTACTCAAGCCAACAATGATAATGAAGATGAAGATGACGAAGATGAAGACGATAGAAATGATCCTTAGGCACATTGCATATCATATTAGGACTAGATTATGCACCTATGTTCTTATATTTTTATGAACTCCTATGCTTTATTATTGCTTTGTTATTTGGTTTACGTTTTTAGGACTTAAGTTGGATTTATTTATGTTACTTGAACTATGGTTTAAATTTTAATGATTATGTTGCTTATTTAATTGCTTGGAATTATTGTTATTTACTTGTTATACCTTATGAAATTGATTTTGATCTAACAAAAAGGGGTGAAGATTTGAGAGCTAAAATTTTTCAAACTTTTCAAAGAAAAACTTTTAGTCTTAAATTAAGGGGGAGTAATTTTCAAAGTTTTCAAAGATACTTAAAAAATTTTCACTTTGGTTTTTGTAATCACTCATTTTTGTCTGAGTTTTATTATTATTAATATTATTGTAATAATAAAAAATGCAAATTTGAAAAAAAAATTAATGCATAGATGTGGGGGCTCCACGTCAACCCCACAACCACCCCTTGCCTATAAATAAAGGCATGGGGCAGCCATTCCATTCACCCACAAAATCACGCCCAAAATGCCATGAAATTGGCAAGGCAATCGGCACCCAATTTTGGGAGCCATGGCCGGCCGCAAGGCTGGCCGGGGTTGAGGGCAGTGCCCTCGGCCCTAGTTGGATCGATCCAACATTCGATCGGGGTCCTATTTTGGATCCGATCTAGTTAATTTTTTGAGAGGTCATGGTAGATCTCGGTGAGGTTTAGTCGGGGTTCGTCATTCGAGCTCCTAGTTAGGTATATTTTCTTCCCTTTTTATTTGTGTTGTATTTTTTATGATTTAATGAAGTATTAATTAATTTAAAATTGTGCTCTTTTTAGGTTGAATGTTTATTTATGTTTTAGATTAATATTTTATTTATGTTAGATTTGTTCTTATTTATGTGTTAGATTAATATTTATGTATGTATGTTTCAGATTAGTATTTTATTATGTTAGTATTTTTTATTTTTTTATTGCATTGTATTTATTTATATTTGGCATGTTTTAAGTTGCATAACGAGATATTAATTGTCAATGCGGTACCCTTTTATCCGAGCATAAACGGGGCCAGTATCAGGCATAGTAATGGTGGTTGGGCGTTTACTCTCGGATAACGGGGCTTTTAAAATTTACTCGCACTTATGACCAAATTTTAATTTAATCGTCATTTTAATCCGGAAAGTCTAATATTAATAAAGCGATAATTATTAAAGTACCAATTTTTGGGCGATGTGGGGTGCTAATCCTTCCTCATCCATAACCGACTCCCGAACCCGACATTTTAAAATCTCTGGTTTTTACGGTGTTCGGCCTACCTTAAGTGGCCGGTGGCGACTCAATTTTTAAAATAAAATACGGTTTTTTGTAAAAACCCCATGGAAGACATTATTTTCAAAACAAAACAAAATAATAATAATACTTTTTAGCGAACCTAATAAAAGAGATAGCTACAGATGGCAACTCTGCTAGGGATGTATTTTTTGTTTTATTTTTCAAAAACAAAATAAGAGTCGAGCTTTTTAAATAATTACAATTTTAAAAATATTTTTTAAAAATAATAATAATACTTTTTTAAATAATTACAAATTTACTAATATTAGAATTTCCAGATTAAAGTGACTATTAAATTAACATTCGGTTATAATTGCACGTTTATTTTAACGCATTTAAAATTTGGCATTTAAACCCGTCCTTTTTTAAGTGGGGGGAAAACACTAATGCTTTCGTGAGGATATCGTTCCTCTGTATGGGGCTCGAGTACCTTATGCTTTCGTGAGGATATCATTCCTTCGTAGGGGCATAAGCGAATGGGTCCCCTTGAATTGAACCCGGTTGAAAGGAGCTTATAATGGGTGATGATCGGGGGCCTTGCTACTCTTAGTAGAGGACAACAAGGACAGTTCGGGTACCTCTTAGCACCAAAACTGCATGTAGAGAATATAGAAAGCCCACCCTTTTAGAGCCATGCAAATAACCTAAGTGTTTAGACAGGATATATAAGGTTATTTTGTTTGTTTGCTTTATTTAAATTTACCTTTTATCTATGTATTTATTATTTTTATCCGGTACTCACTTATTTTTTTGTGTTTTATTTTATTTTTTATTTTTATTTTTATTTTACACATACTTTTGTTGCATTATCATTGCATCTACATTACATAAAGGTGTTGATTCAAGTGGTTTGCCCGATCAGAAAATCTTTCATCATGGAAAAAGGTATCTTAAGGAGGACGACATCAACTTAGTCGTGCGACATTAGGTCAGAGGTTAATCAACGGGTTTGAGGTAACAGTTTGCCGAGCAAGCGTGTAGTGCCAAAGTATACACACGAGAGCCTACAACAGAATGATCTGTGGGAGCTTAAAGAGATTTAGGAAAAATGGGACCGAAGACTACAAGACCTGTTTTTCGACAGTTATGGCGACATAGCCCAGCTAATGTATATTCGAGTCAATCAGCCTTTATTTTGAGCCATTTTCCAACTTTGGAATCCCATTTTTTGCTGCTTTACCTTCAACGGTCAAGACATGATGCCCACGGTAGAAGAGTACACAGCCTTGCTCAACAAGAAAAATGTTCAAATGATTGGATCTATACGAAGCCGTCAAGGAACTAGAATTATCAATTGAAGCTCAAAACCTTTACCGGGATGAGTGACGATTGGGTCAACGGCCTGATTCAGAGTCGAGGACACATCATAGCCTGTGCATGGGAGTGTATCCAAGACATCATACCCGCACACCCGGATGAGGCGATGAAGATGACATGTTCTCTTTAGGGATATAGGGTTTGATTATTTTCCCGAGGGTTCTTGGAAACATCGACGTAGCCATCTTGGATCTATTTGAATGCATGAAGCGGAAGGCGAACCCGATACTAGCGATTTTAACCGAGACTTTATTTCCTTGAGTGCGACTCAAAAACATGAAGTCTTCTTTTCTGGCTCCAGAATCTAGACCCTTTAATTACTAGAAAGACATTCGAAAGGGTGATTACTAGTGGAATCAACACCTTTATTTGCATTCATTCTTGCATTTGTTGATTATTGTTATGATTTTTACATTTCGTACATTGCATCACCTCGGAAGCACGTGCATGCATCTCATTTGCATAAAATCACATACCAAAGAATTCTTTCACAAATTATTTTTAAGAAAAAGTAAATCCTTTTAAGGACATTTTTTTAAGAATGAACTTTTATATTCTTTCAACCAAATTTCTAAATCCAGCCCTTTCATAAGGGCGATTTAAAAAAAATGAAATGAACATTTCAATTTGTTTTAACAAGTTCTTAGATCCAGTCCCTTCACTAGGACATTTTCGAGCTTTTTTCATCCTACCACGAGAATAAATATTTTTTAGCAAAGTTTTCTCAATCATTTCATAAATACACTTGTTCAGTCCTTTCATAAGGACATTAATAATAAAAGTTTCTTTTTCGATCCTTTCACAAGGACATCTTTTAATATGAGCCTTTAATTTAGTCCTTTCATAAGGACATTTTCAAAGGAAATATTCCTCAATTAAATCTTTTCATAAGGATATTGTTAAAAAATGGATTTCTCAATTCTTTCCTCTCTTAAGATTTTTCTTTTTCTCAAAAAAGGAAGAAGAATTTCTCAATTGATTTTCTCAAAAATAAAATTGTTCAATCCTGTCCTTTCTTAAGGATCGTTTTTTTCTCTCTCAAAAATTTCTTAAAGATATTTTAATCCTACTAGTCTTAAGAACGTTTTTCATAGTTCTTAAGAAGTTTTTTCTCAATTCTATCTTTTTAAGGATTGTTTTCTCTGAAAATAGGAGAATTCCCTAATTCTATCATTTCTTAAGGATGAAAGAAGAAAAAAGATTTTTTTTAAAGTTGATTGTGAGTTTTCATGCTCACAAAACTAGAAAGAGTTCAATAGAGTTTAACAAGTCCGACAGAAATGTTGACATAACGTGGTTAAACACGGTAAAGTTTAAGACAATGGATAATTCAAGTATCCATTGAAAATCCATTTTTACGAATGGTCAAAGGAAAATAAATCTTTTCAAAAAATCTGATTTCATAATTGGTATAAACTGATTGTACTTAGGGGAATAGTACAACTAGCCCGGAGCAAACAGCTACGGGTAAAGGCAACTCAAAACCGTTGATCCTCGTGCATTTGGGAAAATGCAAAAGAAATCTATAAACAAAGTGTAAATTAAATTTTCACCAAAAATCCATTTTCGAATGGTCAAAGTAAAATAAATCCTTTGGAAAAATCCAATGCCATAATTGGTATTAACTGATTGTACCCAGGGGAATGGTACAACTAGCCCGGAGCAAACGGCTACCGGTAAAGGCAATTCAAAACCGTTGATCCCTATGCATTTGGGAAAAATGCAAAAGAAATCTATAAGCTAAGTCATATTTTTTCAGAATAAAGTTATTTTTATCGTAATAAAATTTTCATTTATTCAGAAAGCATATTTGCATTCTTTGTTCATTGTTATGGGATAGTTTTTTCACATACGCATATACACATATTTTTGAAAAAGCATACACATGTACATACCATTTTTTATTATTAGGTCATTATTTAATACAAGTATCTCGCTAGTCCATTTAGGCAGATAGAGGAACAAAACAAGTGTGTAGATAATGGGCAATTCCCATTTTAGGAAATTTTCTTCTCAGACACTTGTTGTTTAAGATCCTTGAATCGAGTGTTGACCCTAAACTTCTACCCTCTGAAGACTATTTTGATATCCATGTATGGGATGATGAATGGCATTCCTTCAATTCCCTTCGCAAATAATAGAAAATATCCATTTGTTGTCCCCTTTTGAGCCTGTTCGTTTCTTTTCATTTGAACCCAAACCAAGGATCACCCCCACACTAGGGCAAAGAAGAAGAGGATTTTGTTCAAATTGCTCGGCTTTTTTGACCGCATTACAAAGATGGCGCTCTATGAATAAGCGCAAGAAATGAGAATCAATGTCCTAAACACGAAGACCAAGAGAAATATCAGAATAAGCCAATAAAAGAAATTTTTGCTCAAAAGGATTGGCTAAACCAAATTGAAAGTGTGCCAACAAGAAGTTTGAAACATTGAAGATTAAAAGCACCATTAGAAAGTGCAATAAACGATAACAAGAGAAGATTCGATTACATGTGAATAAGAAACGAATCAACATTCATTCAAGATGCAAGATATAGATTCCAAAGCTACAAAGAAAGAAATGAACTCTAGGGTGAAAACCCAGAAATGGGCAGTCTAGAGCGATCCAAGAAATAAATCAAAGAAGTTTTTTATTTGAGCACATTCTAATCAACAAACGCATAGAAGATATTTTAACTAGAAGAAATGATCCTTGGTTTCATCACCCTTAAACACTCATTTTGGGCCTATATATCCTTTCTTTCATAACCATGAGCCATAGCCTACATTATAAGCCTACAAAGACCATTCAGATCATATGTGGATATCTAAGTTTGATAAGTTTGTCTTTAGATTACATCCCTCCTATAAGGGTTAACCTTTTTTTCAGGGAACGTCACACCTCGAAGTGCCGGATCGACACCCAAATGATGAGATGGTGGGGGCATAGTGAGTAGTGAGATCAAGAGAGCCACCTTGAATGGGTTAGAAATTAGGTATGAGAAACGTTCCTCTCGAAATACTAAATAGACTAGAGGAGACCATACATATGCTTATATCGCCAAAATAGGCAAGATTTTCTAAATAGATAAATTTTCTAGTGCATTTGTTATTTTAGGATCAAACATTAATTGACATTTTTTTTCGATTCTTTTAATCTTTATTGTTTATTCCAAACATTAGTTTTTCAAAAATGTTTGACAGTTTTCGAATTTCAATTTGTTTAATACTTATCGTTTACTCCAAACATTCATTTTTCAAAAATGTTTGGTATTTTCCTCTTTACCATTTCGTCTAAACATCATTTTTTAAAGATGTTTGGCATTTTCCCTAAATTTCTCAGTTTATTTCCAAAATACTAACCCTTTTATTATAGGGACCAAGAGTTAGTTCTCGTCGAGGTGTTGCAAGAAGATTAAAGATGAGTTCATGGCGTGGGGGCATTTTACCAACCCTAATGATAAGATAGATGAAGACTCCGTATGTAGGGTCAAAAAAATGATGATGAGTTGAATCAAAATTGAGTGAGGCATCATTGTCCGTGAAAAATTGAGATATTTTGCTCACAAGAATCCAAGGCGAGTGGGGCATCATTTCCCATAAAATAGCAAAGATCTCATGCATATGGGAGTTCAAATTAGAAGATACCAGAAGTGACACAGATATGAGAGGATTTGACTAATGAAAAAGTCAAAGGATTTTTCTTAAGCGAAGAGTTGATATCGGCCGAGGTCACTTGGCTGGAAGGTTCAAACAGAGAAGGGACAATAAAGTTTTAAAGGCAAATTTTATCGGGGCATAAGAATGAGGAATGGTTGTAGTCACAAGATGAAGCCTACCTACCCCGAAGAAAAGAAAGAAGAAGAAGAGAAAAAGAAATTTTTTTTTGCACCTTTGCATCATAAAATATGCTCACGCATCATCTTTATCATAGGACTTAGTGCACCTTTGCACTGTTAAGAAGACACGCACTTTCAGTGTTAGAAGAAAGGTTCTAGAGAAGAAGAAAGAAAAAGAAAAAAAAGAGAAAAAATGAAAAGAAAGAAGAAAAGAAAAAAAAAGAGATTATCTCACGATTTCAAATCAAGATTTTGAATTCTCGAGCCATCACCTTTGATGGATTTCTTTTGATGTCAAGACGGATAGAACCGGGGGTATCATTTTAAAAGATATTTTTATTAAAACTAAATTTCTCAATTTTATCCTTTTATAAGGATATTTTTCTTAAAACCAATTTCTTAATTTAATCATTTCTTAAGGATGTTTTGCTTAAAAATGAATTTCTTAATTTGATCTTTTCATAAGGATGTTTTTCTTAAAACTAAATTTCTCAATTTTATCCTTTCATAAGGATGTTTTTCTTAAAAACTTAGATTTCTTAATCTGATCCTTTCCTAAGGATGTTTTTCTTAAAACTAAATTTCTCAATTTTATCCTTTCATAAGGATATTTTTCTCAAAACCAGTTTCTTAATTTATTCATTTCTTAAGGATGTTTTCTTTAAAATCAATTTCTTAATTTGATCTTTTCCTAAGGATGTTTTCCTTAAAACTGAATTTCTTAATTTTATCATTTCATAAGGATGCTTTTTCTTAAAACTTAGATTTCTTAATCTGATCCTTTCATAAGGATGTTTTTCTTAAAACTTAAAATTCTTAATTTGATCATTTCCTAAGGATGTTTTCCTTAAAACTGAATTTCTTAATTTTACCTTTTCATAAGGAAGTTTTTCTTAAAACTTAGATTTCTTAATCTGATCCTTTCATAAGGATGTTTTTCTTAAAACTTAAATTTCTTAATTTGATCATTCCCTAAGGATGTTTTCCTTAAAGCTGAATTTCTTAATTTTATCCTTTCATAAGGATGTTTTGCTTAAAACTAGATTTCTTAATCTGATCTTTTCATAAGGATGTTTTTCTTAAAACTAAATTTCTCAATTTTATCTTTCCATAAGGATGATTTTCTTATTTATCCTTTTCATAAGGATATTTCTCTTATATTGTAATAATAATAAAAATGCAAATTTGAAAAAAAATTAATGCATAGATGTGGGGCTCCACGTCAACTCCACAACCACCCCTTGCCTATAAATAAAGGCATGGGGCAGCCATTCCATTCACCCACAAAATCACGCCCAAAATGCCATGAAATTGGCAAGGCAATCGGCACCCAATTTTGGGAGCCATGGCGGCCCGCAAGGCTGGCGGGGTTGAGGGCGTGCCCTCGGCCCTAGTTGGATCGATCCAACATTTGATCGGGTCCTATTTTGGATCCGATCTAGTTAATTTTTTGAGAGGTCATGGTAGATCTCGGTGAGGTTTAGTCGGGGTTCGTCATTGAGCTCCTAGTTAGGTATATTTTCTTTCCTTTTTATTTGTGTTGTATTTTTATGATTTAATGAAGTATTAATTAATTTAAAATTGTGCTCTTTTTAGGTTGAATGTTTATTTATGTTTTAGATTAATATTTTATTTATGTTAGATTTGTTCTTATTTATGTGTTAGATTAATATTTATGTATGTATGTTTCTGATTAGTATTTTATTATGTTAGTATTTTTTTATTTTTTATTGCATTGTATTTATTTATATTTGGCATGTTTTAAGTTGCATAACGAGATATTAATTGTCAATGCGGTACCCTTTTATCCGAGCATAAACGGGGCCAGTATCAGGCATAGTAATGGTGGTTGGGCGTTTACTCTCGGATAACGGGGCTTTTAAAATTTACTCGCACTTATGACCAAATTTTAATTTAATCGTCATTTTAATCGGAAAGTCTAATATTAATAAAGCGATAATTATTAAAGTACCAATTTTTTGGGCGATGTGGGTGCTAATCCTTCCTCATCCATAACCGACTCCCGAACCCGACATTTTAAAATCTCTGGTTTTTACGGTGTTCGGCCTACCTTAAGTGGCCGGTGGCGACTCAATTTTTAAAATAAAATACGGTTTTTTGTAAAAACCCCATGGAAGACATTATTTTCAAAACAAAACAAAATAATAATAATACTTTTTAGCGAACCTAATAAAAGAGATAGCTACAGATGGCAACTCTGCTAGGGATGTATTTTTTGTTTTATTTTTCAAAAACAAAATAAGAGTCGAGCTTTTTAAATAATTACAATTTTAAAAATATTTTTTAAAAATAATAATAATACTTTTTAAATAATTACAAATTTACTAATATTAGAATTTCAGATTAAAGTGACTATTAAATTAACATTCGGTTATAATTGCACGTTTATTTTAACGCATTTAAAATTTGGCATTTAAACCCGTCCTTTTTTAAGTGGGGGGAAAACACTAATGCTTTCGTGAGGATATCGTTCCTCTGTATGGGGCTCGAGTACCTTATGCTTTCGTGAGGATATCATTCCTTCGTAGGGGCATAAGCGAATGGGTCCCCTTGAATTGAACCCGGTTGAAAGGAGCTTATAATGGGTGATGATCGGGGGCCTTGCTACTCTTAGTAGAGGACAACAAGGACAGTTCGGGTACCTCTTAGCACCAAAACTGCATGTAGAGAATATAGAAAGCCCACCCTTTTAGAGCCATGCAAATAACCTAAGTGTTTAGACAGGATATATAAGGTTATTTTGTTTGTTTGCTTTATTTAAATTTACCTTTTATCTATGTATTTATTATTTTTATCCGGTACTCACTTATTTTTTTGTGTTTTATTTTATTTTTTATTTTTATTTTTATTTTACACATACTTTTGTTGCATTATCATTGCATCTACATTACATAAAGGTGTTGATTCAAGTGGTTTGCCCGATCAGAAAATCTTTCATCATGGAAAAAGGTATCTTAAGGAGGACGACATCAACTTAGTCGTGCGACGACATTAGGTCGAGGTTAATCAACGGGTTTGAGGTAACAGTTTTGCCGAGCAAGCGTGTAGTGCCAAAGTATACACGAGAGCCTACAATGAATGATGATGTGTGGGAGCTTAAAGAGATTTAGGAAAAATGGGACCGAAGACTACAAGACCTGTTTTTCGACAGTTATGGCGACATAGCCCAGCTAATGTATATTCGAGTCAATCAGCCTTTATTTTGAGCCATTTTCCAACTTTGGAATCCCATTTTTTGCTGCTTTACCTTCAACGGTCAAGACATGATGCCCACGGTAGAAGAGTACACAGCCTTGCTCAACAAGAAAAATGTTCAAATGATTGGATCTATACGAAGCCGTCAAGGAACTAGAATTATCAATTGAAGCTCAAAACCTTTACCGGGATGAGTGACGATTGGGTCAACGGCCTGATTCAGAGTCGAGGACACATCATAGCCTGTGCATGGGAGTGTATCCAAGACATCATACCCGCACACCCGGATGAGGCGATGAAGATGACATGTTCTCTTTAGGGATATAGGGTTTGATTATTTTCCCGAGGGTTCTTGGAAACATCGACGTAGCCATCTTGGATCTATTTGAATGCATGAAGCGGAAGGCGAACCCGATACTAGCGATTTTAACCGAGACTTTATTTCCTTGAGTGCGACTCAAAAACATGAAGTCTTCTTTTCGGCTCAGAATCTAGACCCTTTAATTACTAGAAAGACATTCGAAAGGGTGATTACTAGTGGAATCAACACCTTTATTTGCATTCATTCTTGCATTTGTTGATTATTGTTATGATTTTTACATTTCGTACATTGCATCACCTCGGAAGCACGTGCATGCATCTCATTTGCATAAAATCACATACCAAAGAATTCTTTCACAAATTATTTTTAAGAAAAAGTAAATCCTTTTAAGGACATTTTTTTAAGAATGAACTTTTATATTCTTTCAACCAAATTTCTAAATCCAGCCCTTTCATAAGGGCGATTTAAAAAAAATGAAATGAACATTTCAATTTGTTTTAACAAGTTCTTAGATCCAGTCCCTTCACTAGGACATTTTCGAGCTTTTTTCATCCTACCACGAGAATAAATATTTTTTAGCAAAGTTTTCTCAATCATTTCATAAATACACTTGTTCAGTCCTTTCATAAGGACATTAATAATAAAAGTTTCTTTTTCGATCCTTTCACAAGGACATCTTTTAATATGAGCCTTTAATTTAGTCCTTTCATAAGGACATTTTCAAAGGAAATATTCCTCAATTAAATCTTTTCATAAGGATATTGTTAAAAAATGGATTTCTCAATTCTTTCCTCTCTTAAGATTTTTCTTTTTCTCAAAAAAGGAAGAAGAATTTCTCAATTGATTTTCTCAAAAATAAAATTGTTCAATCTGTCCTTTCTTAAGGATCGTTTTTTCTCTCTCAAAAATTTCTTAAAGATATTTTAATCCTACTAGTCTTAAGAACGTTTTTCATAGTTCTTAGAAGTTTTTTCTCAATTCTATCTTTTTAAGGATTGTTTTCTGAAAATAGGAGAATTCCCTAATTCTATCATTTCTTAAGGATGAAAGAAGAAAAAGATTTTTTTAAAGTTGATTGTGAGTTTTCATGCTCACAAAACTAGAAAGAGTTCAATAGAGTTTAACAAGTCCGACAGAAATGTTGACATAACGTGGTTAAACACGGTAAAGTTTAAGACAATGGATAATTCAAGTATCCATTGAAAATCCATTTTTACGAATGGTCAAAGGAAAATAAATCTTTTCAAAAAATCTGATTTCATAATTGGTATAAACTGATTGTACTTAGGGGAATAGTACAACTAGCCCGGAGCAAACAGCTACGGGTAAAGGCAACTCAAAACCGTTGATCCCTGTGCATTTGGGAAAAATGCAAAAGAAATCTATAAACAAAGCTGTAAATTAAATTTTCACCAAAAATCCATTTTCGAATGGTCAAAGTAAAATAAATCCTTTGGAAAAATCCAATGCCATAATTGGTATTAACTGATTGTACCCAGGGGAATGGTACAACTAGCCCGGAGCAAACGGCTACCGGTAAAGGCAATTCAAATCCGTTGATCCCTATGCATTTGGGAAAAATGCAAAAGAAATCTATAAGCTAAGTCATATTTTTTCAGAATAAAGTTATTTTTATCGTAATAAAATTTTCATTTATTCAGAAAGCATATTTGCATTCTTTGTTCATTGTTATGGGATAGTTTTTTCACATACGCATATACACATATTTTTGAAAAAGCATACACATGTACATACCATTTTTTATTATTAGGTCATTACGAATACAAGTATCTGCTAGTCCATTTAGGCAGATAGAGGAACAAAACAAGTGTGTAGATAATGGGCAATTCCCATTTTAGGAAATTTTCTTCTCAGACACTTGTTGTTTAAGATCCTTGAATCGAGTGTTGACCCTAAACTTCTACCCTCTGAAGACTATTTTGATATCCATGTATGGGATGATGAATGGCATTCCTTCAATTCCCTTCGCAAATAATAGAAAATATCCATTTGTTGTCCCCTTTTGAGCCTGTTCGTTTCTTTTCATTTGAACCCAAACCAAGGATCACCCCCACACTAGGGCAAAGAAGAAGAGGATTTTGTTCAAATTGCTCAGTTTTGACCGCATTACAAAGATGGCGCTCTATGAATAAGCGCAAGAAATGAGAATCAATGTCCTAAACACGAAGACCAAGAGAAATATCAGAATAAGCCAATAAAAGAAATTTTTGCTCAAAAGGATTGGCTAAACCAAATTGAAAGTGTGCCAACAAGAAGTTTGAAACATTGAAGATTAAAAGCACCATTAGAAAGTGCAATAAACGATAACAAGAGAAGATTCGATTACATGTGAATAAGAAACGAATCAACATTCATTCAAGATGCAAGATATAGATTCCAAAGCTACAAAGAAAGAAATGAACTCTAGGGTGAAAACCCAGAAATGGGCAGTCTAGAGCGATCCAAGAAATAAATCAAAGAAGTTTTTTATTTGAGCACATTCTAATCAACAAACGCATAGAAGATATTTTAACTAGAAGAAATGATCCTTGGTTTCATCACCCTTAAACACTCATTTTGGGCCTATATATCCTTTCTTTCATAACCATGAGCCATAGCCTACATTATAAGCCTACAAAGACCATTCAGATCATATGTGGATATCTAAGTTTGATAAGTTTGTCTTTAGATTACATCCCTCCTATAAGGGTTAACTTTTTTCGTGGAACGTCACACCTCGAAGTGCCGGATCGACACCCAAATGATGAGATGGTGGGGGCATAGTGAGTAGTGAGATCAAGAGAGCCACCTTGAATGGGTTAGAAATTAGGTATGAGAAACGTTCCTCTCGAAATACTAAATAGACTAGAGGAGACCATACATATGCTTATATCGCCAAAATAGGCAAGATTTTCTAAATAGATAAATTTTCTAGTGCATTTGTTATTTTAGGATCAAACATTAATTGACATTTTTTTTCGATTCTTTTAATCTTTATTGTTTATTCCAAACATTAGTTTTTCAAAAATGTTTGACAGTTTTCGAATTTCAATTTGTTTAATACTTATCGTTTACTCCAAACATTCATTTTTCAAAAATGTTTGGTATTTTCCTCTTTACCATTTCGTCTAAACATCATTTTTTAAAGATGTTTGGCATTTTCCCTAAATTTCTCAGTTTATTTCCAAAATACTAACCCTTTTATTATAGGGACCAAGAGTTAGTTCTCGTCGAGGTGTTGCAAGAAGATTAAAGATGAGTTCATGGCGTGGGGCATTTTACCAACCCTAATGATAAGATAGATGAAGACTCCGTATGTAGGGTCAAAAAAATGATGATGAGTTGAATCAAAATTGAGTGAGGCATCATTGTCCGTGAAAAATTGAGATATTTTGCTCACAAGAATCCAAGGCGAGTGGGGCATCATTTCCCATAAAATAGCAAAGATCTCATGCATATGGGAGTTCAAATTAGAAGATACCGTAGTGACACAGATATGAGAGGATTTGACTAATGAAAAGTCAAAGGATTTTTCTTAAGCGAAGAGTTGATATCGGCCGAGGTCACTTGGCTGGAAGGTTCAAACAGAGAAGGGACAATAAAGTTTTAAAGGCAAATTTTATCGGGGCATAAGAATGAGGAATGGTTGTAGTCACAAGATGAAGCCTACCTACCCCGAAGAAAAGAAAGAAGAAGAAGAGAAAAAGAAATTTTTTTTTGCACCTTTGCATCATAAAATATGCTCACGCATCATCTTTATCATAGGACTTAGTGCACCTTTGCACCTGTTAAGAAGACACGCACTCGAGTGTTAGAAGAAAGGGAAAAAAGAGAGAAGAAGAAAGAAAAAAGAAAAAAAGAGAGAAAAAAATGAAAAAGAAAGAAGAAAAAGAAGAAAAAAGAGAGATTATCTCACGATTTCAAATCAAGATTTTGAATTCTCGAGCCATCACCTTTGATGGATTTCTTTTGATGTCAAGACGGATAGAACCGGGGTATCATTTTAAAAGATATTTTTATTAAAACTAAATTTCTCAATTTTATCCTTTTATAAGGATATTTTTCTTAAAACCAATTTCTTAATTTAATCATTTCTTAAGGATGTTTTGCTTAAAAATGAATTTCTTAATTTGATCTTTTCATAAGGATGTTTTTCTTAAAACTAAATTTCTCAATTTTATCCTTTCATAAGGATGTTTTTCTTAAAAACTTAGATTTCTTAATCTGATCCTTTCCTAAGGATGTTTTTCTTAAAACTAAATTTCTCAATTTTATCCTTTCATAAGGATATTTTTCTCAAAACCAGTTTCTTAATTTATTCATTTCTTAAGGATGTTTTCTTTAAAATCAATTTCTTAATTTGATCTTTTCCTAAGGATGTTTTCCTTAAAACTGAATTTCTTAATTTTATCATTTCATAAGGATGCTTTTTCTTAAAACTTAGATTTCTTAATCGATCCTTTCATAAGGATGTTTTTCTTAAAACTTAAAATTCTTAATTTGATCATTTCCTAAGGATGTTTTCCTTAAAACTGAATTTCTTAATTTTACCTTTTCATAAGGAAGTTTTTCTTAAAACTTAGATTTCTTAATCTGATCCTTTCATAAGGATGTTTTTCTTAAAACTTAAATTTCTTAATTTGATCATTCCCTAAGGATGTTTTCCTTAAAGCTGAATTTCTTAATTTTATCCTTTCATAAGGATGTTTTGCTTAAAACTAGATTTCTTAATCTGATCTTTTCATAAGGATGTTTTTCTTAAAACTAAATTTCTCAATTTTATCTTTCCATAAGGATGATTTTCTTATTTATCCTTTTCATAAGGATATTTCTCTTAAAATTCAATTTTATTTTTATTTTTATTTTGATCCTTTCATAAGAATGATTTATTTTAAACAAATTTCTTAATATAATCCTTTCGTAAAGATGTCTTCTCAAGACTAATATTTAAGTGCATACAGGTCAAAGAGGTGGCCGAGGAAGAGCGAAGAGTTCCAGAAGAGCTCGTGATTCTGAGACCACAAATAGGAAACCTGAAGAATTCGACCGAGGAAGAGTAGAAGATTCTAGAAGAACACGTGATTCCAAGGTATCAGATAAAAGAAGTAGTGATATCATTGATACCTGCGTCACCCAAGAACGGAATGCCTATGTTGAAGGCGAAGAGTTCTATATAGGCAGGACTTGTAGCCCAAAGACTTTACCAAAGAGAATTTGTTTTTTTTCCAATAAGCCCGTCAGAAGAAAAGAGAACGGTTCTATATAGGAAGAACTTGCGGCCTCGAACTTATGATTTGAAGATTTTGTCTTCCCCAACGGATCTTCCGTTTTGAAGACCGAAGTTTGAAGAGTTGGCCGAAGAAGAACAGAAAGTTCTAGAAGAACCTGTGATTCTGAAGTCAAGGACGAGGAAATAAGACAAAAATGAGTGTTTTTTATCTTTGCTTTGTTCTCGTTTCACAAGAACAAGCAAAGAGGCGCAACTGTAATCACTCATTTTTGTCCGAGTTTTAGTATTATTAGTATTATTGTAATAATAAAAAATGCAAATAAAAAATGCAAAAAATACAAATTTGAAAAAAAAAATTAATGCATGGATGTGGGGGCTCCACGTCAACTCCACAACCACCCCCTTGCCTATAAATAAAGGCATGGGGGTAGCCATTCCATTCACCCACAAAATCACGCCCAAAATGCCATGAAATTGGCAAAGGTAATCGACACCCAATTTTGGGAGCCATGGCCGGCCGCAAGGCTGGCCGGGGTTGGGGGCAGTGCCCTCGGCCCCAGTTGGCTCGATCCAACATTTGATCGGGGTCCTATTTTAGTTCCGATCTAGTTAATTTTTGGAGAGGTCGTGGTAGATCTCTGTGCGGTTCAGTTGGGGTTCGTCATTTGAGCTCCTAGTTAGGTATATTTTCTTTCCTTTTTATTTATGTTGTATTTTTTATGATTTAATGAAGTATTAGTTAATTTAAAATTGTGTTCTTTTTTAGGTTGAATGTTTATTTATGTTTTAGATTAATATTTTATTTATGTTAGATTTGTTCTTATTTATGTGTTAGATTAATATTTATGTATGTATGTTTCAGATTAGTATTTTATTATGTTAGTATTTATTTATTTTTTATCGCATTGTATTTATTTATATTTACCATGTTTTAAGTTGCATAACGAGATATTAATTGTCAATGCAGTGCCCTTTTATCCTAGCGTAAATGGGGCCAGTATCAGGCGTAGTGATGGTGGTTGGGCGTTTACTCTCGGATAACGGGGCTTTTAAAATTTACTCGCACTTATGACCAAATTTTAATTTAATTGTCACTTTAATCTAAAAAGTCTAATATTAATAAAACGGTAATTATTAAAGTACCAATTTTTGGGCGGTGTGAGGGTGCTAATCATTCCCCATCCGTAACCGACTCCCGAACCCGATATTTTAAAATCTATGGTTTTTACGGTTTTCGACCTACCTTAAGTGGCCGGTGGCGACTCCATTTATAAAATAAAATACAATTTTTGCAAAACCCCCACAGAAGACATTATTTTCAAAACAAACAAAATAATAATAATACTTTTTAGTGAACCTAATAAAAGAGATTGCTACAGTTTTGTTAAATCAAAAAGGGGGAGATTGTAAAACCTATGTTTAATTTGGATATAACAAAGTGTTTAAGGACTAAATTGTAAAAGAAAATAAATTTTTAAGTATTCTAAAGTCTCACAAATTGACAAGGAAAATTTTCTTTAAGTCCAAAACTTAAACCCAAAATTTTTTTAAGTGTTTTCAAGCCAAACTATGCATTTTCGCCCAGACGTACCGATACACCCTTTAGTGTTTCGATACAAAAATTCGTTACTGGAATTTGGTTTTACAAAGCGTACCGATACGGCTTATCCCATTTTTATACGATATTCATATGACTTTGAAAAATTAGGCATTGCGTTTCAATACGGTCTTGACCGTTTCGATACGGCCTTTATCTGGGCAAACGTTTTAAGCTTTGCGTTTCGATATGGCCTTGTCCGTTTCGATACGATTTGAAATCTGGGTTTAAGGAATTCTTAATCGTACCGATACAGTCCCATCCGTTTTGATACAGTTTGACAAGATCTTCGAGATCTTTGTATTAAATGTTTTCGACCGTTGCCATGTCAGTTATTGGAATCAATGAACTTTTAATTTTTCGTTAATCGTATCGATACACCCCTAGGCGTACAGATGCAATTTTTTAACTCGGATTCCAGTAAGCAAATATCGTACCCATACGACCTTGTCGTTTCGATGCGCCCCCAATTTTACACTATGTCCGTTTCGATACGCCCTCCCTCGTATCAATATGATGCCACACAACGACTATATTTTTCTTGTAATAGGTATCGATACGGGCCTTCGTGTACCGATATTGTAGGTGACTAGACAACATTTATTGCGGGAAATTTGCTCACCAACAGCTATATTCAATACCTCAACCACCCAAACGGTTAGAATTCAATAAGGGGGTATAAATACAAGACTCCAATGTTGCTGCAACAACTATTGAACATTCATTGAACAACTTTCAAGCAATCAAGCAAAATCCAACCCTTTGTGCTTTTAGAGTCAAATCTTGTACACCCAACTTGAGTAATTCTTTTGTATATCTTTGTTTCAAGTTTGAGATTGTGAGTGATCATTATTGGGCAAAATTTTGTATCTTGTGAGGATATTTTATTTGCCAAACTTCTTTCTTTGTATTGTGAGTGAATTGTTCAAAGCTTTGGGTAGAAAGCCTGAACTTGTAACGGTTGCCTCCTAAGCCTAGAAAAAAGGGAAGAATTTCATAGTGAAATTGTTGAAAATCCTTAGTAGGAAGCTAAGGTAGTGGACGTAGAGTTTGTTAGAAGCTTGAACCACTATAAATCCTTGTGTCTCCTTTTCTAAATCTTTCAATTTGCTTCCAAACTTTAAAATTGCCAATTCACCCCCCTCTTAGCCACCATCGCAATTGATTGATCATCCTAACAATTATTCTTAACGAGTATTGAATCTACAATTTGTTTGTTATTTTTATGTACTCTTTTATATGTTTTATCAATTTTTTATATCACATGTATTATCAATGAAACAAAAATAATTAATAAAACAGTGAAAAATTATTAATGTACGTGACATAAAATTACTAGTAGTGCATATAAAAAAAATGAATTTTGTTTTGATTTGAGCGCTCTTTTTATTGAATATAAACTATAAGCTACTTTTTAGTGTCTTTATGTATGCCCTAATATTAAAGAAATAGATTTAGATTTAGGATTTATATTTTTGTTAGATTTTAGGGTTTAATTTTTGGGTGTATGATTTAATTATTAATATTTTATGATTTAGGGATTAAGATTTAAGGTTAAAGTATAAAATTTAATTTTTTAGTATTGGTGTTTATATATATATATATATTATATGTTAGGATCTACTTATATTATGTAAAATTCAACTAGTTTTACACTAATTCATGACCATTAGATGAGTGAAATGGATGGATGAGTGTAATTGCTTGCTTTTTTTTTCCAAGTGATAACCTTCACATATTCTACTTCTAATCTCATCAATCCATTTTCACTCATCCAATGATCAAGTTAAATTTGACATAGTGTAACTGGATCCAATCCCGTATATATATATATATATATATAAAACTAAAAGGGAATATAAGTTTTTTTTATTTTTTTTTGGGGGGGGCTAAGGGGCGCTTTTTGCCTTTTTAGAAGGGAAGTTGGTGAGTATTCGTGGACAAAATTATTATGAGTAATCTTCACTATTTTTATTTATTTAAATTATCAAAGTTATTTATTAATTTAAATTTAATTTAATTCATACCTAATTAATTTTTACTCTGCAGTTAAATAATTTTCCGTAATGTATATTTAAAATAAGAAAATATTTATATTTATTCAGAAATTTTGTTTTATGTATAAATAAAAATAATTTATCTAAATAAAATGAATTCTATTATTTTACTTCAATTCAATTGATGAATGAAGTGATTTTTACTTTTTAAGTTAATAGAGTTAAATATACATACGCTAATCGAACATGATTTGTGGCATTATTTATAGCAAGTGGGATTCTAGGGAATTATAGCCTTTTTTATACACTCCACTTCTTTGGTAGAAGTAATTATTTTCTTATTTTTTGAAGAAATCGTTATTTTTCAAATATTCATGATGTAATACTAATTAATTTATTAGCTTTTTAAAAAAACAATTTATTACTCTATTCAAAAAATAAAAAATAATTTATTACTACCTACTTATTAATCTGTTTAGTGAGATGTATATTGTTTTTTTTATATATAAGATCAGTAATTTAAATTTTGATATTACAAATCGAATAAATTAGATTATAAGAGTGTTCGATAATAAATTTATGCATTATCACATCTGAATTAAACGACTAATAAATTGAATATCATTTGTTATAAAAAATTTGTTAATTTAAATATTTATTTAATCATATGTTGACTTATATACAAATAATTGATTCTCTATCCGCTTTTAGTTATGACAACATATCGAATATCATTATTTATGATAAAATTTACGTGAAAAGTAACATCAGATCGTAAAAATTAATAGTGCTCACAAAAAATAAAATCGTAAAATCTAATATAAAATGGGTAAAATACTTAAATCATTACTCAACTTTGTTCTCTTACCTATTTTGATCACTGAATTTTAAAAACAACCAATTTACTTACTGAACTTTATACATTGACCTATTTTGATCACTCTTTGATGACATAGATTATTTTATTATTTTTATCTTGATATGTCATTTTTATTAATATTAAATGCCAAATGTGATTTAAAAAAATAAACTCAATCACATGAAACATCCAAAACCTCAAATAAAATCCATCTTTATCAATAAAAAATAAACCCCAAATACACACATAAGACCCGATCTTCCTATCTTCTTGTGATCTGAAATTAGAATTTAATACCCTTGATGGTGCCGTCGTGACCATAATAGTTATATTTTCCATCCAAAAACACATAAAACAAAGGGTTTTAAAGCAATTACTCCGAGGAGGGAGACTCAGAGCCCTGAGTATACAAAATTCAGGGAGAGCCAGGTGTTGTTATCAATGGAGTCCACCCAAATTGCCTCACCCTTGTTCCCTCTAATTTAGATATTTTATTGTAAATTCATTTTTATTAGATAATATATAAATTAAATAAGAAACGAAGACCAAGCATGGTATAAGAATAATCATGCTGGATATGTAAATACTAAAACCGTTGAGCAAATCAGTGAAATAATAAAATGAGGTTACTTCATTTGAAAAAAGATTATACCTTATTATCACTTAGCACCCGACGAATTTTTTATTCAGTTTGGTCCTGAATATTTTAGTTTTAATGTATGTTATTCTTTTTTTTTTTTGTAAAAAATGTGACACTATAAGAATGTATCATGTGGTACATAATATATGATAAATAATTTTTTTAATAAAGATCATAAAAAATATTTAAGAAAAACAATAAATATATTTTAAAGAACTTTATGATATGAAAAAGATATTTTTTTGGATTTTTTCATTTTAAAAGTTTTTATGTGTTTTCTTAAAATTTTTGGATGGTTGTGATGCATTCTTAGAGTGTTATAGTGGGACACTATAAGAGGGGTTGAATCGTAGGCTAGAGGTGGTAATCGGGTTGTTTGGTTCAAGTTCGGTTCTAGTTATTTCAGTTTGGGTTGACTTTCGGTTCGAGTTGCTTTCGGTTTAGGTTTTGTTCGGGTCTAAATCGGATTTAGCTCGGGTCTATGGTACTTCGGGTCAGGTCAATATCGGATGTAATGAAGATTTTCGAGTCAACAATGGACGTTGCCTCGGGTTTTGGACCTACACGTCAGGTCAAATGTTCGGGTTATGTTGGGCCCTGTTGTTGGGCTTTGTGGGCCTCCATATGTTGTTGGGCTTGCTTGGTGGTTTAGGGCTTGGCTTATGATGGGCTTTGAGGAAGGATGATATGGTAAAAGCCATATTTGGATGACAAAGACTGACGGAGCCTTAATTTTCTGCTGGAAAAGAGACGAGGATGATATCATCTTGCCCCCATCTTCATGCTACCTCTTTCTTTCTTCCTCTCTCATGGTGAGTGCTTGAGTTTTGGGAAATCTTGGATGTTTGAGTAGGAATCTAGATTGAGGCTTGAGGAGGAGTTGTTCAGCACCCAAAGATCTATCTTTCAAGAGGAATATCTTAAGCACTGGTGGAAGTTGGGTTTGAAGCTTGGAGCAAGAAAGATAGGTGGAAGAAGCTTAAATTCTACCTTAGTTCATGAATCTCTTGCTAAAGGTCAGTACATTTCTGACTCCTACATTTCACGAGCCTTATAAAATGTATGCCCTGCTTGGTGTTATGATTTGTGGGTGTGAGATAGGTCTTTAGAGCTTTAAACCCCCATTAATGGTAAATCAAAGATGAGATGTTGATAATGCGTAAAATGGATAGAAAACAACCTATTATACTCTAAATAACTTGTAAGATCAATTTGGAACTTAACCATGGAGGTTAAGGGAGGGATTGAGGAAATCCCGAGCTCCATGTTTTGAAATCTGGGCTCGAGTACTGGTACAAGGTGGCTGCGTATCGGTACTCCTTTGTATTGGGGAAGATAAATTGTGTACCCCTCGCCTAATGTGAATTCCAGTAACGCTTTGGCATACCGATATGCTCAGGGCGTATCGGTACGCACTGTTGCATTACCTGGGAGAGGCTTAGCGTATCGGTATGCATATGTGGGAGTACTGGTACGGGGGTGGATCGATACGCGACGATCTTAGTACCGATGATACGTACCGGTACGGCACAGAGCGTATCAGTACAGCTTGGGGTCTAATTCTTTCAAATCTAATTAGCGTATCGGTACTCATGAAGGAGTATCGATACCTAGAGGGCAGTACCGATACTTACCTTGGAGTATCGATACTCGCTGGGCAATCTACGTAAGAAATTTGAGTTTGCGTTCGGGGATTCTATAATTTGAGGTAAAGGGCCCTAGGGGTCTGTTAGGGTGTAAAATGAATACTAAAGCTGAGAAATGTAGAGTTATACCCCGTGTGTGAAATAAATGGCTAATGGCTTGGTAATTATTGAGTGGATCGCTTGTTTAATCACCCATAGAGATCTGTGGTGGATCGGTTAGTGCTACGTGGGAGATCGGGGTCCTTATTGTGTGCAGAAGGGATACCCATATAGGTTGGTTGCCGCAAATAATAAGATAACCTAACGAGAAAAGCATAAATGAATCCTAAAGACATATATTAATTAGTGTAACAAACGAGTCATGCCTTGGAGCATTGGTAATGGTTGGCTGGATGTCTTTTATCTCTCGATGAGATATATTGATGCTCAGGAGAGCATGTGTTATCGTATGTGTCTTGGTTAGGAATCTGGATGTCCTAGAGTCAGTGCAAGGGTACTTAAATAAGGGGATGGGTACTACGGGCTATGTGATCGAGTATATCCAACGTATCTACAGGCTATGTGATCTGGATGCAGTCCAAAACCTATCCTTGGGCTATGTTATCAGGATATGGAAATACAACTCGAGGGCTGTGTGAGCTCGAGTAACTCGAAGGGCTATGTGATCTCGAGTAACCTGATTGGCTATGTGACCTCAGGAAAAGACTGCTTGTGGCTATTGTGATCCAAGTATGCCTAGGACGTATCTATGGCTACAATGATTCAGATATGATCCTAACCCAACGACTATGTGATCCCGGGTATCCCGGCAGCTGTGTGAGCACGGGAAAATAGTAGGGCTTCGTTGGCCATTAGGGAATGTATGTTATTTACATTGTTGTATAGATAATAGATGTTGGCTATTTTACCCTCGGGCTATGTGATCAGGGTAGGGTTGTTAATCGACAGGCTGTGTGAGCTCAAGTAAATTGATGGGCTGTGTGATCTCGAGTATGGGCTAGATAACCCTTGGGCTATGTGATCAGGGTATAGGATGTAACTCGATGGACGGTGTGGCCTCGAGTAAGGTAAGCCTATGATGGCTTGGTAGACTTCTTATATAATAGTGGTATTTTGAGACATGGTTTTGGTCTCTAGCTAAGGTAGGCTAGATGATGATCCTTAGATGTTGAGAAGCCTTTATGTGCACTCGTAATTATATTATCATGCATGCGTGTTTTATGATATTCATGAATTGCGGTAAAGTAGAAATGAACCACTGAGCTTTGTTAGCTCAGCACGCAGAATTGTGGCTTTTTCGTGCGTAGGTTGACAGGTTGCTTTTGGGGGAGCACATCGAGGAAGATTTCCCAGCACCGGGCTAGTTTTAGAGTACAGTACTTGATGTTTAGTTTGGACTGATTGTATTTATAGGACCTTACCACAGTCGAGTTTGTATCTTATTTTGATTTACTATTATTTGGTCAAACGATGTATTTTATTTGGAACTCATATTTTGTAAACCCTTTTAATTTCTTTATCTACGTGGATTTTATGGAAATTGATCGTTTTGAGAATTGCCAACTTGTGGTTTTAAATGAGAAATTTTGATGGGTCAATTTTAGGTGACCCGAATGTGATGCTCTAGATCCGAGACGGGATCGAGGTGTTACGTTTAGTTGTATCAGAGCTTAGGTTTAGTCGGTTCTAGGAAACCCCGAGTGGTATAGAGGTCGTGGTAAGGTGCCTAATGAATACAAGTCCCTAAATTTGAGTGTACTTTATAAGAGTGGGAATCCTAATGTGCCACCTTATTTGTTGTGTTTCAGAAAAGGATTGATGGAAGGCGAAACCGATAATAGAGAGGCAGGTCACTTTCGTGACCTTACCTCTGCCCTCTTGCATGTGGTCAAGCTATTCCGAGGAAATCTGAGACACCTCGTAAGACCCCTATAGAGAGGCTTCATCGTTTTGGGCCTAAAAATTTCAAAGGCTTGGGTGAGGATGACCTGATCAAGGCTGGCCAGTGATTGCGCGACATATAGAGAATCTTGAGACAGATAAAGGGAAGACCGGAAGATGATCTTGATTGCATTGTTTCCCTTCTGAAGGGCAATGCTCACGAGTGGTGGGAGACCGTAAAGTTGGGTCTACAGCCTGCGCTCCCAACATGGGATATCTTTTTGGATGAATTTCGGAAGAAGTACATCAGTGAGGTACATATGGATGCAACGAGGGACCAATTTCTGTATCTGGTATAGGAAGATCGAACGGTGTTTACTTATGAGCAAGAGTTTCTGTGTTTGAGCCGTTATGCCCTAGAGTTGGTTGCCACGGAAGAGTTGAGGTGTAAGAGATTCATACAAAGCTTGAATGTTGACCTTCAGTTGCATGTGACAACGAGTCCGCTTGGAACATTCTCTAAGTTAGCCAATAGTGCGAAGGCACTTGAACGGCTTCAGAGTTTAGCATCTAATCAGTTCGATGATTCTAGAGGTCATGATGTGGAGACCCAGAATATCATGAGTCCTTCTTTCTATCCGCATGAGAGGTTTTATGCTTCGAGGAGTTTGAAGAGAGTTACTTCAGACCAGCTACCGAGAGTTGGCTTAGGATATAGATCGAGGGTTAGTAGAGGCACTTTGATTTCTACTCCAGAAGGGAATACTGATGGTTCTGTTAGAGCATCGCTTCCATCAGTATGCGAGTATTGTGGCCGACATCACCTTGGAGAATGTTTTTTGCTTTGAAGGGTTTGCTATTGGTGCCGGAAACTAGTGCATATGGAAAATGACTGCCTAGTTATGGATGAAGATTCATCAGTTCAGTCTCAGAGGTTGGCTGCTTCCCTTTACGATCAGAGTTTTGCTAAATGCAGAGCTAGGGCACCGTCAGGTTATCGAGGTAGAGGTCTTGTGAGATCCACTTCCAGGGTTGGCGCGCGAGGCATTGCTAGATAGTCTACTGCTCAGATTAGAGTCGACGGCATCACGACCGAGCATGTGTTAGGTAATTAAGTTTTATGTTGGTTTCAGCTGTTGCGTTAGCCATTTAGTTTTTTGGTTGTGTAATGGGTGGGTTCTTGTGATGTGCATCTTGGTAAATCTTGGGTTTGTTGTTGCTTTAGATGGCAATTAGAATTGCATCATTTACTAGATAAGGTTTTATCGTAGATGGTTGTTGAGAGTTCATGCGTGCCGTAAGATGTGAGTGAAAAGTTATAAAGTTTTAGATTGCTTGAATCTAGTTGTTAGTGTTGTTGTGTAGGATCTTAACCTCTCTAGAGTGGACGTTGTGCTCCGTAGTTCTAGCTCAAGGAAGGTTCTATAGGTTGCAAGGTATTCTTAGCTTGCGTTCTAGACGCGAAAGTTGAGAGTTCCTATTCTTAGTGTTATGGGTGTTTTGAGGGTATAGAGGTACCCTTGGTGAATGAGCAATCTTACCGGTTGATTGTGGTTTAGAACCGCGATAAAGGTAAGGTTAAGTTCATTGTTGGTATCCATCGCTTCATGGTATAGTACTTAACGAACTCTTTATTGGAGGCACACTTGTGCAAGTGGCCGATTAGGTGTCGTTGCCAAGTACTTCGCCGAGATCGTGTCTGTGTGAGAATAGATTGTATGGTGGCTTTAGATGTGTTGAACCGTAGTGCAATAGTGGAAGACCGTTGTCTGTTTCGTAATATTGGCGACCTTGTTTTGGCCATGGAATGTGAGAACTTCGTGTGTTGTTCGTCGGAGTAAAGGTACCATAGAACAGGGTAAATAAAGGTTGTAATGTTCATGGTTGAGGTCTTAAGGGCGAATTGTGAGGATAGTTGCTTGGCTTGTGCATCTATTGAGCTAGATCTCGTAGAGTTTGAGGATTCCCAATCAAGTTCAACCAAAGTTGTTAACGGTTAGGGCAAGCATTGTGAAAGTTATCAGAGTGGCGCAACGGCAATGTGGATCAATAGTTGTGTTGAGGGTAACCGGATGGTTGCTTTGCAAAGAAATGGTTTGACCTGGACATGGTTATTTGGCGTGATGCGTTTCTGGTAGTGCCTTGAGAAAGTGGTGTAGTGTTTTAGATAAAGATGAAGTCTAAGTTTAGATTTTTGGTTGACGAACGCTAGTTAGGAGAGTCGCTATTCGGGGTAGCACCCAATGGAGTTGAGTTCCTTGGAATCAATGTTTGAACAATGTGGGTCGAGGTTGGTTATGTTACCATGCTTAGCGGTTCGCCATAAGTGTCGTTGGTTGCTAAAAAATGAGTTGTCGGAGCCTCAAGAGAAGTGTTGAGAGCGTGTGGCTTTATGTTATGGTTCTGTTTAAGGTAGATCGAGGAAGAACTCTCCCTAATCAAGGTGATCTTGTTTGAATGGTGAAGTGGGGTGAAGTGGTTAGATCTGTTTTGGTTTCATCTCCCTTTCATCCATCTAAATTTCGAGGATGAAATTTCTTGAAGGAGGGGAGAGTTGTAACGACCTGAATTTTCGAGTCAAAAATAGGTGTTGACTAGGGTCTTGGACTGACATATCGGGTCAAATGTTCGGGTTATGTTGGGCCTTGTTGTTTGGCTTTGTAGGCCTTCATGTGTTGTTGGGCTTGCTTGGTGGTTTTGGGCTTGGCTTATGACGGGCTTTGAGGAAGGGTAATATGGCAAAAGCCATATTTGGATGACAAAGGCTAATGGAACCTTAATTTTCTACTGGAAAAGAGACAAGGATGATATCACATTGCCCCCATCTTCATGCTATCTCTTTCTTTCTTCCTCTCTCATGGTGAGTACTTGAGTTTTGGGAAATCTTGGATGTTTGAGTGAGAATCTCGGATTGAGGCTTGAAGAGGAGTTGTTCAGCACCCAAAGATCTATCTTTTAAGAGGAATATCTTCAGCATTGATGGAAGTTGGGTTTGAAGCTTGGAGCAAGGAAGAGAGGTGGAAGAAGCTTGATTTCTGCCTTAGTTCGTGAATCTCTTGCTAAAGGTCAGTACATTTCTGACTCCTGCATTTCATGAGCCTCCTAAAATGTATGCCTTACTTGGTGTTATGATTTTTGGGTGTGAGATAGGTCTTAAGAGCTTTAAACCCCTATTAATGGTAAATCAAAGATGAGATGTTGATAATGCGTAAAATGGATAGAAAACCACCTATTATACTCTAAATAACTTGTAGGATCAATTTGGGACTTAACCATGGAGGTTAAGGGTGGGATTGAGGAAATCTTGAGCTTCAGGTTTTGATATTTAGGCTCGAGTACCCGTATGGGGTGGCTGCGTATCGGTACTCCTTTGTATTGAGGAAGAAGAATTGTGATGTACATACCGGTATGCCTTCTCGTGTATCGGTACCCCTCGCCTAATATGAATTCTAGTAATGCTTTAGCGTACCGATACGCTAGGGGCGTAACGGTATGCACTGTTGCATTGCCTGAGAGAGGATTAGCGTACCGGTATGCATATGTAGGAGTACTACTATGGGGGTAGATTAGTACGGGACAATCCTAGTACCGATAATGCGTACTGGTACGGCACGAAGCGTATCGATACAACTAGGGGCCTAATTCTTTCGAATCTAATTAGTGTATCGGTACTCATGGGGGAGTATCAATACCCATAGGGTAGTATCGATACTCATTTTGGAGTATCAATACTCGCTGGGTAATCTGCCCAAGAAAGTTGAGTTTGCGTTCGAGGGTTATATAATTCGAGGTTAAGGGACCTAGGGGTCTGTTAGGGTGTAAAATGAATACTAAAGCTGAGAAATGTAGAGTTAAACCTCGTGTGTGAAATAAATGGGTAATGTCTTGGTAATTATTGAGTGGATCGCTTGTTTACTCACCCATAGAGATCTGTGATGGATCGGTTAATGCTACGTAGAAGATCAGGGTCCTTATTGTGTGCTGAAGGGATGCCCATATAGGCTGGTTGCCGCAAATAATAAGATAACCTAATGAGAAAAGCGTAAATGAATCCTAAAGACATATATTAATTAGTGTAACAAACGAGTCATGCCTTGGGGCATTGGTAATGGTTGACTGGATGCCTTTTGTCTCTCGGTGAGATATATTGATGCTCAAGGGAGCATGTGTTATTGTATGTATCTTGGTTAGGAATCTGGATGTCCTAGAGTTAGTGCAAGGGCACTTAAATAAGGGGATGGGTACTCAGGGTTATGTGATCGAGTACATCTGACGTATCCACGGGCTCTGTGATCTGGATGCGGTCTGAAACCTATCATTGGGCTATGTGATCAAGATATGGAAATACAACTCGGGGGCTATGTGAGCTCGAGTAACTCGAAGGGCTATGTGATCTTGAATAACCTCATTGGCTATGTAACCTCAGGAAAAAACTGCTTGTGGCTATTGTGATCCAAGTATGTCTAGGACATATATGTGGCTACAGTGATCCGGATATGATCCTAACCCGATGACTATGTGATCACAGGTAACCCGACGATTGTGTGAGCACGGGAAAATAGTAGGGCTTCGTTGGCCATTAGGGAATGTATTTTATTTATGTTGTTGTATGGATGATAGATGTTGGCTATTCTACCCTTGGGCTATGTGATCAGGGTAGGGTTGTTACTCGATGGGCTGTGTGATCTCGAGTAACTCGATGGGCTGTGTAATCTCGAGTATGGGTTAGATAACCCTTGGCTATGTGATCAGTGTATGGGACGTAACTCGATGGACGGCGTGGCCTCGAGTAAGGTAAGCCTAGATGGCTTGGTAGACTTCTTACATAATAATGGTATTTTGAGACATGGTTATGGACCCTAGCTAGGCGTTGATTCTTAGATGTTGAGAAGCCTTTCTGTGCACTCTTAATTATATTATCATGCATGGTTGTTTTATGATATTCATGAATTACGATAGAGTAGAAATGTACCACTGAGCTTTGTTAGCTCAGCGTGCGGAATTGTGGTTTTTTCGTGCGTAGGTTTGCAGGTTGCTTTTGGAGGAGCACATCGAGGAGGATTTCCCAGCACCAGGCCAGTTTCAGAGTATAATACTTGATGTTTAGTTTGGACTAATTGTATTCATAGGACCTTACCATAGTCGAGTCTGTATCTTATTTTGATTTACTGTTATTTGGTCAAACGATGTATTTTATTTGGAGCTCATATTTTGTGAAGCCTTTTAATTTCTTTATCTACGTGGATTTTACGGAAATGGATCATTTTGAGAATTGCCGACTTTTGGTTTTAAATGAGAAATTTTGATTGGCCGATTTTGGATGACCCGAATTTGATGCTCCGAATCTGGGACGGGATCGTGGTGTTACATCGGATCGGTTGATTTTCAGTTCGGGTAAATATCAGATTGATTGACTTTTCAGTTTGGTTAAAACCAGGTCAGTTGACTTTTCGATTCGGGTCAATATCGGATCGGTCGAATTGCGGGTCAGGTCAATATCGGATCGGTTGATTTTTTGGGTTAGGTCAATATTTGATTAGTTGATTTTTTGGGTCGGGTCAATATTGGATCGGTTAAATTTTTGGGTCGAGTCAATCTTTAGATGTTTGGGGCAATTCAAGTTGATTTGGGTATTTGTCCAAAGAGTATATATAATTATTTATATATTTTTGTAAACAATGTGTTTTTTGTCGATCTTATCATGTAGGCTCAATTTCAACTGTAAATTGTTCAATGTTTCAAATTCAACCAATATTAAGAGATGTCAATTTGATCCAATTGAACCTATAAGATGTGTTAGAATTTATAACTTAAATTTCGTAATGTTACCATTATCGAGCTTTAACTAGCTATTTTCTATATTTTAAATAAAATTTTATATTAATTTTAAGACCAAATTAATTTAATAGAATTAGAATTGGACTATGTAAAAATTATTTAATAAAAAATTAATTTTATCATATTTATTTATTTATCAAAAAAATTAATTTAAGTACATTTTAATTGTTAAACATTTAATTGGGTATTTAAATTTTTTACTTGGTTACTTAATTAATATCATAAACCAAATCAAATAAACATATATATATATATATATAAGTTGGCGTGAACTTTATATATATATGATATACTTTGTCTTTAAATTGGTATATTTTTATTTAAACTGGAACAGTATTTCTAAATTCTAATTAATTCAAATAATTTAAATAAAAGATCAAATCAAATAAACAATTATATATATATGAAAAAATTGGAAGTTAGATTTCAAATTTTCACTCCAACATATACATATATATTATTTTATTAAAAATATATATGATGTACTTTAACTTTAAATTAGTATATTTTTGTTTTAATTGGAATTGTAACGACTTGAAATTGGGCCTTGGACCCAATTTATTGGAGCCTTATGTGGGGAAGCTCAAATCAAAGATAATTGGATTTGGGCTTTGTGGTAAATTAAAAGGGATGATGTATGTGGATAATTTAAAAAGGAAAAAAAAGAAAAGCAACGATTTTAAAATAAAAAATGGGCTGGTGATTTGATGGGGATAGAGGGAGAGAAAAGAAGGAAGATATTTTTGAGAGAGAGAAAAAGGGGAAAAGGGAGAAAAGTAGGGAGGGAGAGTTTCAAACCTCGATTTTCCACCCCACGGACCGTCACTCATTTCAATGCCGCAACCATCGCCTTCAGCTCGATGAGAGGAGTCAGCCGGTGGTCTTCTTGTCGTCTTCGGAGATTCCGTTCATCGGGGTAGAGTTGATAAAGTTTCGGGAGAGCTAGAGCGTGGAGTTCTATCCATCACCGCCGTAAACCAACACCACCAGCGTGCTCACCGGCCGGAGTACTACGGATCTGGAGTTAGTTGTCACCGTCCGACCATCGAGAAGCACCGCACGCGCCACCTGCAAGAGTGGGTGTGTGCCAGCCCAGGCGGGTGCACGATGCTTCGGTGCACTGCGCCACACCAGAACCTATCTCGCAGGTGCACCGAGCCACTCGTGCTCTCGTCCGCACCGAATCCCATACCTAGGGTGCATCAAGCTTACCGTGCACCTGCCCGCGCAGGATTTCGATCTAGGGAGCACAGTAGCTGCTGTGCACCGTGCCGCACCAGATTATCTGGGTCGTTGACCAGCCGTTGACTAAGAGTTGACTTTTTTGGGGAAACCTACCAGGGGTTTCTCGACGTTCTGGATCCATTAGCGCAGTACATTTCGCCAAATTTGAACCCGGTAAGCTGTTTTTAAGCGTTTGACCTTGTGTTTTGAATAGGGGATGCATGAATTAATGTAGTTCCATGATTGTTGATATGTGAGGATTAATCAGGGTCAAATATGGAATCAAGTGGAATATTCGGGAAGCTAGGATGAGGATTTTAGCAATGTTAGCATAAGGCTAGTACACCTCAAACTCTGAAATGCTTTATGAGCATCATAAGTGTAATTGCCTTGTATATTAGTGGTTGCAAAATAGGAGATGAGTAATAAGCATGTGTTGGTACTGGTATTGTAAGGCTTGATATTTATTAAGATACTTGATAAGTTTGAGAATGTTCGAAGATGTTACGAGCTTTAGAGACCGTGTAGGATTATTTGAATATCTGTATGATTATCTGGTTGTATGATTGGTTGTATGACTGATTTATGATGATGCCTTGTGTATTAGCTGAATATATAAATATGTTCGATCTAATCTTGGTAAGAGACAATACTGATAAATGTTCGATTAAATGATTTAAATAAGCTAGCAACAAATTATAATGACTTTCATAAGCTTTAGGGGTAGAATAGGGCCTCGTAATTAATATTGATGCCGTCAGGCTTAATAGCCTATAATGCTAGTTAAAGACGGGGGTTATAATAACAGATTAATATAGTCAATCATTCGATAAATTGCTTATGAAATCAGTAATTAAAACTAATTGGTTTAAAGGTCGGTTTGAGATGGAAATTGATGAATATGATTAATAAGCGGTTAATACTATAATCCATTAGATAATGTGAATTGATGGAAATAATTGATGGGAATGAATTGTAATACTTCTCCATAAAACGTAACAGCTCGGTAATACTTGATTTTTGTAATAGCAACAATAGGGACCCGTGGTGGGTCGTATGATGATTGTGTGCTAGGTAGGGCACTTGTATGGATCCGTGGTGGATCATGTATGGTTACGTGCCAGGTAGGGCACTTGTTTGGTAATGAGTCTTTGGTTGGTGGCATCCGGATACCCAGTGAGTGAGTGTTGCAACACATGAAGGCCACTCGATGTGGGATTCTGAGTGATGAAATGAAGGCCACTCGATGTGAGATTCCGAGTGACGAAATGAAGGTCATCCGATTTGATATTTCGGGTGATGATACTTGCTCAATGTGAGATTCTGAGCCCCGTTCGATGTGAGATTCTGAGCAAAGACTCAATGTGAGATTTCGAGTATACCATTCAATGTGAGATTCTAAGCAGCTCGATGTGAGTTTTCGATCATGGACGGGTCTTCCAATGTCAGGTGACATTGGGCCTCGCTCCTGGTTTGCTTTATTGATGTGCTTGTGGTAATTTCGATGTTGTTTATATGCTTGACATGTGTTTAGGCGATTATGGTAGCGCCACATGTTTATTTATCTCTTCTTATTGCTTGTACTAGATTGCATGTTTATGTTTATGATTAGCATGAAGTATAGTAGAGTATATGTGTACCACTGAGCTTTGTAAGCTCAGCGTTCAAAATCGTTATTTCCGTGCGTAGGTTGACCGTTGGATCGTGGGATCGTAGAGCACTATCAGATCGAGATTCTAGCACATGGAGATCTTCGGAGTACTGTGTTTGAGTCTAGTGGGCTATGTGTTCATATGACCTTACATGTGGAGTCTGTATCTATTAGCTGAAATTGTACTATTTAATTTGTATCTTCTTGTTTTAAATTTAAATTGAAGCTCTTTTGTAACATTTTATTTACTTATATATTTTTTTTATTTTAATCGTTCGTTTTAAATGCTTTTGCGACTTACTTGTTGGGTTGATCTTGTTTGAAAAGAAATTTTATGGTTTTGGGCTGGGGCTTGAGGCCCAAATATGACATCTGGGTCGAGGGTTTTACATTTAGTGGTATCAGAGTATAGGTTTAGCCAGTTCTAGGAAACCCTAGGGTGGTATAGGTGTTTTGGTAAGGCGTTTACTGAATACAAGCCTTTAAACTAAATTCGTATTCCTTAAGGTTGGAATTCTGATGGTGCATCTAATGTTGTGACGTCGAGATGGTTATGATCATTGTTGAGAGGACCGAGTCAAGTGCAGGACAGTTAATGGTAGTGATCCTGAGAGTTGGGTCACTTCAGATTGTCAAGATACAAGTTAGTCAGATGACACCCGAGTCGAGAATGTGTTCTCCTCATGTCACTTGAGTGGCATTTTTGTTGTGCGTTGTAGTCACCCTGAAGTCTCCAGATTCGTTACAAGAGTTCGCAGCATGAAATTCTCATCATTACGCGTGGATAAAGGTTTTGCAGTGGGAATGGATATTCTGTTCTCGAAATCGATCGATGAGTGAACGTTGGTTGGAGAACCCTTTTATCTGTTTAAAAAGAAAATGAGTCCTTGTTGATACTAGGAGAGTATCATTGCCATTCTTAAGGGCATTCTTCAGAGATTGTGGGTTCAAGACCCATTAGTTCATCTGAGTATGGCCGAAGTTAGACGTTCTACAGGTTTGAAGGAAAGCTTTTAGAAATAGAAATGTTGGATCATCGCCATTTTATCGTGATCTTCACGGATAGTTTTGAGGATGGCAACGCGGTTGTGAGATAGGTTCAACCGAGTCGATAGGTGTTAATGTGTGCAGTTTAATGCTCAAGAGTTTTTAGATTACCAGAGTGTTTGTTTGTACTTCGTAGAAGAGTCATAAGTTCTCTCCCTATCAAGAACATGAGTAGATGTTGAGTTAATACCGAGTTGGATGTCGGTGCCATCATAGTTGTCAGAGGTTATCGACCCAGTTAAGTAGTTAGAGATTCAGCTTCGAAGAAACAACTTGAATAAGATCATCCTCGTCTAAATGCTTCGCTCAAGAAAGAGTCAAACTTGTTCTCTAGTAAAAAGTTGGTTCATGAATATGCGCCTAAACCGTTGATAGTTTGTTAAGCGATCGTAGAAGATCGTTATCCGTTTCTAGAGGTGGATAACCCGTTTAACCGAATGTGAAGTGCCTGTGTGTTTTTCTAAGATTAGTTTGGAAGGGTGATACTTATCGTTATGTGTTGAGGTTAGAAAATTTGATAAATAGATTTTGGAATGAAGACTTTCTTTTAAGTATGTCGTTATAGTGGGTAATGTCTATGGTGACGTCGAGGTATACCAATGGAGATAGGTAAGAGCCACAGTGTTGTCTCTCGAATATAAGTTTGTGTCCTTGCGTGACAAGGGTGGAAGTGTAGGAATGCATAAAGAGTAATGTTGAAAAGATGATTATTTCAAGGATCGTGTCTGTGAGGAAAGGTTAATTACATTGCAATCAGTTAAGGAAGCAAGGACCGAAACTTCATAAATGCTTTTGATCGTATCACAGTTTATTTGGAACGCGCCGAGGGACATTGGTGGAAACACGAGCTACGTGAGGCCACTTTGTTATGACATTGAAGTGGACCAGATCAGGGCTGAATGAAATTTTAAGGTTTTCAAAGATTTTTTGTTGTATCGTTAGAGCTGTATTTTGGTGCTAGAAGAGAAATGTTGTGTTCTCCCTAATAGTGTGAAGTTTGAGGTACTTGATCTCTAAGGAAATTTGTGGTTTAGATGATGACATAAGATAAGGTATGTAAGAACTATTGATGGTGTACTCGATCAGCACCTAAGCAAGTGAGCTAAATAAGTAGTGGATCATACCGAGTAACAAGATTTGGAGAATCATGTTGTCGTGTGGGGCTATCCTAGATAATGGTCATGTAATAGAGTGTCGATACTAGCTCTATGCAATACCGGTACCTGTGTGTCCGTTAGCACGTTTTGAGTTAAGGATTTATTTGTTTTGGGAGCCACGAGAAAAAGCATTCGATTTTAGTTAAGAGGATACAATGTTATGATTGAATTTGGGTCCAATGGTTGTCAATAGACTTTGAAATTCTTGTAGTAGGTGTTTTGGAAAAGACGTATCAAGGTAAGAGATTCTCCCTTAAAGTACTGTGGTCAGTATACGGTGAATTTTGAGAGCGACAGTTGGTGCCAAGCTTTCGTCACGTGTTCAGGAAACAGTGTAGAGTTGTGTGTTGAGGTAGTGACAAGCAGCTACTTGCTATCCGTGGAGAGTTAAGTATTGAGTTCCTCATAATTGCGGGGATGCTTCAATATTCATCGGTGAAAATTAAATAGATGACTGATGATCTTGTACAGGATTCGTGAGTGTACAGTTTCGTTGAGTAATGATGTAGTCCATGAGGATGCACCGTTTGATAAGTTTTCAGCAAAGGTGTGAGCGAAAAAAGTCTGCTTAGTTTGTTTGCTAGTTGGGTTGTACGGCACAGCAAAGTATCCATGCCACCTTTTAGCAAAAGATTCGAGGTTGATAGACCCTTATTCTTTAGTGGGTTTTTAGTACGACGATAGATTTGAGTGGTATTGTAGAAGATGTGTTCTCCAAACACGTTATGATTCGAATCGTAAGACCCTTGAGAGAACCAATTTGGTGGAAGTTGTATTAGTTGTCGATATGGTTTTTATGCTGAGTTTGATGTGAATGCTTGAGTCGAGTTGGGGTGTCATTTGTTTTCAAAAAGTTAGCGCCCAACAAGCGATGTTTTGGGAGAGAATGTCGTTAGAGTTAGAGTCTACATCAAGGAGTTACCACGAGAAGAGTTGTTTAGTTTGGATGCAACGACTGTCTAACCTCTTGTTCTTTTGATCATGTGTTGTAGTAGAAGAATCCGTGCGCAACAAATCTCTTGGGGTTCTACAATGTAAGTTGAGTTTTCTTGATGAAGTATCTGTGTGACGTTTTGTCAAGGCACCATTGAGTTCTGGCTTGTCGTCTGTGATGTAGCGATCGAGGATGAAATCATCCTCCCATATAGAGGAATCAGTTGAGATTATGTTGCAACGGTAGAAGACAAGGGTTACATTGATAAGTGTTGAAATTAGAGTAGCGCATCGAGAAATATTTGAGAATGTTGAAGAGTTGTAAGAGTTTGAAAATCTTCGTTGTGTTCTGGATGCAAATTTTGGGGACGAAATTTCTTTTAAGGAGGGGAGAGTTGTAACGACCCAAAATTGGGCTTTACAAATTGGGCCTTGGACCCAATTTATTTGAGCCTTATGTTGGGAAGCCCAAATCAAAGATAGTTGGATTTGGGCGTTGTGGTAAATTAAAAGAGATGATGTGTGTGGATAATTTAAAAAGGAAAAAAAGAAAAGTAAGGGTTTTAAAATAAAAAGGGGGCTGGTGATTTGATGGGGAGAGAGGGAGAGAAAAGAAGGAAGATATTTTTGAGAGAGAGAAAAATGGGGAAAGACAAAAAAGTAGGGAGGGAGAGTTTCAAACCTCGGTCTGCCGCCCCTCAGACCGCCTTCGTTTCACAGCCGCCACCATCGCCTTCAGCTCAACGAGAGGAGTCAGTCGGTGGTCTTCCCATCACCGTCGAAGCTGTCGTTCACCAAGGTAGAGTTGAGGAAGTTTTGGAAGAGCTAGTGCGTGGAGTTTTGCCCGTCACCGACGCAAACCAACACCATCGGCGTGCTCACCGGACGGAGTACTATGGATCTGGAGTTAGCTGTCGCTGTCTGGCCATCGGGAGGCACCGCACGCGTCGTCGGCAAGAGTGGGCGTGTGCCAGCCCAGACGGGTGCACGATGCTTCGGTGCATCGTGCCACACCAGAACCTGCCTTGCGGGTGCACCGAGCCTCTCGTGCGCTCGTCCGAACCGGATCCTTCACCTAGGGTGTATCAAGCTTACCGTGCGCTTACTCGCACAAGATTTTAATCTAGGGAGCACATAGCTGCTGTGCACCGCGCCGCACCAGATTATCTGGACAGTTGACCAGCCTTTGACTAGAGTTGACCATTTTCTATTGACCTAGAGTTGACTTTTTTGGGGAACCTAACCCAAGGGTTTCTTGATGTTCCGGATGCTTTGATGTAGTCCGTTTCACAAAATTCAAACCCGGTAAGCTATTTTTACACATTTGACCTTGTGTTTTGAATAGGGGATGCATGAATTAATGTAGTTCTATGATTGTTGATATGCGAGGATTAATCGGGGCCGAATATCGAATCAAGTAGAATATTCGAGAAGCTAGTATAAGGATTTTAGAAATGTCAGAATAAGGTAAGTACACCTCAAACTCCGAAATATTTCATGAGCATCATAAGTGTAATTGCCTTGTATGTTAGTGGTTGCAAAATAGGAGATGAGTAATAAGCATGCTTCGGTACTGGTATTGTAAGGCTTAATATTTATTGAGATACTTGATGAGTTTGAGAATGTTCGAAGATGTTACGAGCTTTAGAGACCTTGTAGGATTGTTTGAATATTTGTATGATTATCTGATTGTATGATTGGTTGTCTGACTGATTTATGATGATGCCTCATGTATTAGCTGAATATATAAATATGCTCGATCTAATCTTGGTAAGAGACAATACTGATAGATGTTTGATTAAATGATTTAAATATGCTAGAAACAAATAATAATGACTTTCATAAGCTTTAGGGGTATAATAGGGTCGCGTAATTAATATTGATGTCGTTAGGCTTAATAGCCCATAATGCTAGTTAAAGACAGGGGTTGTAATAATGGATTAATATAGTCAATCATTCGATAAATTGCTTATGAAACCGATAATTAACACTAATTGGTTTAAAGGTCGGTTTGAGATAGAAATTGATGAATATGATTAATATGCGGTTAATACTGTAATCAATGAGATAATGTGAAATGATGGAAATAATTGATGGGAATGAATTGTAATACTTCTCCATAAAACATAACAGCTTGGTAATACTTGATTGGCTGTAACGGCAACAATAGGGACCCGTGGTGGGTCGTATGATGTTTGTGTTCCAGGTAGGGCACTTGTATGGATCCGTGGTAGATCATGTATGGTTACGTGCCAGGTAGGGCACCTGTTTGGTTATGAGTCTTTGGTTGGTGGAATCCGGATACCCAGTGAGTGAGTGTTGCAACACATGAAGGCCACTCAATATGAGATTTCGAGTGATGAAATGAAGGCCACTCAATGTGAGATTCTGAGTGATAAAATGAAGGCCATCCGATTTGAGATTCTGGGTGATGATACTTGCTTGGTGTGAGATTTTGAGTATATCGCTCAATGTGAGATTCTGAGCAGCTCGTTGTAAGTTTTTGAGCATGGGTGGGTCTTCTAGTGTCGGGTGACATTGGGCCTCGCTCCTGGTTTGCTTTATTGATGTGCTTGTGGTAATTGCGATGTTGTTTATATGCTTGACATGTGTTTATGCGATTATGGAAGCACCACATATTTATTTATCTCTTCTTATTGCTTGTACTAGCTAGCATGCTTACGTTTATGATTAGCATGAAGTATAGTAGAGTAGATGTATACCACTGAGCTTTGTAAGCTCAGCACTCGAAATCGTTGTTTTCATGCGTAGGTTGACCGTTGGATCGTGGGATCGTGGAGCACTATCAGATTAAGATTCTAGCATATAGAGATCTTTGGAGTACGGTATTTGAATCTAGTGGGCTATGTGTTCATAGGACCTTACATGTGGAGTCTGTATTTATTAGTTGAAATTGTACTATTTAATTTGTATCTTCTAATGTTTTAATTTTAAATTGGAGCTCTTTTGTTACATTTTATTTACTTATATATATTTATTTATTTTAATCATTGGTTTTAAATGCTTTTGCGACTTACTTGTTGGGTTGATCCTGTTTGAAAAGAAATTTTATGGTTTTGGGTTTAGGCTTGAGGCCCAAATGTGACTTCTGGGTCAAGGGTGTTATAGGAATAGTACTCCTAATTAGTTCCAATCCCTTCCTATCTCTCTCTTTAAATAGAAAAGTTTGGTTTCATTATTTACATCCTGAAAATTTCTCATTAAACGACCCGGATTTTAGAATCTAAGAGTCGAGTTTATCGGGAGCGCGGGCTCTATGCATGGGCTAGTTGAAGCCTTGTTGGGCTTGAAGAAAGTTTTGGGCTTGGTTTGCGGTGGATTTTATAAAGGCTAAAATGGTAAAAATGGTTGGGAGGAAAGTGAGAGCTGGTGGGGGTTTAATTTTCTGCAGAAAAGAGGATTATGAGATCAGTTTTGTCCCATTGTCTCATCTTTCTCTTACCCTAATTTTCTTCCTTCAAACTTTGATAGTTCAAGGTCCAATCTTTAGAATTTTGAGAGTGAATCTCAGATATAGTGTGAAGAGAAAGTTGTACAACAGCTTAAGGGCCATCTTTTAAGGTAGATATGGTTTAAAATGGTGGAAGGAGAGGTGTAGAGGAGTTTGGAAGAGGAAGAACGAGAGTGGATGCTTAGGGGCTTCTTCATCAGCTTAAATCCAAGGTTAGTACACTTTCTAACTTCTGTGTGTTCATGTGCATCATCATTTTGGGTATGTGTGCTTGATATATGATGTTTTGGTAATTTGGAGCTTGGTGGGTCATCAATGGTAAATCCTATATTGGATGATGTTTAAGGGTAAAAATGGTTAGAAACTCACTTAATAACTCCTCATAACTTGTTGGATCAATTTGGGGCTTAACTATGTAGGTTAAGGGCCGGAGTAATGAAATCTCGAACTCTAGGTTTCAAAATCTGGGTTCGCGTACTGATACATAATGGTTGCGTATTGGTACTTCTTCATGCTAAGGAGGGTGAGTTGTGATGGGAGTACCGGTACGACTTCCTACGTATCGGTACTCTATGCATAGTGAGAATTCCAGTGGCAAATTCGCATACCAGTACGCTCGAAGCGTATCAGTACCTATTGTTACATTGCCTGAGAAGGCTTTCGAGTATCGATATGTATGGTTGCCGTATCGGTATGAGTAAGGGTCGATACATGGCGATCTGGGTACTGATAATGGGTATCGATACGGCATAGGGCATATCGGTACGTCTTGAAGGTTTAATTTTTTCGAACCTAATGCGAGTATCGGTACTCGTATAGGAGTACCGGTATGTGGAGGGGAGTATTGATACCCACAAAGGTGTATCGGTACTTACTGGGCAATCTGCCCAAGAAATTGAGTATATGTTCGAGAGTTCTATAAATCATGGCTAAGGTCTTAATGGGTCTCTTATGACATAAAATGAATGGTAAAATCGAGAAAGTGTGCTTCTAATCTTTGATGTGAATCAATTGGCTAAATGATAGTCTAAACGGAAGTGAATTGCTTATGTTAGCAAATTCTAGGGATCCGTTGTGGATCGATTGTGGTTGTGTGCCAGGTAGGGCACTTGTATGGATCTATGGTGGATCATGTATGGTTACGTGCTAGGTAGGGCACCTGTTTGGTTATGAGTCTTTGTTTGGTGGGATTCAAATACCCAGTGAGTGAGTGTTGCAACACAAGAAGACCACTCGATGTGAGATTTCGAGTGATGAAATGAAGGCCATCTGATATGAGATTCTGGATGATGATATTTGCTCGATGCGAGATTCTGAACCCCACTCGATGCGAGATTCTAAGCCCAACGCAAGATTTCGAGCGAAGACTCGATGTGAGATTCTAAGCAGCTCGATGTGAGATTCCGAGCATGGGCGGGTCTCTCAGTGTCGGGTGACATTAGGGCTCACTCTTGGTTTGTTTATTGACGTGTTTATGTTGTTGAGATGTGATTTGTGCATAGCATGTGTTTAGGCAGTTATGGTAGCGCCATTGCTTTATCTTGTCTTGATATCATGTCTTATAGCATACTCTTAATTATGATTCACCTGAAGCATGGTCGAGTGGTTGTGTATCCACTGAGCTTCGTTAGCTCAGCGTTCGGAATCGTTGTTTACGTTCGCAGGTTAAAAGGTTTGGCATGTTCTTGGAGGAGCACCATCAGTGGAGGATTCCAGCACCTTGTTTCTTCAGAGTACAGTACTTAGGTCTTTGAGCTATGTATTCGTAGAAACATATTATACATTGTATATTGTAATTTGTATTTGGAATTTTAAAATGGTCGAGTCAAATGTTTTATTTATGTAATTTCAAAGGAGCTCCACTTTATATGTTTTAAATACTCATTATGTATTTTGGGTTTGAAATCAAATGGGTTTTAATAATTGATTTGTGGATTGGGATAAACTAGGTCAAAATTTTGTGGTAATGGGTTGGGCTTGAGGCCCAGATGTGACATCCGAGTTGAGGGTGTTACATCTCACAAATCCTGAGGCATATACTAGAGTAGAGAGAAAATTGTTGGAATTATTTAGTATTTTCAATAAGATAATTTCTTGCAAAATAATCATTGCGGTTATTTAGAATTTTCAATAATATCTTTTGGTTTGAATCGTAAATCTAGAAGAAGTTCGGGTCGTGCAGAACAATTCGAAGACTTGCCAGAAGATTTGCGTCAAGGCATCAAATTCTTAAATACGCAGGTATTAGACAATTGATTATATTTATAGTATTACATATCATGTTTGACTTTTAAAAAAAATTAAAAGCTTTTGCAACGTCTTTTTTTATTTTTTTTAAACCAAGACTAACACTATTTATTTTAGCAAAAAATACAAATATATTAAATCACGTTCTCAAATATTTAGAAATATTTGTTAGAGTTACTTCATGACTATGTGATAATCTATTGTTTTTTAACTTGTGTTAAATTTTTTGTGTCATCTTAAGTCCTCCTAATTAGATCTATTTAACATTCGGTTTATGTTCTTTGTTTTGACAGTCATGGAATCAAATGCTAATACATGCGAGGATCAAATTGATACTAGTAACGTTTTAGTACCAGAATTGCAATATGTTTCAAAGAGACGAAGTAAGGTTTGTAAACTTTTTCCTGTATTGACTCAACACAAACTAAGGATGGAAAAGAGAAGGCACTTTGTAAGTATTAAAAAATTGCTTCGTTCATATGTAACTCACATTATGGAACCTCTAATATGCAAAAACATATTGAAAAATGTAAACGCTATATTGCATATAAGGATAGTTTGGGAGCAGATGGAGAAGAACTAGAAAATCATGTTTATGACCAAAAGGTCTAAAGAGAGTTGACAGCTAAGGCAATTACAAAGCATGGATATTTTTTTATTGGGTTGAACATGAAGGTAATAGGAAAATTCAGGCATATTTGAACAGTCGAGTTAAAAGTATATAAAGAAACACCGCAAAAGTTGATTGTTTGAAATTGCATAGAAATTTAAAAAATGACATAAAAGAAACTCTTTATAATGTACCTGGTCGTATTTCTTTGACATGTGACATGTGGAATTCTTGTCAAACTAAGGGATATTTGTGTTTGACTGCTCATTATGTAGATGCTAATTGGAAGTTAAATAGTAGAGTTTTGAACTTTTGTCACATTGATACACCGCACACCTGACATACCCTGTGTAGTGTTGTGCTAGATTTTCTTTAAGAATGGGGTATTGACTATAAGATTTTTTTCCATCACATTGGATAATGCTTCTAGTAATGATAAAATGCAAGACAAATTAAAGGAAACTTTTAATGCTCGAAGGGCTTTATTATGTAAAGGGGCTTACTTTCATATTCGGTATGCTGTGCATGTGTTGAATCTAATTATTAAAGATGGACTTAAGGTCACTGAACATATTGTTGTCAAGATCAAATAATGCGTGAAGTACATTAAATGATCAAAATCAAGAAAAAAAATACTTTTCGATGTGGTGTGAAGTTAGCTAAGGTAGAAGAAACTAAAGTGTTGTGGCTTGACGTTCTTACAAGATGGAACTCTACATATACGATGCTTGGTAGGGTTATTCTATACCATGAAGCTTTTAAGCAAATTGTTGTTTTAGATTCTTCTTTTCATCATTGTCCAAACACCGAAGAGTGGGAAATGCTTGAGAAAATTTGAGATATTTTAGAACCATTTTTTGATATAACTGAATTATTTTCAGGAAGTGATTATCCTACTGCAAATTTATACTTTGGGAATGTTTGGGAAATTTTTATGCTTTTGAAAGAGTTGACAAAAATCAATGATGTGATTTTAAAAACAATGGCAATTGAAATGAAGAAAAAGTTTGATAAGTATTGGTTTAACTCGAGTGAGGATGACTATGGCACATTATTTGCCTTTGCAATAATTCTTTATCCTCGTTTTAAGTTATCTTTTCTCAAATAGTGTTACAAAAAATTATTTGAGGATGAAACAGAAGCTGTTATGAAGATTCGTGATGTCAAAGCTAAGCTAGGAAAGCTTCTTAAAGAGTATAATCCAGAAACGCATGCCTTACATGAAACATCATTATTTGCCTTTGCAATAATTATTTATGTTTGATCTTTTTGCAGTAAGTTTAATATTTTATTATTTCCATATTTTTTTAGTTTCTATTTATTTATTTACCCGTTTATTTTCTATTCTATCTTTTATATTTTTCTAGGACTATGACAAGGACCATGCTTTTGGATTATTCAAAGTCACATTTGGACGTTTACTTAGAAAATCCTAAAATGGATAGGAAAACAGAACTTGACATCCTTAATTTTTGGAAACAGAATGAACAGCGGTATGAAAGACTTTATCTTGCTAGAGATATTTTGACTGTGCCCTTCAACACTGTTGCTTCAAAATCAACTTTTAGCATTGGATGTCAAATTTTTAATAAGTGGAAAAGTTCTTATATCCTTGAAAATGTGGAGGCTTTGATAACAACTTGTAGTTGGTTGTTCGATTATGAATGTAAGTTATTTTATTACCTATTAAATTTGTTTTTAATTTTCTATAGGAAATCTTGTTTACTACACAATCTTCTTGCACTACTAGTCTATTGCATTTTCTTACTTTAACTTAAAAAAATACATTTGCTTAATTTTTTATAATACATTTGCTTAATTTCTTATTTCACTAGCAAACAAAATAATATTTTTTTGTTATATGTAGCCACGAAAGATGACGAGTTTCTTGGCTCTAATGTGGATTGGACTGCAACAAAATCCAACAATTGATGCATACATTATTTATGTTTATTTTGAGATTACTTTATTGATTTTTAAGTTTTATTTAAAAAATATAATTGAGTTTGATATGTAAGGGTAGTCTTTATTGATTTTTTAACTTGGTTTGTAACAAATATTACTATTATTTAGTTTGTTAATCATCACGTTTAACACCTTATGAAGTACAAATTTTTGGCCAAAGAAAAAACACTTTATGTTCACGAGATTGTTGTCTGGTTATGTTTGGATTCCATTACAGTTCAAGGTGGTTTTTCCAATATCTTTCTATACAGGTGATTTTAATCTTATTTAGATTATTTGCCTTAGTTTCTGATTAGTTTGTACTAGCTTACATATTTAAGTTGCGATCATGGTTACATATTTTAAGTTTCTGATTAGCTTTTTTGTATAGTTTACATCCATTTTATGGTCTATGGTTGGAATTCGCGGTTTTCCTTATCAATAATGTTGTCTCCAAGGTTAGAATTTAGATTCTCTCTTTGAAAGTACAATGTACCTTGCCGATACACTCAATCCTTGTTGATGAGATAAAAATAATGTTTTCTAATTTATTTTTTGAAACATTTCTAATTTATTTTTAATAATAAATTTTAACATTATTTTTGTTAAAAATAGCAATAATGGTGTAATATCACTTTTGAAAGATAATTCTTTATTTTAGACTTGTGTTTCATGTTAATTTGTGTTCGTAAAAAATGAAATTTCTTTTCTTTTAAAGTAAACTATAATCTACTGTCTAAGAGATATAAATTAAAGTTAACCACATTAATACACTTTTTGGGTAGTAACTAGTGAGTATCTTTATTTTATAATCCTTAATATCAAATACTATAGAATCCGATGTGAAGATGGTCTTTTAAAGGAGAAAAGATATAAAGAAGAATAAAACATACATATTTACTATTTATCATATTACTAAAATTATCTGTTCACTTCGACTCAATTATCGGGTCAAAATCGAGTTGATATTTGGTACAGATTAGATTTCAAAAAATTAAATTTGAATTTTTTTATTCGGATTGATTTTCGGTTCGGGTTACTTTCGGTTTGGTTTGCTTTTGGTTCAAGTTGGCTTTCGGTCCGGGTTGTATTCTGTAACACCTTTAACGTATACTCGTAGTACAAATACACTTTAAGGATATCACAACATTTTCTGACAGAATTCCAGACTAGTAAAATTTTAAATCAATTAAACTCATTTACCAGAATTTCACATATCGTTCAAACAGTCTTTATTACCATGATTTAATATTCATACTGCTCAAACTAATTTCTCACATTACTAGTTCTTTATTTTATTTTTATCAAGTTAAGATTCATTATTAAGGTTGATTATTTAAGTTGACTTTTAGTCTAATCATGGCTTCACAAAATACTAACATATAAGAGATACATGCCCACTAGAAAATATCATAAAGTATAATGCCTTACTGATGTTTGACAAATTGCAGTTTGATCAGCATGCTTGGCTCCTCTTCAATTATGCTTCAAGACAACCTACGTGTGAAACATACACACGCTAAGTATTTACTTATTGAGGGAAAAATTTATAAAATTGTCTTATAATTAAAAAAATCATGTAATTATAGGACTTAATCTTATGTCTAATTATCTTAAAATGGTTGAAAAATTATACTATTCTAGGTATAACATCATTCTTGTCATAAATCAATACACCTTTCATATCATACTATGATTAGTTTCAATTAACGTGCCAAGTCATACTTTGACATAGTTCTAATTCTTTACTTAGTAGAACAAACAAAGATGTACAGACAGTATTGAGTTTAACATAATCAAAAAAATACAGATACCATAGAAAAATGCAGAAAATACAAAAGTACAGAGAACCTGTTATTTCTCGTACTTAATACCAAACCTCTGTTGAAATGTGTCATGAACTGAATTGTCAAGTCTATTAACTCGACTACCTGCATTTTCATTAACTTTTCAAAACTGCCCAAAGTATATTATATGAGATCAAGGTATGTGAGTCATCTGAAATAAGACGTTGTAGTGCCTAACTTAAACATGACATATGAGTACGTACTCAAGGACACTCTTTGCTCCTCATAAAAGCACCTCGTTAGTGCCATTAGCACTATGGGCATGGATCCCCAGGGTGCAAACCAAGGGCTTGGGTCCCCAAGGTGGAAGTGACACCGTAGTAATCACGAAACATACTTGTATCATACATGAGATTGCAGCTGCTAAGACTCTGTGGATATCCAACTATACCAAAGACTCTCATGTTGTAATACTTGTGCATTCAGCGATCATATCATTTTCAAAATGATCATATCAAATATCATGTTCAGAATAATCATACCAGGTATATTCAATAATCATAGTTGGGCAGTTCGTACCCCATATTACAACAGGTATAACAAATCATATAAGTATCTCAGAGTAAAGACAGTGTACTGTACATGTCACATTTGCCATGTTTAGATACATGTTACTTGTTTTTACCATAATTATATGATGTCAGTTAGTATAACAGAAATATTCATCATTTTAGTAACATTGTATCATATAAATACAATAGCTTTCATTATGTTTCATAAATAGTTACTAAATCAATGATCATGTACCAATCTGATCATACTATTTCTTTACTTTGAGTAACATAGCATATCAAGTTTATTTTATCTTTTACTGATATTTTATATACCAGATTTAACTTATAAATGTGATATGATTCCTAAGGATTGACTCGTCACAAGTCTTCCTTTCTATTAACTTAATATACATATATATCACTCACATGGGCTATTTGACAAAATGCCTCACTAAACACTAGTTCAACCCTTTCCTTTTCTTTTCTTACTCGTACCTCGAACTTCCTTTAATTCGGAAATGACTTCATAAACCACATGAGTACAATAAGACATTTGTTAGATTCAAATCTAACAATACTTTAAACATATTATCTAATATAATCATTCGAATATAAAATATCCAAATATTTTTCTTTCTTCCTTGTACTTTCTGAATATTTATCATAGTCCTTGGTGACTAACTTAAACTTCAAACAATTCTTCCAAACTCTTTAAACAAACATTTAGATACAAAATGTATCAAATTCTATTTTCTGGCAGCTTGTTTTACCTTTGGAGAAATACTTCTACAGGGCAGAATAAACACCAGATCTTAATTTCCTTTATATAGTAAAAACTATATTTGATAACGAATCCAACGGTATAAGCCACATAAATTAATAAAATCTATAAAAATTATGAAAAATCACTGAATTCACATCACAGACTATCCATACAGAAAACTGCTCTATAATTTTTATGACCTTCATTCGAATAAAAATTCATATCTTTTAACACGGAACTCGGAATCAGTTTCCGTTTGTTGGAAACGAAACTAGACTGACATACCTTTATATCGGTATAAAATTCACCATCTAACCATTTTTATAGAATTTATGGTGAATTTCTAAACTTACTGCCATAATTTAAATTTAACCTAACTTTCCATAATTAGTTTCTAAATTTACCATAACTTCTCCTTATTTCTTTACTTGTCAATTTAGTCTCATTATTTTATTTCAAATGACTAAATGAAGCTTGTATTCATAAGTTCTCTTGACATCCTTCATCAAAATAGGCTTAACCAATTATTTCTCTAATTTTTCTTAATTTCAATTCCCTAAATAAATCCCCAAATTCTGGGGAAATTCTGGGGTTAGAGTTCTTAACTTCAACATGAAATTAAACACAATCCAACCTTAATTTCATCAAAACAACATTAAATTCATGTAATTCAAGTCCTAACTTCAACTTAGCACATCAATTTCCTAATTCTTTCTCATCAACAACTCAAGTAGTTCTTCACAACACCATGCAATATTACTACCAAAATGTAGAGAATTGAATGTATAACAAATTATTCCAAAGGATCATACCTTGAATCTTGCTTAAAAGCCTTCAAAATTGCCAAAAAAAAATTGTGTATTCTTTCTCCCATGGTTTCCTATAACTCACAGCTTGTCATAAGAAAGATGAACAAAATTTTCTTCATCTTTTGACTATAATACTTTGAATTTGTCTAATTTTTCCACTTGTAAAATTAAATGAATTTTAAATTCATTTAAATAGTGAAATTACCAACTTAGCCTTTAAATCCAATGGATAATTTAATCTCATCTAAAATCAAGGGCCAAGATTAAATCCATGTATATTTTATCTTCCAAAAACGTCCCTAACATTTTAAAAATATTTCAAAATTGCCACCTTGCCAAATGACCAATTTGCCTTCCAACTAGTCTTTATTTACTAGTTTGTTTCAAAATTGCCATTCCATTACAATCTAACTAAATTAGTTCCTTCTCAACCGGCCGCTATTCCATAAATATTATTTTATGATTTTCCATGGCTTATGTAACAGTCTCTTAAATTTAAATTCGATCTGATTTCCCGATATTCACTAAATACTTCTACTGCAATTTTACCTTTGTCGAGCTATTGGATTTATTTTGAAAAATCCATATTTCTATATTCGGAAAATAAATACTATTATATCATAAAAAACTTCCTTTCCTAAGGACTTGGACTGAATTTTCCTAACTCAGTATATTATTCCGATAATTATCGAAAATCCTCATCGAGTAAAATTTCTCTTAGAAATCCTTTATCGGAAATCCATACGAATATTCTCTACACTTACTGAGTCCAAAATATCGATCAAAAAAACTTTTATGGGACCTTCCCGAAGGTCACTCATCCTAGTGTTTCCCTGCTTTGAGCATACTTAATAATAGGGTTCGATCAAAATTCGATATCTTATACTGCATTTTCATTCTCGGGACCTATATCAGATTTTACTCAATGACCGAATTTATCCATCTACAGGATAAAATTAGTTATTGAGAAAATCCTTTATTATGGATTTAAACTTTTCATTTCTTTATGATTTAGCAACCAACTTTTGAAAAATTGTCATTTTGGTCACTAAACTTTAACCTTCAATTCACATTCCAATTTTATCGAATTTCAACCAAATTTTGCATGTACCCTAATCTGCTTATCCTCTATCTCATGATACCTTTAAACCTCATAAATTCCTTTTCTAAAGCTCCTAATTAAAGAAATCCTAACTTTTCCATTTCTTTGTCATTTTAGCCACTAAGTTAGCTTTTAAGCTACTAACTTAGTACCAAATGATCTTAATATTGTTTAACAAAATTTGGGGTGTTACATATTCAGTTCGGATTGCTTTCGGTTCGGGTTGCTTTCGGTTTGGGTTATTTTCGGTTCCTTTCGATTTCGATTACTTTCGATTTGGGTTGATCTTTGGCTCAACTAAAAATCGGGTCGGGTTTGGTTTGATTCTATTCGGTTCGAGTTCAGATCAAATTTGAACTATTATGTTCAGGTCCAAATCGAGTTTCGAATCGGGTAAATTGGTTCGAATCTCGAGTTTCGGGTCATGTTTGCCATGTCTATCGTGGGCCGAGATTTGGATGGCCAATTCCCAAAACGAAAATCATTGCCCTATTTGATAAATAGAGGTTTGTGTCAAAATTAAATGTTTGAGCTAATAATAAAGGTTTGACTAGTCAAATTCGCTAATTTGGATGTTTGGCGAATAGCAGATTGAAATAACAGATTGAGGTGAAACCTCTAATTTTGAAAAAGCTGCTAATAGGAGCCTTTTGAAATTAGAGGTTTTGACATAAGAGTTATAAAGACCATTTTACCCTTAATAATTATAAAAAAATCTTCAAATAACCCAAATTTTAATCTTTTCTATTTTAATTATTCACCCTCATGTATTTACATTGTGACATGTAGGGGTGTGCAAAAAATTCAATCCATTTATCCGTTGATTCAATCCAAAATTTCGGATATCCAAATCGTTTTTTATTTTTTGGATAATTTAGATCGAATATTTGAAAATTTTGGATCGGATACGGATAGTTATTTTACATTCGGATCGGATATCTGATTATCCGATATCCGAAAATTCAAATTTTTTTATAGATATGAATCTTGTTATATTCGATATTTTTACTTGTTATATATGAAAAATTGATTTTTTTCATGGATACAAATCTTGTTATATTCAATAATTTGTTGATTGTTATATTTGAAAATCTAAAATTTTCATGGATAGGACTGCCAAATTAAAAAAAGTAATTAAATCAAGTTACAAATTCGGATATTCGGATATCCGAATATCCGATTCAAAATTTTGGATATCCGAAAATTGGGTATCCGATTTTTTTGGATCAGATACGGATCGTTAAATTACTTATCCAAAAATTTTGGATATCCGAAATTTTGGATCAGATCGGATATCCGAAATGCACACCCCTAGACTGACATGTGTAAACTAATACTTTTTGTTTTTTATTCTCACACATTTATATTTAAATTTAAATTTAATAACTAATTAAATTGTATTAAAAATAATTATATAAATAATAAATTAATATATAGATTCTTCAAATATACTTAGTAATGTTATATTAAAAAATTATTTTTTATAATCAAATTAATTAAACAAGTATCGAATATAATTATGTCCTTATATGTTATTTTGCTTGTTTAAATAATCAAACAACTATTAGCTATGAGTTAATTTTACCAAATACCTTTATACAATAAGCTAGTATAATTCGCTAGTTAAATTAGTTAATGCAATCAGCTATCAACTAATATAATTCGCTATCAGCTAGTATAATCTACTATCAGCGAATTGCCAAACAGAGTTATTGTCAGTTTGAAATGTCGGAAAAGCCACAGGTGTAAATATTAGTTGGAAAAGCCCAATAATACATTTTGAAACCTTGCCCCTCCAGTCTTAAATTATAGGATAATGTCCAAAGCAAAAGCCCAAACAATTTGTTAACTTCTGCCGGTCCATGAACCTCGTAGAAGTTAGTGGATACCATCTAGAAAGATCTCAACGGCTGACATCGGTGCTGGAAAATGTTAAACCGAGCAGTATTGGAATTTCTGGCGGCTCACCACAACGGTAATCCAATCACAAACTTGCTCCTAAAGAAACGAATAAGTAATAGAAAAATAACCCATTTCCATAGACCAAAAGAAAGATTATAATGTATATTTGAAGATAGAAAAAGAACAAGGTTGGAGTTGGAAGAGCGAGAGTGAAAAATGGTGCTGTGGGAAATCGCATTGGGGACGGCTTATTTCTTGGGGCTTAAACGAGCCTACAAGCTTGCTTTGAAGATTCAGCGACGGATCATTAGCCCTAAACGTCCTAGGATTCGCCAATTTGCTCACAGGTGAAAGACTCCTCGCGTTTTCTCCTTCTCTTTAGTTTCTTCTATTTCTTTCGGTTCTTGATCGGTTTGGTTGTTTTGGATCATTTTCTTTTTCTGTTGGTTGACTTAATATCTTATATTTTGAATGTTATTCACCTGTCGTATTATTATCTGTCGTTGGGCTTAAAGAATTGAAAAAAAAAAGCATGGAAATGAATGTGTATTAGATCGTGATTCAGTGCCTCGACGAATCTCTCATTTCCAAAGGATCCGATTAAAATGTACTTGGTGATTCCCTTACATGGGTTAAAAATTGATCTTACATTCATGTCTTCAAAAAGAAATGCGGAAAATTAGGGTCTCAACTATTGGCAACTGTTCGTTCTTGTTAAATTAGGGTCTATTCCCAATTTTTTGTTCATTAAGATCGCAAAGGGTAGGCGGCACAGCGAATATTTATGACTATTTTTTTTATAGCCAAGCTCATGCTTCAGGCTTGGGAGTTGGGAGAGATTGGTACTCATTGTATGCACTAATGGGCAATACCTATTTTCTTTCTTTGGTTTGTGTTTGATTACAGTATGGAATCATGAATCTACTTTTTCAACTTATTTCTCTAAGAGTTGAATCATAGATGCATTATGTTCAGCTGGCGATCCTAACTTGTAACGAAATTTATGTGCTAGCAAAGCAAACTCCTCTAATCAGCTTACTAGTTGTCATTGAATAGTCAGAGTTGTTTTCAGTGGAAATGAAGATTTGTGTCAATTATCTGTATGAAAGGGCCAGGTTTTTCTTTCAAGTTGCTATAGTGTCGAAGTAGTTTGTCTTAATAATAAATCAGTCAACCTTTTCCTTCCTTTTTTTGCGTGTGCGCGTTTCTGTTAAATGCTTCCATGTCCATAAAAACGCTACAAAGTATTCCATTGTTTTATACTTTTATATTGAGATCTATGCATGTTGCACGGCCTCGGTGACTTGGTTCTTTAGTTAATGTGCAGGATGCCTGTATAAGGTTCTACGGATTTCCTTGCTGTATGATTTAAAAATACCCCAATTTGTGCTTCTTGTACGAGCTAGAAATATGGTGAAGCACGTGAACCAACTCTTGTAATATTTTAATTTGGTTTATTCCAAAGAGGTTCATCGATGTTGAAGTACCTTCAATTTTATGATGATGTTGCTCCGTCACCTTTACTCATGGATAATGTACATGTATATAGGCGGGTGTAATTCTGAATATCAAATGATTGAGACACTTCAATTTTTCTGTTGTTTCCTTTTTAAATTAGAATCTGTTTCTCTTTTGTCACCAGACGAACACGAGCTGTATTTGATGTAGCACTCAAGGTTCACCAGAATATACAGCATAGAGACATAGAAGTCGGTCGGAATCTTGGTAACTGGATCCTCCGCTTGCTTGACAAAATGAAACCTTCTGCTCAGATCCGACCTCATAGCCACCAGAAACCCCACCATGATGCTTGCAATGCGAACATGAACACCCCATCCCCAAAGCAAGTCAATAACTCATCCTTGATGAAAACTCCGAGAAGCTTGCAGACACCACGAAACGGCGAAGCTGATAGACGTCTGTTTAGCTCATCGACATATATGTTGTCTAGATCACTGCCTACGATTGCAATGATGATGGGACCACCAAAGGCTTCTGGAAACACGACTGGGTACAGGCATTTGAGCAGCAATGGACCTGCCACACTGAGGTTGAACTACACCAGAGGCGAAGGAGTTATTAGAAAGGATATAATGCAGTGGATGCTGCGTAACTGAAGGTGAAAACTCTTTTATGTTTGCATTTGGAAATTCTGACACTTGTGGAAGGGGGTGTCTTTGGAGTTTGGATTCTGCAAGATTTGTAGAGGCTTTTTCACTGGATAATAAAATTTCATTGTCATCTGCTTTTTGTTGATATTCCTTTGAGTTTATATTTTCCTTCATTAACACATTAGTTTATCGTTTTAAAACAATGTTATGGCATTGTCGCTCTGTGAATCATATGGCGTGCCATTGCCGCTTGCCAGCTGCGGAAGTTCTTTGCAAAATCTTGTTTGATCTGTGAAATCTGATGCTATGCTATTTCGCCACTCGTGTAATTGCAAAATTAACAATCATGTTTGAGAGCACTTTCAATCCCTACTAGGGATGTAAAAACAGGTAATCGGATGAGTTTCAGGTCGGGTCCTGTCAGGTCGGGTCAAATCGGATACAAGTTATTTTAGGTCGATTTGATGTTTCGACTCAATTCGGGTCGGGTGCGGGTCAGTTTCAGGTCGAGTTCATTTCAGGTCGGGTCAAAACAGTTCGGGTCCAAACCAATTAATTGACGGGTTAATTCGGGCTCGGGTAGACTTTAGGTCGGGTAATTTCAAGTTGGGTCATTTCAAGTTTGAGTTTGGTACAATAGTCGACAGACTTTGGATTGGGTCATTTTACGAACACGAATCACATTAAAAATAAATATCAAGTACTAGAATGAACAAAAATATCATCTTTATTTAAAATATTAAAATAAATTACAAAAAATAAAAATAAATAAGGTCAATTTCAGTGAAAAAATAAATTTTAGGGACTAACATGAACAAAAATATCATCATATTAAAAATATTGGACTAAATTACAAGAATATAAAATAAATAGGGGTAAATTTAGGTAAAAAAATAAAATTTTAAGGACTAACATGGATAAAAATTAACCTAAATTGAGACAATTAAACTAAAATAAAACCTAAAAGTGAACATTAAGGGCTTAATTGAAAACATCTAAACTTGGAAGGGCTAAAAAAATAATTTGCCCAACCTAAAATTTTGGGCGGGTACTTTCCCTCTCTCCCACCCATTCTTTTTAGATTTTTAATTAAAAAAATTGGTTAAAAAAGGGAAATGAATAGGGGTAAATTTGGACTAAAAATTATCAGATTGATCCTTAATTTTAGTTTATGGACCAAAACTTAAATTTCTCCAATTTAAAAAATGAATAGGGGTCAATTTGGACTAAAAGTTAAATTTTATCTACTAGAATATACAAAAAATATTATTGGACTAAATTTCCAAAAATATAAATAAATATGGAGCAATTTTGACTAAAAATTAAATTATAGGGACTAGAATAAAAAAATATTATTCGACTAAACTATCAAAAATATAAATATATATGAGTCAATTTCGGCTAAAAATAAAGTTTTAGGGGCTATAATGAACAAAAAATACCATCATATTAAAAATATTGGACTAGATTAGAAAATTTTGAAATAAATAGTGGTCAATTTGGTTAAAAATTAGGGACTAATATGAACAAAAATTAGTGCAAGCCTAATCCCCTAATCCCTAAACTAATCCCATAACCCCATTTCCAAACACTCATCTTGAAACATGTATTGTCCTCGAAAACCCCAAAACCCCCAAACCTCAACCCCTAAATCTTACAATAACTAATAATTAAAGTGCAAGCCTAATCCCTTAATCCCTAAACTAATCCTCATAACCCCAAACACTCAACTTGACATATTTACCCCTAAATCTTACAATGACTAATAATTAAAAGCCTAATCCCTAATCTCCAACCTAATCTCATAACCCCATTTCCGAATGCTCAACTTGAAACATGTATTGTTTATACCCCAAACCTCAACCCCTAAATCCTACAATCACTAATAATTAAAGTACAAGCCTAATCCCCTGATCCCTAAAATAATTCCCATAACTCCAAACACTCAACTTGACATATTTACCCCTAAACCCCAAACCTCAACCCATAAATCTTACAATCACTAATAATTAAAGTGCAAGCCTAATCCCATAAGCCCCAAACCTTAACTCCTAAATCTTACAATCACTAATAATTAAAGTGCAAACTGAATCCCTAAACTAATCTCATAACCCCAACCAACCACTCAACTTGGCACATTTACCCCTAAACCCCAAACCTCAACCCCTAAATCTTACATTTAATAATAATTAAAATAAAAGCCTAATCCTCAAATCCCTAAACAAATCCTATAACCTCACACACTCAATTTAAAACATATATTATACCCATAAAACCCAAACTTCAACCCTTAAATCTTACAATATCTAATCATTAGAGTACAAGCCTAATCCCCTAACCCCTAAACTAATCCTATTACCCCAAACACTCTACTTGACACATTTACCCCTAATCCCTAAACTAATAATTTTTAGGAAAAAATACGAACCGAAATATCCCTTAGGATGGCTATATATGTTACAATTTAAATATATATAATTGTGATTAAATCGAATTAAACTAAAACTTAAATTAGGACTAAAATGAAATCTTTTAAACGGGTAAGGCCTTAAAGGGCAATTAGTCTATAAAGTAAAAATGAGGCCGCGAAAACTAAATTAATTATTTAGATTAAAAATTAAAGTTAAATGGGTAAATTGCAATTTTGGGGTTCAAAATCAATTTAGAATTTGGAGGGAAAAAGGCCGCCTATTGGTTTAGCTTAGGGGAAATTGCAGTGTTGGTCCATCTAACGTTAAAATGTTTTCATTTAAGTCACAAAATTTTACTTGTAGGTTTTAATTTAATTCAATCGAATCACAATGTTTTCATTTAAATCATTTTATATAATTTAATGTATAATCTAATAATTTAAATTAATAATTAATATCTATATATAAATTTTAAGTTAAATTATATTTAACCTGTTAATTAATTATTACATTAAAATAATGAAATAAACTTATTGATATTTAAAATCACTTATTTCTGATGATTACATTAAAATAGAAATTTCACTAATTCCCTCCAAAATTTTGGGTGGCTTTTATCCCTCCAAATTTTTTAAACTAAAAGCAAATTAATCTCAAACCTAAAAAATAAGTGGCTTATTTCCCTCCAAAATTTTGTCCTTTTCCCTCTTTTTTACCAATTGTTATTTTCTTTTTCTACCAATTGTTTTAGTTTAATTCAATTGAGTTCCAACTTAGATTAATTTAATTGAAATTCCACATTTAGTTTTAGAATTCTTTTAATTATGTTCATGATTTATGCTTCTAGATTTTAGTTTAGCCCAATTAGATTCTAAGTTTAATAAGTTAATTCAATTCAAACATTATTATTATTATTATTATTATTATTATTATTATTATTATTATTATAAACTTTGATTAAATATAATTATACACAAAATTTTGATATGGATGTAAACATGCAATTGTACACATGATAACATCAACATGAAAGTTAAAACTTTAATTTAGTTCAAACTTAGTAGTTCAAACTTGACAAATAATTTATATTGAATGAGTTACTAAGCATATTGAATTATTACTAAGCATTGAATTATTTAATAAAATTTCAAACTTAGTAGTGTCAAATGAAAATCTAAATCCAATCTTTCCGTTTTTTGATATTTTTAATCGATTATATATGCATATATAACAAAAAGATTATTTAACACTTTAAATTGATTTGAAAATAATAATAGTTTACATTTACCAACACTTAATAGTTTACATTTATCAACACTTTAAATTCATCAAATCATCAAATCATAGGCTTCCTCAATTACATGTTAGGTAAATCAAGCCAGGTCAATATTAGTTTAGGTTAACAACATGTCGGGTTCAAAACAAGTCAGGTCAATTAACAGGTCGGGTTCAAAACAGGTCGGGTAAAATCGGATCTCGGGTCGATTCAGTCGGGTAATATCGGTTATCTGCCAGGTTAGTCTCGGGTTCGGGTTTGTTTCAGTCGGGTGCAGGTCGGGTTTCGGGTCCACAATAACAAGTTCAATTCGGGTTCAGGTTGTTCTCGGTCGGATGTAGGTCGGGTTCGATTACTACAGTAACAGATCCAACTCGAGTTCGGGTCAACAACAGTCGGTTACAGATTGATTTTGGGTCAGCGCATCCTCAGGTCAAACCAGATTCTGACTCGAGCAGGTTTCAGTCGGATTTTCAGGTCGGGTCAGCTTTTTACATCCCTAATCGCTACATATTACACCAAATTACGTTGAGAACAAAAAGGTTAAAGTACTGTATCTCTGTATAATAGTTTTTCTTTTTTGCTCAATATCCCGTGTCAGTGTTAATTTAAAATGAGGATCAAGGTTGCACATTAAAAAAAATAGAAAAAAGAGAGTAAATTCATATTTTTGTAAAACTTGAAGTTAATTAATAATGTGATGCAAATTTAAAATGAGATCTAGCAATCGACGTATTTTAACTTAAAAGGTTCGAATTGTTGCATTTAATTGGTGAATAAAATATAAGATTGAATTGGTTGAAGTATAGTAGAAGTCCTTATACTATATCTAAAAGTTTATTTTAATCCTTCTATTTTAAAAAGGAATATTTAAGTCCTTGTATTATATTTAGAAGTTCATTTTAGTCCATCTACTATGTAAGGAACATTTTAGCCCTGTACTCTATTTAAAATCGATGTAGAGGAAAAATTATATATTTTTATAGTTAGTTAAGTTTGCTAATTCATTTATTAATAAATTAATCACCATATTAAATTATGTATTTAAATTTATGTAAAGCAAAATTACACACTGTATTAACAAATTTATTTAAATTCGATATAAAGGAGAAATGTTCATCGTGTTATCATTTATTAATAAATTACTCACTTTAAAAAATATATTATTATTTTAATAATATACATCAAATAAATTACTCTTATTTTTTAAGAGGGGTCAATTTGCTTGATTTTAAAACTGATAAAGACTTAAAGCGTGTTTAAACCAAAATATTTAAGTCAACTATCAATAACTTTAATGTTTTGGACCAAAATGTTAACTTTTCAAAAGTACATGCACTAAAATGTTCATTTCTATAGAAGAGAAAGTGTTAACTTTTCAAACGAACAAGGACTGAAGTGTTCTTTTTTATGGTAGAGGAACTAAAATTAACTTTTAGGTATAGTACAAGGACTAAAATGAATTTTTAAATTTAGTACAAGAACTAAAATATTCTTTTTAAAGTAAAGGATTAAAATGAACTTTTGGGTATAATAAAAAGACTTCTACTGTACTTCATACGATTGAATTAGATTTAAATGTCATATCATATTTTAATTTAATATCATATCATTTAATTAAATCCACTACTTAAAATTAGTAAATTTTTACTAAAAAATTACTGTTTTACACGTTTCCTAACATATACAATTTTACTCATTTTGAAAATATTCTTTATAAAATATTCTTTACTTATAATATATTTTTAGCTGCTCTTCTGATTTTTCAGGGATTTGTCCTAATTAATTTAGACTAACTCTATAAAAAACTGATTTTCAGTTTAATTTTTTATTCAAATGCATGGTTTATCCATTTTGTTGGGTTGGATATTTAAATAAAAAAGCTGAAAAGTGGGATATAGATAGGAAGATGATATGATAGAGAGAGAAAATAAAAAGGTAGGAGAAAAAAGGAAGAGAGCTTTAAATCTCGATCTACCGTTGTTTATGTCGTTGTTAGCAACATCGCCGGCATCGTTGGATAGAGCTCGCTGAGGCAAGTCGATCAGAGTCATCGTGTTGCTGCCGCCGTTCACCGGCTGGGAGAAGTCAAGTTGCGGGTTGTTGATTGAAGGTAGTTTCGGTTGTCAAAAATCAAATTTTAAGGCCACAAACGTGCTCCCCGACGTCGAGACAGCAGGACTAGAGCTCACCGCTATCGTCTGACCTCCACACCCTACTGCCGAGGGTAGGCATGCGTCTGCCCAGTGGGTGCACCATGCCACACTGGAACGCGCACCCCAGGTGCACTTGCTCCTTGCCGCACCAGATCACCGCTCGCGGGTGTGCCCTAGCTGCCATGCGACTGCATCGCACCAGATCACCAGACTATTTACCAGTTATTGACCGACCGTTGACTTTTTTTGGGACCCTATGGGGGTTTTTTTCGACGTTTTGAGTTTGTTGGCGCAGTCCGTTTCGTCAATTCAAACTCAGTAAGCTATTTTTACACGTTTGACCTTAGGAATTAGTTAGTGGATGAGGTTAATTAATAATTGTGGTATTTGTATTTTTATGAGGATTGTTCGGGCTTGAATACCGGATCAAGAGGAGCATTTTGAGAAGCTCGAGTGATGATTTAGCGATTTTTGCTTGAGGTTAGTACACCTTCGAACTCCGAATGCTTTATGAGAATCATAAATATAATTGCCTTGTATGTTAGTGGTTGCAAAATAGGTATATGGGAAATGAGCATGCGTAGTGATCAGTATTTCGAGACTTGATAATTATGACATACTTGGTGATGTTATGAATATGTCGGGACTTGTAGAGACTTTAGAGACGGTGTAGGGTCATTTGAAATGTTTGTATAGTTAAGTGAGGATTGTTGAATAATTGATAAGTTTGTTGTCCTGTATGCTAGTTCAAATAGATTGATGTGATTTCTGGAATTTATGCTTAAGGTATAAATAACGAAAATTACTCGATTAAATGACCATGAAGTTGGTAAATAATATTAATTAATTAAATATGTTAGTAAACAAATCCTAATGACTTTTATAAGCTTTAGGGATCGAGTAAAGCGTTGTAAAATTGTAATTCGAAGAAAAGGTATGAACCCGTGAATTGTAATATTTCAAAAACTGGTCTAGTCGGAATTAGGTTTCGGTGATCGAAAAATCTATATCGAAAAGGTCTAAATAATTTATTGGCTTAAGTTGTGTAGTTAAAAAAGCCTAGTATTGAACTCTAATTGAGTTTAATTTTAAGATATGGGACCTAATTGAATTCCTAGAAACCTTTTTAGTGACCAAATTGTGAAAATTGAAAGTTAAGGGGCAAAAGTGTAATCTCTACAAAGTTGAGGGACTACCATTGTAACTATCCCATTTTGAAGTGAGTCGCCTCCTTGCTTAGGCAAACCCACGTGAACTCGTTGTGATTCTTCTAGAAGAAGATGATAGCCATAATTGCGATCAAGATTGTTGGGATTGGAAATAGTTTTAAAATAATTTACCTATCTATGGAGGAAATCATTCGATTGGTCATGTGGGAGGTTATGAATTAAAATAAAGTTTACCCTTGATTGTAGGAAAGCTAATAGATAGATTTAAGAAGTTTGAAAAGCTTGGAAAACATTTCTCATAAAGTGTTCACCGAAACCTTTCCTCATTGCTTTTTCCTTCATCTTTTCTTTATGAATAAGCAAGCACCTCCATTGTTGTCTTCAACCTTGGACTCAAGCAAGCACCTCCTTTGAATCTTCATGTTTTCTTTGATTTCTTGACACCGTTAGATAGCCTTTCAATTGGTAAGTTTAAATACTCAAACAATTTTGTGATTCCATGAACTATTGGAGTTTAATTCCAAGATTTAAGTCATGAAGGTCATGGTTAAAACCATGTTTTTAAAGAATGAATCCATAGAAGCCTTATTGGTTAAAAGTTCTCCTAAGTACAAGAATTGGTTTTGAATCCATAAGTAACAATTTTAACATCTTCCCTTTGTTCACCTAGCTCGGAAGTTGGAGAAGGAAGGTTCATCATCCCCTTTAAAATCTAGGAATAAAAGAATAGTAATTCGAGAGCTGTAGAAGCATCGGAGTTCAAGGTGAGTGTAGTCGAAGTCTCGGGAATAGGCTAAGTGTCATTCCTGAAATCATTGAATATTGACTATTGCATTGCTAACATGACTATTGCATTGCTAACATTGTGTTATAAGGTTATTGTATAAGAACATCATTGATGGCTAATTTGGTAAGTAATGGTAAGTATTGCATCAAATCATTGTCCATAGCATTGTTTATACTGTCATCAAAATCATTGAAGCATTGGCATATGAATCACTGATCATTGAATATTGAATAAGGCCATTAGAGCATTGATATTGATTTATTGTCATCGGATATTATATTGAGCTATTGTTATTGCTTATTGATATTGAAATATGGCTATTGAACTATTGTTATTGATCCATTAATATGGAATTATTGTTATCGATTTATTGATATCGGACCTTGGATTCGAGAGTATTGGATACAATTGGCACGCCAAAGAATTCATGAGCTCATTGGTACGAGTGGGCTACGGCCTTTATATTGGTGCGGCGGAAGAATGTTGTGATTTGGTCAAATTGGTGCGGCAGAGGGTATATGACTAGACCACTATTGATTATGGTGCGGAGGAGGAATTCGTGTATCCATATATTGTACATCGATCCAAGAAGAACTATTGTTTAATGATAAATATGTTATTGAATATGGACTTGGTATTGATTATTGTCATAGCATTGTTATTGATCATTGACACATTGACATTGGATAATTAAGCATAGATATTGAACATTGATACTTTGAAATTAGACATTGATGCATTGTTATTGAACATTGACATATTGCCATTGGATTATTAATGAAACATGCATTTGAATGCATATTGATTGTTGGCACTGTTTACGACTACCTCACTAGGCAAAGTATGCCTTATGCATTCATCTTCTATACATTTCAGGTTAAAAAGTTTTGAGATCGAGATCAGAGCCGGAGAAGGTTTTTGGCAAGTCATTACGTTGATAATGTAAAGTATAACAACCCTATGAACTCTTAGAATGGTGGCAAAGTAGTTATATTAGTAATTTTTCGTCCTTTTGTTATGTGTATATTGTTGGTGGTATGTATGAGCCTTAAGGGCCCTAATGACTTTTAATGTTTGGCTAAAAAGGACTATATATACATATTTGGCTTAAAAATATGAAATCATAGTAAATAGACTCACATGATCATGATATTTGACATGCTAGTAGATTATGTTGATATTAATTTGCTGGTAAAATCTCATTGCATTTAGACATTGTTCGATAGGTTAAATTGGATTAAAACCAGAATAAATCTGTCATTTTAGTACAGGGCGTATCGATACGGGTATGCATATTTGGACATAGTCAACATCGGTCAACAGGGCGTATCGATACATCAAAAGGCGTATCGATAAAAAAAGTCAACACTAGAATCTAGAAAATTAAATGCATCGATACGGTCTTTAAGGCGTATCAAAACGGGTCAACCTGTACCGGTATAGTCCCCTAGCCGTACCGATACGAGTATTGTTCATTGGATTCTGATAATTATAAAATATGTATTGCGTATCGATACAAGTAGGCACCTTATCGATACGGACTCCTTGAATCCTAATTGCTTTAACGGCCATGACACAGGTGTATCGGTACGACCTCTCGAGTACTGATACCAATGCAGATAAATCTGTTAAAAGTTAATTGGAATAAGTTTAAAACATTGCATATTGGTCACTAAACATTGTATAGTGTAATTGAATGGGTAAATGAACTCAGATTATCTTGAAAATTCGTATGATCATTGACTATACGTTGGATTTCATTATAGTAAGGTTAATTTCAAAAAAATACCTCTAAAATAATGAAATTATAGATTAGTCCCTAAAACTTGTAAAAGTTTAAAATTGGTCCGGAGTTGATCAACATAGCTTCGTACTGAGTTATCAGAATTATTGTATTGTTACTGCATTATTGTAAAACATGACAACACTAAATTATCGAATATTGATAGCATCGATCACCATTTTGTTCATCGGTAACATACTCTAACCCGGTTCTCGACCAGGCCGGGAAGATGTGTTACATTTGTGGTATCAGAGCTAGAGTTTTGTCGATTCTAGGACTAAACCAAAGCTTATTGTATTGATTATTGTATTACTTTGCTACCTAGAGGTTATATGTTGTATATTGTAACTTGCCGGCTAATCTAACTCTTTATTATAGATGCCTAACCCTGATCAGGCTAGTATAAACGAGCATGCCACTGACTCATCAACTTATGGAGAGGAGATTAGAAAGAGGGATTCTCTAATTCCGTAAAATCCTCTGGTACAGAACCTTGAGCCCGAGGTGCAAGTTGCTCAAGTCGAATGTTATAGGAACATGTCCAACATGTTTAAAGTATTCATGACCTCAATGAGGGTTGAGCAAACTTTCCAACCTCCTATCGTTGCTATTCCAAATGTCTGAGCACCTATTGACAAGTTATCACAACATCGAGCCTACTCCTTCACGGGTCGTGAGGATGGCAATCCAGAAATATCTGAGTACTGGTTAGACATTACTCTGAGAATTCTTCGTGAGTTTTGTAAGAAATACATTAGTGAATGTTATATAGCTGAGAGGCGAGACATCTTTCTTCATCTGAAACAATGAGGATGACATGTAGAGCAGTACATCCATGACTTTTGTAAGTACTGTCAGTACGGGGCTGAATACATCAAGAAAGATGAGAAGAAGTGTAGAATGTTCATCGATGGTGTGAATAATGGCCTACGCCCTATGTTTACAGCATTGGGTATTACCAACTTCCAAGACCTTGTGAACATGGTCAAGGCTACTGAAATTGCTCAGACAGCTCAAAAGGCCAGTGGGTCAAGCAAGTCTGAAAAGAGATATCGAGACGACTCTCATTCTTCTAAGTCTTGCAAGAATGGAAAACATTATGATCAAAAACAAAAAGAGTATTCCCAGCCCTCCTCTCCTGAATATAATTCTAAGCCTCAAGCTGTGACCAGTTCTTTCCTAGTACAAATTTCGTTGAGAGTATTGGTGGCTCTAGACAAGAGACGCAACATCCGGTTTGCAACTTTTGTCAACATAGGCACCTATTGGGCACTGCCATAAGAAGTTTGGAGAATGCTTTTTCTGTGGTGAGATAGGACATCTCATTCATGATTGCCCTAAAAATACAGTTAAGTCCACTTCAGCATCAGTTAATCTGTTATTCCCTGCTCGATCCTTCCGAGGCAAGAGAGAGAAGCAAGGATATTTTGGGAAGCCTGGTGGTTCGTCCAAGACACCATATAAACCTGAATCTAAGGCTTCTACACAGATGTACCACGTGAGAGGCAAGAAAGAAGATGATGATCTCAAAATCTTTACAGGTAAAAATTCGAGGATAAATTTTTCTTAAGGGGGAAGAATTGTAACATTTCGAAAATCGGTCTAGTCAAAATTAGGTTCTAGTGATAAGAAAATCTATATCGGAAAGTTCTAAATAATTTATTGGCTTAAGTTGTGTAGTTAAGAAAAACCTAGTATTGAACTCTAATTGAGTTAATTTTAAGATATGAGACCTAATTGAATTCCTAGAAACCTTTTTAGTGACCAAATTGTGAAAACTAAAAGTTAAGGGGCAAAAGTGTAAACTCTGGAAAGTTGAGGGATTACCCTCGTAACTATCCCATTTTGAAGTGAGTCACCTCCTTGCTTAGCAAAACCCACGTGAACTCCTTGTGATTCTTATAGAAGAAGATGATAACCATAATTGCTATCAAGATTGTTGGGATTGGAAATAGTTTTAAAATAATTTACCTATCTCTGGAGAAAATCATTCGATTGGTCATGTGGGAGGTTGTGAATTAAAATAAAGTTTACCCTTGATTGTAGGAAAGCTAATGGATAGATTTAAGAAGTTTGAAAAGCTTGGAAAATATTTCTCATAAGTGTTCATCGAAACCTTTCCTTATTGCTTTTTCCTTAAACTTTTCTTTAAGAATAAGCAAGCACCCCCATTGTTGTATTCAACCTTGGACTCAAGCAAGCACCTCCTTTGAATCCTCAAGTTTTATTTGATTTCTCTACACCATTAGATAGCCATTGAATTGGTAAGTTTAAATCCTCAAACAATTTTGTGATTCCATGAACTACTGAAGTTTAATTTCAAGACTTAAGTCATGAAGGTCATGGTTAAACCCATGCTTTTAAAGCTTGAATCCATAGAAGCCTTATTGGTTAAAAGTTCTCCTAAGTACAAGAATTGGTTTTGAATCCATACGTAACAATTTTAACATCTTCCCCTTGTTCACCTAGCTCGAGAGTTGAAGAATGAAGGTCCGTCATCCCTTCAAAAGCTAGGAATAAAATAATAGTAATCCGAGAGCCGTACAAGCATCGAAGTTCAAGGTGAATGTATTTGAAGTCTCAGGAATAGGCTAAGTGCCTTTTTCCAAAATCTGTAACATCTCAAAAACTAGTCTAGTCAGAACTAAGTTCCGGTGATCAGAAATTTTGTATCGAAATGGTCCAATCAATGTATTGACTCCTTTATTGTACTAAATTGTATTGTATTGAACCTCAATTGAGCATAATTAATGATCTTGGACCTTTCTTCAAAGAATTGAAAGTCATTTAGTGACTAAATTGTAAAAATTAATAGTTTGAGGGGTAAAAGTGCAAACTTTGGAAAATTGAGGGACCACCCTTGTAATTTCACCAACTTGAGGTGTGAGTCACCTTCTTGATTAACATTCCCATGTGAAATACTTGTGAAAGATGGGAAAAGATGACATATTGTCATCCATTATTAGTAAATCAAGGGAATAAAAGAAAGAAATTTAATAACTTTAAGCTTACCCTTTGCAAAAGGAAAGCTTCCTATTGGCTTTTGATGAGGTGAGTTTTGGCAAGTATAGTAAATAGGGGAAAGGGATGTGAAATTTAACATCATCCTAAACCGAGACTAAGCTCCTAAGTTTCTTTCATCTTTTCCACCAAGTTAAGCTAGCACCTCTATTATCATCTTCAAGCTTAAGCTCAAGCAAGCACCTCACTTGATCCCTTGAGATTTTTTTTATTTCTCTACATCAAATTGAAGCTCTTGGATTGGTGAGTTAACCCCCTCAAGCAATTTATGGATTCCATGTATATTTGAAGTTTAATTTCAAGATTAGGTCTTGAAAGTCAATATTGAGCCCATGTGTTATAAGTTTAATTCCATGGAATTAATGTTGTCTACAAGCTCTAGTAAGCTTAAATATTGATTTTAAATCATTGATTTTGATTGTAACAAATTCACCTAGCCTAATCTCGAGCTTTGAAAGATCAACCACCATCTCCTACTAAAGTTAAAGGCAAGGAAATTGTAAGTCGGGAGCCTTAAGAGCTTCGAAAATCAAGGTGAGTGTAGCCAGAGTCTCAGGATTAGGCTAGGTGCCTCTCCCGGTTACATTTTCATTGAGTATGATATGGCTAACATTGGATTTTTAAGGTTATTGCATTGAACCCTTTTAAGGGTGAGTTGGTAAGCTACATTAAGCTTCCTCATCGAATTATTGATCGTTGACATCATTCATCAAACATGGGACATTGATATTGAGTCATCGGATATTGATCATAGACATTGAACTATTGAAAATTGATCATTTACATCTAACCATTGAATATGAGCATTGGCATAGCATTGGAAAGATCATTGTCATCATTAACCATTGGACATTAAGTATTGAAATATTGTCATTGATATTGATCATTATCACCGAATTATTGAACTTACTGATACTGTCACCGGATTATTGAAATGGACCTAAGGGTCAATTTATTGTCATTAAAATCATGGAACTTATTGTCATTGATATTATGTTGAATATTGGCTTAAATCATTGGACCTTGGATTCATTGGACTTTGGATACAATTGGCATGCCATAGGATTTATGAGCTCATTGGTACGGGTGAACTATGGTCATTGGGCTAAGGCATTTTATATTGGCGAGGCGGAGGGATGTTGTGTTGGTCAATTGGCGAGGCAGAGGGACTAGACCACTATTGATTTGGCGAGGTGTAAGAATTCTCGTATCCACTATCTTGATCAATCCAAGGGTTATAAATGAACTAAATGAATTATTGATATTGAACATTGACATGTAGTTATTGGCTAATTTAGCATTGTTATTGAACATGAATATATTGCCATTGGATTATTGATAAAGCATACATTTGAATGCACATCGATTATTGATATTATTTATGACTACCTCACTAGGAAAAGTATGTCTAATGCATTCACCTTCATGCATTTTCAGGTTAAGCAAAGTGGTTAAATGACCGGGCAACCTTATCGAGGATTTTGGCAAGTTTTGCAAGGGTTAAAGTAATGTATACTTACCTTACATACTCCTAGAATGGTGGCATAGTTTTTGTAATAGTCACTCATATCTATTTTGATTTGTGTATGCCATGCATGTTATGAGAATGCTTATATGGGCCCAAAATGACTTTTGGTAAAGGCTAAATTTGGTAAAAATTACCATAAGTGGCTAAAAAGGTGAAAACGCAGTAAATGGATTCAAAATGTTAAGAAATTTTGCATGCTAGTAGAAATATGTATTAACAACTTACTGGTAAAATTTCATTACATTAGTTCATTTAGTTCATTTATAACCCTTGGATTGATCAATTGGCGAGGCAAAGTATGCCTAATGCATTCACTTTCATGCATTTTTAGGTTAAGCAAAGTGGTTAGAAGATCGGGCAACCTTATCGAGGATTTTGGCAAGTTTTGCAAGGGTTAAAGTAATTTATACTTCCCTCACATACTCCTAGAATGGTGGCATAGCTGTTGTAATAGTCACTCATATGTATTTTGATGTGTGTATGCCATGCATGTTATGAGAATGCTTATATGGGCCCAAAATGACTTTTGGTAAAGGCTAAATTTGGTAAAAATTACCATAAGTGGCTAAAAAGGTGAAAACGTAGTAAATGGATTCAAAATGTTAAGAAATTTTGCATGCTGGTAGAAATATGTATTAACAACTTGCTGGTAAAATTTCATTGCATTTGGACATCGTTTGATAGGTTAAATTGGATTAAAACCAGAGCAAATATGTTATTTTAGTGAAGGGCATATCGATACGGGTGATGGCGTATCAATACGGATATGCATATTTGGACATAGTCAACCACTGTCAACATAGCATATCGGTACGTCAAAGGGCGTATCGATACGGAAAGTCAATACTAGAATCTGGGAAAATAATTGCAATGGTACGGTCTTTAGAGTGTATCGAAACGGTCAACTCGTACCGGTACGATTCTGTAACCGTACCGATACGAACCTTGCTTATTGAATTTCTGAGGATTATTAAATGCTTGGCGTATCGATACGGGTGGTCGCCGTTTCGATATGAGCTAATTAATTTGTAATGACTTTAACAATCTGGACATAGACGTACCGATACGACCTCTCGAGTATCGGTATGGGTTCTGGTAAGTTAGGTAATAATTATGGAAATTTGTGAAACGATCACTAAATATTGAATGGTTTAATTGGGCTAGTAAATGAACTCTGATTTGTATAAAAATTTACAGACATGTTGTTTAATGATTGAATTTCATTGTAGTAAGCTTAATTTTTGAAATGGACCTATAATTTATTAGAATTATAGATTTGTCCCTAAAATTTGTAAAAGTTTAAAATTGGTCCTAATTGGATAATCATAGCTCGTATTAAATTAATTGAACTTGTTCGTATTACTTGTCAACTTTTTTTACCGAATATTGTTTGATAATCACCTCTCCAATCACTGGATTGTTTTCCGGCAACGCCTTTCGACCCGAATTCCTAACAGGCCGGGAAGAGGGTGTTACAAAATCATTGAATATTGACTATTGCATTGCTAACATTGTGTTACAAGGTTATTGCATAAAAACATCATTGATGGCTAATTTGTTAAGTAATGGTAAGTATTGCATCGAATCATTATCTGTAGCATTGTTTATATTGTCATCGAAATCACTGAAGCATTGGCATATAGAGTCATTGATCATTGAATATCGAATAAGTTGCTGGTAAAATCTCATTGCATTTGACATTTTTTGATAGGCTAAATTGGATTAAAACCAGAATAAATCTATCATTTTAGTGCAGAGCGTATCGATACGAGTATGCATATTTGGACATAGTCAACATCGGTCAACAAGGCATATCGATAGGTCAAAGGGCGTATCGATACGAAAAGTCAACATTGGAATCTGGAAAAGTAAATGCATCGATACGGTCTTTAGGGAGTATCAAAATAGGTTAACCTGTAACGGTGCGGTCCCCAACTGTATCGATACGAGTATTGTTCATTGGATTCTGATAATTATAAAATATGTATTGCGTATCGATACAGGTAGACACCGTATCGATACGGACTCCTTGAATCCTAACTGCTTTAACGGCCATGACACAGACGTATCGATACAGCCTCTCGAGTACCGATATCGATACAGGTAAATCTGTTAAAAGTTAATTGGACTAAGTTTAAAACATTGCATATTGGCCACTGAACATTGTATAGTGTAATTGAATGGGTAAATGAACTTAGATTATCTTGAAAGTTCATACGATCATTGACTATAGGTTGGATTTCATTGTAGTAAGGTTAATTTCAAAAAAGGACCTCTAAAATACTAAAATTATAGATTAGTCCCTAAAACTTATAAAAGTTTAAAATTGGTCCAGAGTTGATCAACATAGCTTCGTACTGAGTTATCAGAATTATTGTATTGCTATTGCATTATTGTAAAACATGACAACATTAAATTATCGAATATTGATTGCACCGATCACCGTTTTGTTCATCGGTAACACACTCTGACCTGGTTCTCGACCAGGCCGGGAAGAGGGTGTTACATTTGTGTTATCAAAGCTAGAGTTTAGTCAATTCTAGGACTAAACCAAAGCTTATTGTATTGATTATTGTATCACTTTGCCACCTAGGGGTTATATGTTGTACATTGTGACTGCTGACTAGTCCCATCTATTTATTTATAGATGTCTAACCCTGATCAGGCTCGTATAGACGAGCATGCCACTAACTCCTCAACTTATGGCGAGGAGATTAGAAAGAGGGATTCTTCAAATCCGCAAAATCTTCTGGTACAGAACCCTGAGCCCGAGGTGCAAGTTGCTCAAGCAGAATGTTATAGGAACATGGCTGACATGTTCAAAGTATCCATGTCCTCAATGAGGGCTGAGCAAACTTTCCAACCTCCTATCGTTGCTATTCCAAATGTCTGAGCACCTATTGATAAGAGCTCACTCCTTTATGGGTCATGAGGATGGCGATCTAGAAATAGCTGAGTACTGGTTAGACAGTACTCTGAGAATCCTAACTAAGCAACTACAGTGTTATGATGAACATAAGCTTGAGTGTGCTCTCTCTTTGTTAGCGGATGAAACATTGTATTGGTGGAAAACTGTCATTCTCGCAGTTCCTGAAGAAGCTGTGACCTGAGAGGTTTTCCTTCGTGAGTTTCATAAGAAATACATCAGTGAATATTATCTACCTGAGAGGCGAGACATCTTTCTTCATCTAAAACAAGGAGGACGACATGTAGAGCAGTACATCCATGACTTTTGTAAGTACTGTCGGTACGGGGCTGAATACATCAAGAAGGAGGAGGAGAAGTGTAGAATATTCATCAATGGTCTGAATGATGACCTACGCCCTATGTTTACAACATTGAGTTAATGTTGTGTGCTATATGGTAATCGTGTCAATGCTGTGTGCTATTTGGACACTTGGTTGATTGAGTCACCTTTGGTTGATGAGATCCAGATACCCAGAGAGCGTGTTGCAACACCATGAGATGAGATGCTGACATGAGGCCTCATTCGAAGATACTCAAGGAGAGATGCCGAGTATGGGTGTGCATTCTCGAGGCTGTGTGACACCGGGCCTCACTCAGAGTGTACGTTCCCGAGGCTGTGTGACACCGGGCCTCACTCTAGGTTTGTGGTATGACTTTGTGTGCTTTTTCCTGAATGATCTGGTGAGATCTCAGGTATGGCTGGGCCTTGTGTGCCATGTTTGGTGACTTGCATGATGAGAGCATGTGTTTAGACGACTAGTGGTAGCGTCACATGTTTATTTATCTCTCATTATTGCTCTTACTAGCTTGCATGCTTATGTTTATGATTAGAATGAAGTATGGTAGAGTAGATGTGTACCATTGAGCTTTGTAAGCTCAACGTTCAAAATCGTTATTTTCGTGCGTAGGTTGGTAGATTGATTGGGAGCTCGAGGAGCATTAACAATTTGAGATTGTAGCAGGCGATGATTGTCATAGTACGATACTTGTATTTAGTGGGCTGAGTATTCATAGGACCTTACAGTTGTTGAGTCTGTAACTTTATTTTGAAACATTATTTTTATAAACAATGTATAAACTTGGAGCTCCTATTTTATAACACGATTTATACTTCTCATTTATTTACATGGACTATGAATGATTTTTTTTTATATGATGGCTAAATCTATAGTTTTAAAAATGAAATTTTTTGGATCAGATTTTGAGTGACCCGAATAAAGCGTTTCAGATTCGGATCGGGATCGAGATGTTACAGACTCGCATCGCACACCTAGCTTTGGTGGGTGAGTCTCCGAGAAGGGATTTTCTTCATACACAAGACTTTGAACTCGAAACCTACTTAAGCGATACCAAATTGCTTACCACTTGGTCCAGCCCCATTAGTTTGTTGCACTATAATATTGAATGCTAGACAATACTTTCGTCAAAATAAAATTGAAAAGAATTGAATTAATTATTAATTTATTTAATGGGATAATATACTGAGTCTCTTAAAAGGTGTTTAAATTTTGAATCTTGACGTTGTGAATAAATCAAATTGAACAAGAAGGGTTGTCCTTATAAGAGACTTTTATTGTGCCCAAATTGGATTAGTTGACTAAAAGATAAAATATTATATAATTATGCCACAAGAGAAAGGATCAAAATATATGAACAAACTTTGAAACTGTTTAAGATTAATATTCCCTAATAAGTTAATGACTAATTTCGAATTTGACCGTCAATTTTAAATTTAAGAATAGAGTATTAAAAAAAAGCTTAAATGAAAAATATGTGTTTAAAGTATATCTTTTTTGAACTTTAAGTGCCTAAAGTATTTTTTTTTTTGTAAAAATATATGTCTAAAGTTTCAAAAGTTATGATTTTAGGTGCCTGACCGTTAATGGGTGTTAAAAAATTTAACCAATCAATGCTTGAAACGTGACATATTTGAGGTACCTAAAATTTTAACTTTTAAAACGTTGAACACTTATTTTTACAAAAAATACTTTAAACACCTAAAATTATAACTTTTAAAACTTTAAATATATATTTTAATAAAAAAATACTTTAAACTCCTAAAATTCAAAAATATATTTTAACACCTATTTTTCAATTAACCCTAAAAGAAAAAAAAGACTCCTCCGGTTTATCAAAGAAATTTAGGGAATCCCGAAACTCTATTTCATCACATAAAAATTCCTCTGCATCCCCCTCCCACTCAATTAACCCACTTTCTTTATTTCCATTCTCCTTCTCACCCTCTGCAGCGGAACTGTTGTAATCCAAGGTAGAAATTAGCAATTTCTGCTCCTGCACAGGTAAACAGATTTTTTCCTGTCATTTTCCTCATAATCTGTGCACTTTAAAATCTTAGTTTGAAGCTACACGGGGATGTTATCTTGCGATCCTATTCGAAAATTTCTCGGGGGAGGTAACGAATTCTGGAGACATAAATAGTGAATTTCATTCTCAAATCATGGGTTTTTATTTTAATCAGAGGATGGAATTAGCGGATCGAGCAGTTGGGTTCCTGTTAACTTTTACCAGTTTATCCATTTTCACATATTACACGTTGTGGGTCATCATCCTGGTCAGTTTCTAATGCAATACTAGTAATTCATTTTCGATTTGATTGAATAGTAGCCCAGCCCTGGTTACAAGCTTTGATCGTTTATGATTTGTGACTCTAAAAATCATTTTGATAATGTGTTTCAGCCATTTGTGGACAGTGATAACTTCATCCACAACTATTTCCTACCCCAGGAATATGCCATACTGATCCCCTTGTGTGCTGGTGTGGTGCTTCTTTCTCTCCTCTGCATATTTATTGGGTTGGTGCTACTCAAATCTAAGAAGAAGACGGCTTGAAGCGAGGGTATAGATTTCCTTGTTTTCTTTGCTTGGAATTTAAGTTTTGAGATGATAAGTGTGTTCAGGATATCGTAATTTGCTAAGATTTTTGCACCTTTGCACAAACTGTTATTGGTTTTTCTGTCTAACACATAACTGCTATAGAAAACATGGTGTATTTTCTTTTTTCTTCTGAAATAGTTGAATCCTAAAGGCTTTCAGTTTTCCATTTCTCATACTTCACTTTATGGCGAAAACTGCATTCAAACCCTGCCCTTGTTATTGGTAATGTAGTAGGTTTGTTAAACATCAAACTAAGTAGATTGTCATTGTCATGAGAAGTTGGGCTGTAAAAGATTACAAGAATACATGGTGATCTTTTCTCTGTCAGATTTTAGTTTGATTGTATGTAGTTCCATTTCAAGTAGCATCGCATCGAAACAATCGGGCTTTTAAAGATCGGTATTCATTGCGCTCTTAGACATTGGGGTATTAAGTAGGAAAACAATTACATTTTCATGTGGAACACTGAACAGAACACAATCTTTTCTGATATCAGAGCATTTCTTATGAGAAAAAAGGATAGTAGTAATGTTGTTATTAATAAGTTTTGGTTCCGGTAAAAATACTTTTTCTGTTACTGTCTTGTTAATTCTCTTCTCTGTGTTGCTGCTCTTCTTTCTCATCGGATTTGAATCGAGTGTCAGATATGGATTGAAATGAGTATGTTTGGGGTTTTTCTCTCTAAAGTTTTGGATAACTCACATTTTTAGTATATATAAATACATATTTTGTATGTATAATTCTCAGTCTTAATATATATATATATATAGCTATTTAGTATATGGCTTTGTAATCATCACTTTTAAAAGCTTATAAATAACTATGCACAACTAGTGAGTAGGACTTTTGACAGTTTTTGGCATCTTGAATTCTAAATCTAATTTAGACTATTTCGCTCTTTCTAATCTTCCTCTGTGCCATCTCCTGACACATCTTATTTCATTTGTTTCCAACACTTTCTGTCCTTAATAAAAGAACCTTCTACAGTTCCCTTTGGGAGCTATAGCTAGCTTGTGATATGCTCATCTCAACAGGATGTCTCTCCTTATGAGGAACTTTTGTGCAAAGAAGCAATGCCTCTTCATACAAGCTTAGAGCAAGATGGTTTGGATTATTTGCTAGTAGACTTGGCGTTTCTTCATTTCATTATGGTTTCCTTTGTAAAGTTGATGAGTTTACTACACTTTACATGCTGGTCAGTCATGAACTCTAGGGCATGCACCAGTGTATCTCCAAAATCTTTATAGAACTATAGTCTGCACTTTCTATAAACGAGACTGATATGTTGCTTTTATTTATTGCAACTATAACTTGCATCATGTTTGCCTTCAACATGGTAATCTTCCTATTCTGCTTTACGTTGGTAATTTTTCCATCGATATGTAATTCGTCAATGAGCCTGATTGACTGCTGTAGATATGACTTCCCATGTGGGAGCTATCACGGTCTTTTCTTAAGGGATGGCGCTGTAAATATGGAAGTCGCCGCCAAAATGTTTGCGCAAAAAGATGCTATATTAAAAGAAATTGAATGACAAGCTAATAATGGTGATGATTTGTATTCATATCCACTGTCAAATAGTCTACAGATTGATGTTGGGGGTGGATTCTTTCCGTACTATGAGATTAATGTTGTTTTGAGTGCAATAACTTCAACTGTGAGTCAACCATTAGACAATGAGTCTTGAAACTCTAAGTTTTCAACCTGAAGTGACATGCTCTCGCTTCTTGTGCTTCAACTCTCTATTCTTTGTGGGAACAAGTTTGGTGGTCCTCAACAAAAAATGTACGATCTACCTCTCTTCCTTCTTAGTATCTATGTGTGTTAGGTGGCACTAAGTATACATTTGGTATGTGCATATCTCAGATCAGGTACAGGGGCTAGGTAATCTAGGAAACACTATGGTAATGGTATTTCCATATGAATCTCTGTTTCTTGTTTTTCAGATGAAGATTGTCATGAACCAGTGAGTAGGTTCATACTGGATCAAGACAGTGACACACATTCCGAGTTATTTCGAAGGAGTTTGGTATGGTAGAAAGTAATCACTATCGAGGGAATTTAGTTGGACTGGAGAGTGATTCTAATGATTGATATGTTCAACATTTCTGCGAATATAACTTTACTTTGGGAATCACTCTCCCTCAAACTTGAAAATCTGATTTCTTTCAATACAGGTGAAAATGCAACTTTCCTATATAGATCAACGACCGGTTGGTCTAGCGGAATGAGGCGCTAAGTCCTTTGGGTTTGAATCTTGTCGTTGTGAATAGAGAAAATTAGATTAGGAAGGTTGTCCCTATACTGGGCTTTTACAAAGCTCGATTCAAATTAGTCAGTCAATGAGTCGGATACCGATAATTCAATAAAAAATACATTTTTTTTCATCTATATTCCTTTTTCTTTTCATTTCATGTATGAATTATGCCTATTTTTACGTCTAGGATTTACATATACAACATATATTGCTGTCAAGCTGTCGAGGGTGAATTTCATAGTAGTGAGTTTAATTTTTTATTTCTTATTATTGAGTTTATATTAGGGGTGAGCAAAACTCGACTCGAATAAATTGAATTTTTCGACTCGGCTTGAGGTGAAAAAACTCAACACGTTTTTACTCGACTCAAAATTCTATAAACTCGAGTCAAAAAAATTTCAAATAAAGTTTGAGTTGTAAAATAGAAATTCGAATAACTCAATTTTTAATAATTAGTCGATTGATTTTAAGTTCAAGTCGAGTTCCTCAATATTTTATGATATATATATATATATATATTGATATAAAATATATGAAGAAATATGTCACATATGAAAAATACGAAGAAATATATATCTATATCTTATATGATTAGAGAAAGTTGTTTAAATTGAAATCAAATTGTAATATAACATGATAAATAATTATAATTAAATTTGTATAGTAACTTAAAACTCGATCTTGACTCGAATTTTATTAACTCGAATCGAAAAATTTCAAATAAAGTTTGAGTTGTAAAATATGACGCGTTAAATTGAATAACTCGAATTTTTTTGACTTGACTCGATCGAACGCTCACCCCTAGTTTATATTATATAATTAATTAGATATTAAAATATTAATTCTAATTAATTCTATCATATATTTATGTATTCTAATATGTATTCTAACTTATTTATATATTACATTTTATTTAGAAAAATATAATTTTATTTATATTATATTAATATTTTATATTATTTTTATATTTCTATTACATTTATTTTCTTACTCTTCCTGGCCATTATCTTACTGCTAAGAAGAATACCCATATGACAATTATATACAAGGCTCTAGACTAAATAGCAAATTTTAATTTATTATAAGCTTAAACGATGAATTCAATAAGTTATTGCAATAATCACATCCACTAATAGAAACATTAGACTAAAAACTCATACAAAATGAGCACCTAAGAAAAGAAAGTCATATAAAGATAATGAGAGAACCATAAAACTGAATTACTTGATATGCTTGTGCCTATAAGAAATTATGAAGCCACTCATTAATAGTTATAGAACTCCGCGCAAAATTTTCTCTTGTGATATGGGTTACCACCCTTGATCACTTATATTACCCCAAATATACGACTAGATTTTCAACTAAAATGGAATATTACTACCAAAATTCAATTGTACATTTAGAATAGCCCTAAGAAAACATGATATGGATACTTGACATGTCCCCCTCTTTCATGTGACGGAAGAACCGTCACAAGGGAAGCAAAAATTGATATTTATTTTATCCAGTAATAAAGGTGAGCTGTGAACAAATAGAATAGCTTTCTAGATGTTAGAGTTGTGATCCAATTCTTTTGGGATTTGGTTTAAAGTTAGAATCCTACTTTTAGTAGATCTTGTTTACTTTATATTAATTAAAGGTAGGAAACTCAGTTTGAGTAGAATTTGTTTCTATGCAAGTTTTCTCTGTAAACAAAGAATCTATCCCTATAAATAGATACTAGGGATTAAAGGTTTAGGCAGAACATCATAAATCAGTTGTAATCTCTTCTCCATCATAGTGAAAGTTCTCATTCTCTGCCCGTGGTTTTTCCCTTTTGGGTTATCCACGTAAATTCTTGATGTTATTTTTCTTTTCTGCGTTTGCGCTTATTTACTTGTCTCGTCATTATCGTCCCGGTAGTATAACAAATTGGCATCAGAGCTTTTTAGGTTACTCAGGATAATGACGACGGTGAAGTATGAAATTCCTCTGCTGGATCGCAACGTCAAGTTTTTGCTATGGCAGGTGAAGGTTGGAGATGTTCTTGTTCAAATGGATTTAGATGATGCATTAGATGGGTTTGATAATATGTCGAAAGAATGGTCGGATACAGAGAAGCGCCGAAGGATAGGAAAGCTGCTTCCTAGATCCGTTTGCCCTTATCAAATAGTATTTTTGCAGGATGTTCACAAAGAGAAGACAGTTGTCGACTTATGGGCAAAATTGGAACAAATTTTCATGAAGAAAACTTTGACCAGCAAGTTGCTCCTGAAGCAATGCCTATACTCCCACAAGTTAGTAGAAGGCTTGTGTCTTGACGACCACCTAACCGATTTCAAGGAGATCGTCTCAGATTTGGAAACGATGGAGGTAAAGTACAATGAGGAATGAGGAAAACTTATGTTTGATTTTACTTTGCTCATTGCCCGCTTCATATTCATCTGTTAGAAGCACACTACTACACAGCTTTGATACCCTTACTCTTGAAGAGGTATATGATAATTTGAATTCACATGACAAGATGCAACATCTTACCGACTCCGATTTCCAAGTAGAGGGTCTCATGGTGCATGGATCGACTAGTTCAGACCGCGGAAAAAAAGGTGATCGTAATTCTGGCATTCAAAATAGAGGCAGTTCCAAGTCGTCAAATCGAGGTAAAACATGTTATTTCTGCAAAAAGAAAGGTCATATTAAATCTGAGTGTTACAGATTCCAGAATAAGATAAAGAGGGAATCTGAGAATCATAATTCTAGTGAAGATGAAGCTGATATTGCAGAGGAGTATAATGATGGTGAACTTTTAGTTGTTTTCGGCGAAAACTCTATAACGAGTGAGGAGTAGATTCTTGACTCTGGTAGTAGTTTTCATATGAGTCCAAATAAGGATTGGTTTGCAACGTATAAACCTGTGTCTACAGGTGCTGTCTTGTTGGGAAATAATGTCTCTTGTAAAGTTGCAGGTATTGGCACAATCAAGATTAAGATGTTCGATGGGATTGTTTGAACACTTGGTAATGTGAGGCATGTTCCAAATTTAAGAAGAAATTTAATTTCGTTAGGTACTCTGGATTCAAAAGGGTACATATACTCCAATGAAGGTGGAGCTATGAAAATTTGCAAGGCCGCTCTCGTTGTGATGAAAGGGTATAAAAGAACAACCAATTTTTATGTTTTGCAAGGTTCAACTATTTTAGGTGATGCATCCGTTGTTTCCTCTTGCGTGTCAAATGACGATGTTACTGGTGAAGACATCTTGTCTGAATCAAGTAAAAGAGGATTTTATGTTGAACATGACAATCGTGGGCATAACGGTTCTGGTAGGTAGAAAAGAGTTCGATTTCGTGGGCATAACAAATTTAAAAAGAAGAATAAAGTTGAATTCCGTGGGTATAACGGATTTGAGAAGCTTAAGAGAGTTCGATTTGCTTCAAAGATAAATAATGAGAAAGGTAGTGGTGCCATTGATGATCAGGGTCGTGTTATTGCTCGTGGTGATATAGTTGTAACCAAAGTTGGCACTAATGTTGATCTTACCGATGTGAAGACTAAATTACCTTGTACATCCAAGCTTGGGCAAGGCTTGGATTCGATCGATGTTCACTGCTGAAGACTACCCTTTGAAGGGGTTTCGTGAAAGAGGTGGAGATATTGTTCGACATGAATTTGTCTCAAGGTGGAGATTTGTTAGAGTTGTGATCCAAATTCTTTTGGGATTTGGTTTAAAGTTAGATTCCTACTTTTAGTAGATCTTGTTTACTTTATATTAATTAAAGGTAGGAAACTCAGTTTGAGTAGAATTTGTTTCTATGCAAGTTTCCTCTATAAACAAGGAATCTATCCCTATAAATAGATACTAGGGATTAGGGGTTTAGACAGAACATCATAAATCAGATGTAATCTCTTTCTCCATCATAGCGAAAGTTCTCATCCCCTGCCTGTGGTTTTTCCCTTTTGGGTTTTCCATGTAAATTCTTGGTGTTATTTTTCTTTTCTGCGTTTGCGCTTATTTACTTGTCTCATCATTATCATCCCTGTAGTATAACACTAGAGTATCAATATAGTGACATAAATTGTAAATGTGACACCCTTAACTTATACTCGTAGGCCGAATATACATTAAAGATGACACAAAATTGTACTTCAGAAATCAGGACTAAAATTATTTTTATTTTTTAAAACATAAATCATTTTTCATAAATCATTTCATCCAGTCACATCTAGTTTCGACCTTGATTTAGTTTGTAAAACTTAGTCAGTTATTAAAAATGAAAATATGATTTAGGGTACAAACTAGATGCGCTGTTTAGACCCTTTCTTAATTTCAAAATTGTTACACGATATCCATTAATTTCTATTTAAAAGTCATTTAAAATACTTTACCAATATTATTAATCCTTGTTTTCATAATATATATATATCTTCATACTAACATACATCTAAGCTAAACTTAGACGATATCAAACAGTCCACCTTTTAAAATATTTACATGCCCTCTAGTTGTCAACTACATTAGAGATGTACATGCTGAAACTTACTAACGATAACTTGATTCTTCAAAACACGGCTCATTCTTGCTAGTCTAGTTTGGAAACCTACGTGTGACATAAAACACACGCTAAGTAACGACTTAGTGAGGCAATTAGTAAAGTATTTAGTTAAATCATGTGATCATACATTACATTATATCATATGACAATGCAATACAATTCCCTGCAAAATGGCAAGCGATACCAGTACAATTTATATCATAACATAAAACAAATATAAAAATCATGCTATCAGTATTCATCAATCATTAGGTAGTCATTTATAGTATAACATTCTTTAAAGATAGCCCAAAGTATGTAATATGAGATCAAGGTACTCAAGTCACACGAATAAGATACCAGAGTGTCTAACGTGAGCATGTAAAAGAGTACGTAATCAAGGACGCTCTTTGCTCCTCATAAAAGCACCTCGTTATTGTCATTAGCACTATGGACTCTATGGCATGCCAACTATACCATGGACTCTCATAAATAAATACTTGAGCATTTCATTTCATTATCAATTAATCATCATAATAATTATTCATATGTACTTGTCATTACTGTATTATGCATCATATAAATTATTCCAGTATATCATAATCTAAGTCTGTAACATGACTGAAATAGTTATCATAGAGGTGACCATGTACTTTACATGACACACTGTCTATCATGTTTAGAATAACATACCAACAATCTTATCAGGTAATTTTTATCATAGAGTGTTAATAATTTTATCATGTCCATTATCTTGCCACTTGCAGACATAATTTATAATTTATGATCAGTTTATAACTTTTAAACAATGCATTTTCATATTCAGATCAGGGTTGACTTATCTCAAGTCTTCTCTTTTATAATTAACATACATGTAAGTGTTTCACTCACCTCGACACTTTTGTCTTACTTAGCGCATCTGCTTGGGTTTCCAAACTTTCTTTTCTGGTGGAGCAGACCATCGACATCCCGGTGGCTATTCTTGAACAACTGTAACCTTTCGTCTCTTAAAATCTGGAAAATGACGCGATATCATCCAAAAAGCATTGAGAGCTTTCATATTGGTCTGTGTAAGAGTGTTTGCTTCCTCTTTACTGTCATTATCTATCCCAGGATTATCGGATGGATCATCACAAGAAGATAATTGACTTGACTCTTGAGACTCAGTTACTTGTTTCATACTTGCTTTCAAACTTCATTTTCCATCCATGTAGCAAATACCATGTAAAATTCACATCAGAAAATTCATTCAACCTTTATTTACATAAATACAAATAATGTACCTATTTGTATCTTTCTTGAACAATTAAACTTTCACTTGAACTATTCAAGTAACATATATTCAAATATAAAATGTCCAAATATTTTCTCTCTTCCTTATATTTTCCAAAACTTATTATGATCCCTAGTGACCAACTTAAACTTCAAGCAACTTCCTTGAGTTTATCAAACCAATATTTAGATACAAACTGTATCAAATTCTATTCCTAGCAACTTGCTCTACCTTCAGAAAAGTATGTCTACTGAGTAGAATATACACTGGATTTCGACTTTCTTTACATCGTTGAAAACTAGATTCGATAACGAATCCAATGGTATAAATCACATAAAGTAATAAAATCTACAAAAATTATGAAAAATCTTGACATCCTCGTCACAGACTAGTCCAGACAGAAAAATGCTTTATAATTTTTCTGACTTTCTTTCGAATCAAATTCACATCTTTTTACACAAAACTTGGAATCAGTTCTCGTTTGGTGGAAATGAAACTAGACAACCATATCTTGGCATCGGTATAAGATTCATCATCTAGTCATTTTTATAGAAGTTATGGCAATTTATTAAACTTACTGCCATAATTCAAATCCAACACAACTTCCATAATTAACTTCTATTTTACTCTAACTTCCCTTTATTACTTTTGTCCTATGTATTTACCGAATGTTCATTATGGTCCTTAGTGACCATTTTGATCCTTAAACAATTTATTCATGCTTAAATTGATAATTTCAACTTCATATTCATCATTAACATACTAAAATAATTCAAAACAATCCCCTTTCATATCTCCTTCAAACCGAAGTGATCCCCTTCTTGCCAAACATTTTTATTTTGGTCCTAAATTACCAAAACAAGTTAATTTAATAATAATCTCATCAATTCTAATGCTAGGATAAATTTCACAATATTTCCCCTTATTTCTTCACTCTAGCCGAATTGGTCACTTGACATAACAAAGAAAATTTAATCACCCTAACATTAAAACAAGGCTTCTAGTTTCATAATTCATTCATTTTCATCCTTGATTCAATTCCCTAACCAAATTCCCAAAGCTTTCTTAAACATAGAATTAATTCCAAATCAAGCTTGTTGTCATGTCTACAACATCAAATCTACTCAAATCAAACTTTAAACTCAACATGTGTTTTTAATATCATAATCTTCTTCTTCCAAAAAAACATAACCTATACTTCTCTTTGCTATGTAAAACTACTACAAAAAGGAAGAGAATTAAGCATATGTTATTTTTTTCCAAAGCATCATACCTTAATTTTAATTTTAAACCTTCCAAATCAAGATTGAAATTGATGTATTCTTCTTCATTTCTTCTTCCCTAGCTCACGAAATGGTGGAGAAAGATGAACAAAATTTTGTTCATCTTTTATAATATTTATCCACATGTATAATTAAATGAATTTTAAATTCATTTAAATAGTGAAATTACCAACTTAGCCTTTAAATCCGTTGGTTAATTTAATCTCATCTAAAATCAAGGGCCAAGATTAAATCCATGTATATTTCATCTTCCAAAAACTTCCCCAACATTTTAAAAATATTTCAAAATTGCCATCCTTGCCAAATAACCAATTTGCCCTCCAACTAGTATTTATTTACTAGTTTGTTTTAAAATTGCTATTCCATTACAATCTAACTAAATTAGTTCCTTCCCAACCGGGCACTATTCCATAAATATTATTTTATGATTTTCCATGGCTTATAGAACAACCTCTGAAATTTCAATTCTATCTGATTTCCCAATATTCATTAAATATTTCTACTATGATTTTACCTTTACTGAGCTATCGAATTTATTCTGAAAGTTCTATATTTACATATTCAGAAAATAAATACTATTATCTTATAAAACTTTTTTTCTTAAGGACTTAGACTGAATTTTCTAACTCAGTCTATTATTCCGATAATTATCGAAAATCCTCATAGAGTAAAATTTCTCTTAGAAATCCTTTATCAAAAATCCATACGAATATTCTCTACTCTTACTGAGTCCAAAATATCGATCAGAAACACTTTTATGGGACCTTCCCGAAGGTCACTCATCCTAGTGTTTCCCTGGTCTGAGCACGCTTAGCAATTTTATTCAATCCAATTTGATACTTTCTACTGCATCTTAATTCTCAAAACTGATATCAAAATTCTTATTTTGATCAGATTTATCCTTATACTGAATAAATTCACTTACTGGATATTTTACACTTTAGTCCCCAAACTTTTTCTAAAGTGTCATTTTGGTCACTAGGCTTTACCCTTTTCAGATTATTCTCTATCACATGACACCTTCGAATCATAAAAATTACTTTTAAAATCCTCTAATTAAGAGATCTTAACTTTTACCTTTTTGTCATTTTAGTCACTAAGTTAACCTTATGCTATAATCTTAGTACTAAATAACCCTTGTCTGACTTGGCAAATTTTCGGGGTATTACAGTAAATGCATGAATGTGACAGACCAAAAAATCTTCGGTTCCTAATGAAATAGGTAACAAAGTAACTTTGCTACCTACTGCCACTAAATCACTGCCTCCTCAGGTCAAACTAGTGCTCGCTGTTGCACCGGGTTCTTAAGTATAGGTGTTTTGTATCCATTGAGCACAGACAGGTTGCGATTTATAACAATATATGAAAATATATCTTGCGGATGCCCTAAAACGCTCATGATATCATTATGAATATACAAACCAAAAGTGTGAAAGCCCAGAAATATACATTATAGCTAAGAATTTTTATGCAATTGAAAGTAATTTTTATGCAATTGAAAGTCGCTTTCGACGACGAGGCCGAAAAATTGATATTACGTAATCATTATTGTCCGTCTTTATCAACCAACTTCCATGTTTCTCTCTTTCTTGATCACGAACACTACGTCACTCTTTGCGTTCCCTCCTCTTATTTTAAACCTTTTTGTCACTGCTCGATGAAGAAGGTGACAAATGTATGAAGGATAATATAAGAATTGTAACACCCCCTACCTGGGTTGATAGGAAACCGGTTCGGGAGCATTACCAAAGAACAATACAAGCATGAACAAGCAAGAATAGGCTAACTCATCCCTATTAGATGAGTTACTTAACTAGCAAGTAACCAAACATACATCATGTAAGCAATCTTAAATACATACATTATAGGTTACCAAAAATTTCAATTAACATTATCATACAATTATCATCATTCGAAACCTAAATAAGAAAACATGCTTCATTTCATTCTTTTCTCTTTAGCTTGATACATGTAACATTACATACTTAACTTATTAAACATGATCAAAAGTACATACCTTGATTCCAAGCAAGCAATATGCCAACATTACCATTCGGCATTTACCATTCAAGATTATAAAATACTTATATAACATATCATGATCATACAAGACTATCTTAACTCACAAGACATTCGATTGGCACAAGACTAGATCAATTACTTTGATAAAATCAATATATACATTACCATATGCGCAACAATTACTTACAATACATGAAATTCTAGTTCACTACTTAATTCATATTAGTAACAAAGTTCACAAAATAGTAGGCCCATTCAAGACATACATATACATATACAAGATCAAGTGTTCAAAATGCATGCACTAGACATTATATACCACTAAGTGCCACCAACTAGTGGAGTACAAAACAAGTATGAACCATACTTTAGCAAAAATCTTGTGTCTTGCTTAGAGCTCAAGGAAACCAAACTTCAGGATCAAGCAATGATCGAAATCCTTAATATGTGGTTGGGAAGAATGGAAACAAGAGTGATAAGTACAAGAATGTACTTAGTGAGGTAGCAACTAGTTCCAACCATTTTATTAACATGTATCAATTAACTAAGTTTCTTAGTCCAAGTTGAAAGCAATTCAATTCAAGCTTTGCTCAATCTTTATTTCAAGCCAAATAGCATACTCAAGCAATATACACATTTCCATTCAAGTCAAGTACATATTAGTTCAAGTTTACGTGTTTGTCTTTTCAAGAATACATATCAAGTAATCCAAGTAGCAAATTATTCAATACAAGGTTCAAGCATAAGCAATTATCATTTCAAGAGTTCCATGTCAAAAATCAAGCATTACATATCAAGAAATTCGAGTAATTCAAGTTTGCATATCAAGTAATTCAAGTATCAAGTAGTTCAAGAATCAACTAATTCATGTATCAAGTAATTCAAGAATCAAGTAATCTCAAGTATCATGTAATTCGAGTATCATGTAATTCAAGTATCATGTAAACTTTATTCTTTAATTATTTCTCATTTGCTTTCTTTAGTTTATGCCATTGGTATTTAGTTGTCCAGGTAATCGAGTCTCCAACCAACTGTCGCCATAAGATGTTCCGTAGCACTGGTCAACCCTCCTACTATAGCCAAATACCACACATACGTACCCTCCGTCTGTCGCCAATTAGGGGCCTTAGCCCTGGACCGTAGTCCACCCTGACACAATGAGCTTTAGACTCTAAGGCATGCCCTTCTACCTATGACCACTAACAACCAAGGCTTTGTTCAATTATGAATCACTTATTCAAGTATTACATGTTTATGTCAAGCAATAGCTTATTCAAGGATCAATTCAAGTGATACATTGCAAGATCATGTTCATGTACACAACCCTTAGGCCAATTGAGCCTTAGCTCTATACTTTGCAATTTAATCTTGTCATTCAAGCAAGCAATTAACATATGCCATCTCTTAGGCATCAAGCAAGATCTTTAATTCATGATTTATATCATGTTAACAAGTATTTTAATCATAGAGGTACATTTAAGCGCTCATTCGAAATAATCACAATCAAGGCATCAAGAATCAAGCAATTCTAATCGTACAACACTTCAAGGATGTAAACAAGTTTCATATATTATCTTATTTCGTACTTCCCTTAATACTTATATTCAAGTTAAATTAGGTTCATTATCATGGCATATTCATAGCAAGAAAGTAGTCATGCATATTTGGTTAGGACCTAAGTCCCAACCCTATATTAAACTACACTCACAATACTCCAAGCTTAGCTAATCTTGGACCCAAATTCCTTTGTGTTTGCCACTAGCTTGGCCACTCCTTTCTTCTTCCACAAGTTTTACTCATTTCTCTATCAATTCATACAATTAAATCAAGATCAATACAAAGTTCATTCATTTATTCAAAACAAGGCAACAATACATAATTCATTCATTTCAAAACATCAAGGGTGCTGCTGCTACTGCCTGGCAGCTTGTACACTATTTACTAAAACATGCATAACTTTCATTCCGTACGTTGAAATTTCAATTGGTTTACACCTATGGAAAGCTAACGTAATTGTATTTCTAACCATATAGGACTTTCATTTTAATTATTTACCAATTAATACAGTTTTTTACTTAAAGACAGGGCAATTTACAACACTGGACAGTTTGCACTGTCCCTAGTGTTTCATTTCTACAATCCATTCTACAATCCTGAATTCAATTCCGTTTTCTCCTAATGAGTTTAGACATGTTAAGGCACTGCCCATTAAATTTTTAGCATTAAATTCCATTTACACAATTTATGGTAATTTTTCAAAGTTACTGCCCAAACAGGGTATTATGGGCAGATTACACTAGCTTAAATTTCCAGCTTCTTTAATCACTTAGATAACACTTCAAACATGTTAATTCAACTTATTTTCATATTCTTACATGTCTAGGTCAGTTTTATTCACTTACCAATGTGATCAAAACAGAGCATTATGTCCAACCAAGCAAGTTTACACAATTTCAACTAGCAAAACAGTCCCTATCCTCAATTTCTAGCAACCATTCACATTTCCTTAATAATCTATGTACACAAAACATGGCATTTAAAACCGTACACTCACATGTATATTCAGCAAGTCAGTCCACTTAATTTCTTGTTATTATCAACACAATCTAAATTCATAAATACACATATGTTTCAATCAACCGTATCAAAGTTTATATCCAAATTTAATCAATGCATTATAATTTAAATCTATAGTAAATAGTCCCAATAGGTTGGATAACAAACCCATGATTAAATCATTCAAGGCAGCCCCTAAGTTTACCATTCCAACTTCATTTCAATTCCATAACTCAACCCTCTTTTCTGTCCATTAAAACTGTCCACTTTTGATGTTATTTAACAATATGACTAAATTCAAGTCTCTTATTCAATCAATGTAACCATTCTATTAGCAAGATAAAACAAGATCGTGACATATATGCATATATATACATACTTCGAATGAACCTAACTTTCCATGGTAATGCATTGTTCTTGCCAACTAATCCAACAACCTCATGCTTAATAGAAAATTTGTAATCATCCATTCGAAATTTAAGCTTGCCTGCAAGAAAGAGAGAAAGTAGTTACTGTTTTCCTCAAGAAAAATCAGCTAGGAACTCAAAGGATTGCTCACAAAGATTGATCTTCATGCTTCCATGGCCGACTCCCTCTCAAACTTTCTCTCCCCTAATGCTTCGGTTATTAGAGAAATGCATGAAGAAGATGATAACTTTGTTGTTTCTTTTTCCACTAACTCAATGCCGTGGATCCCTTGTTTGCCATTGGAAGGACAAGTGTCCAAGACCACCATGATAAATTCTATTTACATGCATTCCCCTAATTTGATTATTAAATCGGTTTGGTCCATTTGCAAGAGCACGTGTACTTTTTTTTATTTCAATTTGATCCTTAACTTATCTAATTATCTATTCAAAAGGTATTTTGCAATCATTTAATTAGCAAATAATTCGGTACTTACTTCTAAGCCACATTTTGGGGTATTACAAGAATAGAATAAGGAGATCCTTGAAAAGGGGGAGACAAGGAAGTAGTAGAAATGTTGAAGAGGGGACAACCCGCTCATGAACTTAAGATTATGCATGTCTCGTGCTTGATATAGAAAATTATTTAGATAAGTTGTCACTAAACACAAAAAAAAAAGAAGAAAAAGAATTAAGAGTTGGCGTCTACTTGCTTACCAAGCCATCCTGGCAAGTTTTTCCAGTTCGATTATTATTCTTGACCTAACTTATTATTATAAAAACTATTTACTATTAAAATGAAAGACGATCGATTATCTACCCAAGAAGATAGAGTCCACACATGCAAGAAAAGGTCATAAATAGAGTTGAACCAAGTAATATTGCAAAGGCATAAATGATAGTAAGGTCGGGATATCCCCACCCTTCGAACTAGACGTGAAGCTCTCCCATCACCCGGCTCTCTGAAGTGGAATTTTACTCACTACTTCAACTATTTTATATATTTTAATTATAAAAGCATAAAAATTATTTATTTTTTAAATTTATTTTAATTTTATCAAAATAAAATTTTAATTTATATTTTATATAAATACATATTAAATATTTGAACTTTATTTAATTTAATAATATATTAATTTTGCTATAAATGTATTAATTTATTTTTATTTTAAATAAATATTATTTTTTTGGTGAAATAGTATGATTGTATTCAAAAGAAATCATGCATTGGGACGTGTTAGCATGTGTCTCATTAAAAACCTCCCTAAACCTAATTGGAGGAGAAGAATACACATACTAACAACTAAGAAGAAGTCTCAGGGTAACCCACCATAGAAACTCAAAAAAACTTGACTACTAGAACCATCCAACATTATTAACGCGCCAATATAGTCTGGCAGTTGTACAAAAGAAGTAACCTCAAAACTATCAAAACGCGTGCTTGGCGAGAGCATCCGCCACCTGGTTCCTACTCCGATGAATATGTTGAATTTGCATGACCCAATCACGGCTTCGAAGCTCATTCATATGTGAACTCATAAAATGAACCCTCTGAGATTCGTTCCGTAGAATCCCAAGAGCCTCTAAACTATCTACTTCAAGGACAATTTGCCGAAATCATGCTTCCCAAGCAAAAAGCAACCCAAAGTAAGCACCCCAAAGTTTCGAATCCATAACCGAACAAATACCAAGAAATTTGGAGAAACCAAAGAGACAAGATATGAAATTATCATGAGTCACACCTCCGCATGATGCTCTCCCATTAGACTCCTATCGAGCACCATCTGTATTTATCTTAACCCACTGCTCCGCAGGGGGAGACCATTTTCACTTTGTACATTCAAACCCGCACTGCAATGCTCTACTGTAGCAAGGGACAATCCGATAAGGTGTTTACTACATTCAATAATGGATCCATGACCAGCCATTGGCCTATCAAAGACCATAGTGTTTCGACCAAGGCATAGATGCCACCATATATTGCCAAATAACAAGGGACAATTTTCAGAATTCCTTGCGAACACAATCGATTCTAAAAGATTGGCTACATTCTAATCTGTCAAGTCCATATGAAGGAAAGTCAACAGCTTGTTGGCCTAAATTAGCTCGGACCATACGTAGAGCGCGAGTGGACAACGATGAAGCACATGATTAATATCCTCCAATAAAGCTCTACAGCTCACAACTACTATTTGTATCAAAGTACCGATGAACACGTTCCTTATTAGTCATAATCTTTCGCAAACAAACGAGCCAAGGAAAAAACTTCACACGAGGAATGCCTCTAAACTTATGAACCACAAACTATATACTAAGAGCAATTAAGATCGATGTTCCATGTCTCAGCAAGTAGGTCAATTTAAAAGTAAAAACTCGATCACGAGTTCCTTGCCGTCCGATCGAATCCTGCGAAGCCATATCGCTAGGGCCCTTGGTCACCGCAATCCATAATAACACATTTCTTGGAATGAGATGTTCAAAAAGATGCCAATCCCACTCCCATATACTAGTCACCATATATGCTACCGGGGTACGTCCAATAGTACCTACAGTGGAAGGATTAACATGACCGATAAGAGGACCAATATTGTAACCCCCTCGATCCAGCCTAGGCACCAGACCGAATCAAGCGAGCTACATTGGGTTTACTGAAACAAACCTGAAACAATTAACTTGAATTAGGTCCATTTTTTTCTTTTTATCTTGTCTATATGCAACATTATGACCTAGGGTGTGCATACTCCAGTGGTTACAAACTCGATCAAAACAGTGCCAAAACAATGTCCAATTGTACAATTTGCAATTTATAAACCTAAACGTAAATCTAGAAAATTACGAGGACTTACATAAACTCAAAGTTACTAATTCTCAATTAACTAGGTTACATGTATACTTGTCTAATTTCAGCTAACACTGATCATAGAAACACATTCAATTTGCATACATATGAAACATGGACCAAAATGGAAGAATCTAAAACCATGTCATTACTTTAACTGAAAATAATGCCTCAGTATTGGTACTCAAGATAGGGTATCGATACCAGGCCTAATATTTCAAGGGGCGTATCGATACCCTTCCCCGAGTATCGATACCCAAGCCAAAATACCAAAATCCCAAATTCTAGTAGCTAAAACTTGTACTGATACACCTCCTCGAGTATCGATACCCAGACCAATTTTCCACTTACCTGTACCGATATTGGGGGTCGAGTATCGATACCCCTAGACTTGTAATGTATAATTTTGCTGGTTTAACACTCAATTGATACTCTAAGCATGCTTAGATCAAACACAAACATAACCACCATAATAATAGGGGCTAAAGCAAGCCAAAAATCCTCAGTTTCAGCAGCAATTTAAGATGAATAGCATCAAATCATAACACTAAAGGCATGCTTCCTAAACTCATTTCAATCTAACACTCAAAAGAGTTCCAAGACACAATTCAACATTGTCATCACATCAATTGAATATTGGTATCATTTTAAGCATGCTTGAACCATTAGAGCATAAGCATAAACATTCACAACCTATATGCAAAACTAGGTAGCCTCTAAGCATCAAGCATATATGTAAACAACCATCAAGCATGCTTCAACCCATCAACATAATAGTCCATCATACCACAACATATAAACCTCCACAACATAATAAAATCCAGATTACAAATCCCCCCAAAACATGGTACACATTGCCTTATTAACCAAATTAAAACTAAGTTTCCCATACTCAAATGGTTGTCGTATTCGTAGACCTTTTTTGCCGAGAGAATGCTTACCCTTAACCCTAATTCTCTATATCAGTGGGAAAGAAAAAGCGTAAGCATACAATGCTTAGTAAGGTTGCTCATAGTTATAAACATTGATGCATTTCAATACCCTTTTGAAACTAAATAGCATTTAAAGTGAAAAGCATGTTTAGTCAAACCAAAGCATTTTCCTGTTCGTTTCCAAAACGTACCATGCATAACAACCATATACATCAAAACTCTTTTTATTTTTCTCATATATCTCATATATTGTCAAGTATTGTGCCCCTGGATATACTCATCTCTATCCTTTCATTCAAAAATAGAATGTTTACTAAACTCATCAGATACACGAATTTCCCTGGTGGACTTACCTCCACCTATTCTCACTTCGACCTGGGATAGGCTTACCCCTACCCGTCATGATAGACTTACCTCTATCACACAATAATAGGCTCACCTTTATTGCAAGAAACTGAAGAATACATCAGCCCGAGTAGCCTTACTGTCGACTATTGCTAATGCTTGGCAAAAAGTGTATTTTTAGTGTAAAAGTATGCCAAAGAGCACTGCCAAGGTGAGTCTTATGCGTGTAAGTATACACGGTCAGCAAGTAATACAACAATAAGCTGAGTATCGAATCCACCAAGAACTTATTTGCTCAACGTTTACTTGTTCGAAAGTTTTAAAAGTGTTTGAAATGTTTAGGGATTTTGATTGAAAAGTTAACAAAACAAAGTAGTGAAAATAAGCAGTCTGGTAATGAGTTATTCAAAATGAACGATGAGCGTTGGCACGGGGATGCCGAATTTTACGCTACTTATGCCAGCCTTCAATAATGATCTGCCTTGGCTTATTGCCGGGCATATTAAAGGTAGTATTGCCTCTGTCGATGGCAATACCCTAAATTAACTATGATAAAACCCCTATATGTCTATAGTGAATGTTTTTCATGAATTAACTTGATTAAGCGACAATATTTACTCCTAAGGGGTAGATTCACTTCCGAAGTAAGTTCATCTACTTGAACATCTTTTATTGAAGCTTCTCGCCTTAGCACCTGGCAACAGATCGTTGCCCCTTAAGTCTGTTAAAATATTAAGGTGCAATAAGCATGTAATGACAAACTATCATATGGCAATGGATTTGTAAAAAGATTAAGTATATGCCACATAGGAAACAATGCTAAGACATTTTCATTATTAAAAACTAAACATAAAATCAGCATCCATCCCAAAAGCCCCCAACCAACTGTAAAAGTTTAGTTTATGGTTGGGGTTTCCATCTAAAAAACATTATCGTATCCCCACATCAACATTTAAACATAATAAATAAAAATGAAGAGAATGGGCAATAAAGGGATCTGTCGATACAACCCTTCAATGGCTTCAAGCTCTCGATATTCAACTGGTTCGACCATATCTTGGTTTACCACCATTCAGACTCTTCAATCTGATCTCTCCAATCCCCCTCTCAAATGCTTGATCGATCTCTTTAAATAGGCTTGAATGGGAAACCCTAGGTTAAGGCCTTTGAATTTAAATTTTGAATGCACAAGGGATAAGATGATAGCGCACATTATCCAAATTTGAATCCTAGGGCTGACATGTACAAGGTCCAACGGAGACTTTGACCGGTCAGCTGACGTCACTCCTTTGCCAGCCGGGCTTGGCATTAATTGGTCCTTCTGTGCCAACTTCACCTTGGCAATTCTCTAGCTTCCTTTCCTGCATTCTCTACCAAGCTTGCCTTCCTAGCTTGCTTACCTTTGTCCTGCATCAAAAATAGCAAAATAACCCTCCACACTGGCAAACAGAATAGCTCATAAACTCCTTATGCAAATGCATGATTTTAATACCTAAATACAACTAAATGTACTAAAAGGGCAAGCAAAGGCATTGTAAAATAAGCATAAAAATACCACTTTTGAGGAGTTAACACCCCCAAAACCTAGCTCATTTCTTGTCCTCAAGTAATGCAACTAAAAATAAAACAAAAAAACAAAAAGATACCTCAGCAAAAATTGTCATAGTCACCAGCGCCTGCCAACTAGAAAAAATATGATTCTAGGTTTGTCCTCGGATATTCAGTATATCAATGCCAAGCAGATAAACAGATTCAAGTGAAGCAATATAGCTCTAATATGAGGTCATTAAGTGTGCGTGAAGTGCGGGCAATATGCACCAAATTTACTTAACTCCCTTAGCCACTTTACTATCCAAACTCAGAATCATTTTCATAATTTTTTCTTTATTTTCTTTATTTGCCAAGGGTGTTTTGATGCTGACATTAAATTAAGATTGCGTCATGCACTGTTTGGCATGAGACATAAGAGGGAGCAAACCACGAATACCCACGTTAATCTAGATTACATCAGTAAACTAACCCATTACACTCATACCCTAAAGTTATGTTGGCTTGAGAACTAAGAGGGAGCAAACCACGAAGACCCAAGTTAATTATTTTCCCTAAGGCATAGGAGTGTTCTAAAATATTTTATCCTTTGGAAAAACATTGTTGCCTTATTCTTTCTACCTCGGCATTTTTTTATTCTTTTTTATTATGAGTTCAATTTCAAGAGAACCTAAGTTTGTATTGCAAACTAGATGCATATTATGTGAAGGGTGAAACTAAAGTTCCCTAAACAAGTTCTAAAATCCAGTTTCTTCATCAGATAGATAATCTAGAACAAATTCAACTAAACTCGTAGTGTTGGCAATTAAAACAACTTATTGGCCGAGGTAATTTTTTTAGTGGTTTGGTATGCAAATTTAAATCTTACATGGTGAACTGTTCTATATGGAAAACTAAAAATTAAACATGAATGTCATGGCAATAAATTGTGAGGCAACCCACACCCCAAACCTAAGGTATGCATTGTCCTCAATGCATGAAAACAACACATATATACAAATGAGATTTAAAATGCACGAACATGTGAATGAAAATGAAATGCAAGGAGTTTAAGAGGAGAAAGACTCCCTTTTAGAAGGTTTTGGTCTTGAAACGCGTGTTTTCTTCTTGATAAAACTCCCTCTGCTGGGAGCCGTATGCTTTTTGCACTTCAGGCTGGGTTTTGATGCGGCTGTGGACGCTCCAAGGTCGTGGAAAACTTCTTCAACAATCTTTACCAGCTTAGAGGCAATTGGAACATTAGTAGCAGTAGATGAGGTAGGTGCTGTAGGCATGGCAACAGTCTTGGCATAGATTTGAATTCTTTCATCGTCAGATTCAGGTGGTGTATCAGTTCAGGAAGATTCAACTTGTACTGGAGAGACTGGAACGGTGGCATCTAATTGTGTTAGAGTACGAACAGAGTGAGGACTAGCTAGCATATCATCCTTGGCAAGGAGTTCGGCATGAAACTCTGGGTACGCTGTCAGTGGTTGCGTGGACATGCCTTCAAGGGTTTTCTTTATGGAACTGCCCCTGGTATAAACATATTGTCAGAATAGAGAATTCCGCTCCTCAGCTTTCTCTAACTTCTAGAGGATGATCTCCTGGCATTGGTAGATCTGAGAAAGTATTGGTGCTGATTCAGCTGGAATCGTCACAAGTTCTGCCTTTGGCACCTTTGCCTTGGTCATTGTCTATGTCTCCTTTCTCTTGCCCTTGTCTTTGGACTAGGTGTCAGTGAGTTACCTTCACAGGGCAGGCGTAATTATTGTTCCCTTAGTCTCGTGGACCTTTTCCAAATCAATCTTTGGTACACTATGCTTTATACAAATATTAGAAATCAATAGAGGGAAAAACAAACTCCCACTGCTCTTACCGGCGTATTTATAAGTTTCATCGATAATGGTACGACTAATATTGATCTTGCAGCCCATGATGATCGAATGCAATAAGGCCATTCTCTCATCCGAGATATTCTCGTTATGAGTCGTTGGCATCAGGTTTGCCTTCAGAAAGTGGTTCCATCCTTTTGGTTAGCTTCAATGCCAGCCGCTTCACCGTGCGGTGGCCCTTGGATGACACGCTCCACTTGGTGCCAGGTTCACAGAGATCTTTTAGTAGTTTTTACCTCTTGGCAGCATCTAACGAGTTAGTAAACTCAGAGTGCTCATCCCCTACACCATCCAGTTCAAACATAGTATTAACATACCCCTCATCAAATCTGACACAAGTACCTTGTATGAGCAAGAAAGGCAAATCTCTAGTCGTGAGGTGGGCATAAAACTCTCAGACAATATTGGAGTAGACTTCCCCTATTTTTTGGCAAAATAACTCACACTTGTGATTTGGACCACCTTCATGAACTTCGATGAATAACCCAAGTTGGGTTTGTTATTGAACTCGAAATTCTTCTCATAGCACAATGTTCGTGCGGCAAAGTTCTCCTCGTATTTCTTGTGAATTTCTTCATTAAAGAATATCTTGAAGGGTGTCGAAGGAGATGCCATGGAAAAAAAGTGGAGAACTTGAAGGATTTTTATCGAGAGAAGGAGAAAAGATTCTTGGTGTTTTTATTGATAAAACAACTATGGTAAAAGGTGAAAGGTTTTAAGGCTTGGATCGGTTAGGGTTTTAAGGAGATAAAAAGGGTTGAGTGTTTAATTAGAGTTGTTTAATGTGACCGGTTAAGAGGGTAATGATGGGTTTTTGCGTGTTTAAGTGAAAAGAAAAGGTAGATGTGATAAGGGTGAATTAATAGGATAAGACACGCAAAGGGTGGAGGGATAACTGAATTGAGTTGAAATTTGAATTTCAACTTATCACTCTTTGAGCGGCTAGGGTAATTTCACGCAAAAATCTCTCTCCTTCTTTTTAGGCCAAACTTTATCAAGCCTTGGGCGGCTAGGGTAAAAAATTCTTCTCCAATCTTCTTATCGCCCTATGCCAAGATTCCCTGGCATTCTACCTGGCAGTCTGCCTGGCACACAAACCTACACACACTCAAAGGAAAACCTTTCAAAGCAGCAAGGAAAAATAAAAACTAAAAGAAAGAAAGAAAATAAACAAATATAATGCTGAAAAAAGCATCTATCTTACTATATACAAAAACCAAACCATGATAATGATGTTCACGGAATCTCTTTTAGGAGCACAACCTCCTTGGCATCCTTTTGAGTACCTTCCCAACAGTGTTTCAAGCATTGGCTGTTCACCATGAAAATTGTTCCCATTTTCAAATCCTTGATATCTACTGCTCCATGAGCATATGGCTTCACAACTTTAAAGGGACCCGACCATCTAGACTTGAGCTTTCCTAGAAACAACTTTAGCTTTGAGTTAAATAACAAGACACGTTGACCTGCCTCAAATAACCTTCGCAATATCCTGTTGTCATGCCATCGTTTTGTTCTTTCCTTGTAGAGTCTAGCATTCTCGTAGGCTTGTGTTCTGAATTCCTCTAACTCGTTCAAATCTAATAGCCTCTTCTTACCAGCAGCTCTCCATTCCATGTCAAGCACTTTGATTTCCCAGTATGCTCGATGTTCCAATTCCACTAGTAGGTGGCATACTTTTCTGAAAACGAGCCTGAATGGGGATGTTCCCAAAGGAGTCTTAAAGGATGTTCTGTAAGCCTACAAGGAATCATCTAGTCTCTAGGACCAGTCCTTCCTTGATGGATTCATAGTATTCTCTAGAATATTCTTGATCTCCTTATTTGATATCTCCGCTTGGCCATTTGTTTGGGGATGGTAGGCCGTGGCAATGCCTTGCTGGATTTTATATCTGCACAGAGCTCTAGAGATTAGATTACACTTAAAATGTTTACCTTCATCATGGATGATAACTCTGGGGGCACAGAATCTAGTGAAGATATGCTTGTACAAGAACTTGGCAACAACCTTGCCATCGTTTGTTGGCAAAGCTACTACCTCTACCCATTTTGAAACGTAGTCTACAGCTACAAGGATATACAGGTTCCCAGATGATGGGGGAAATGGATCCATGAAGTCTATTCCTCATACGTAAAACAACTCTATTGACATGATATTCTGGAGTGGCAATTGATGGTCTGCTAGAGATGTTACCCATCCGCTGGCATCGATCATAGGCCTTATAAAAGTGATGAGCATCTTTAAACAATGTAGGCCAAAAGAATCCAGACTGTAATACCTTGGCAGCAGTCTTTATTCCAGCAAAGTGTCCTTCATACGGTGCTGCATGGCATAACTACAAAATTTTGTGTTGCTTCTCCTCTAGCACACATCGGTGAATTACTTGGTTGGCACATTGCTTGAAAAAATTGGCTCATCCAATAGTATTACCAAACATTGCACATGAACTATTTTTTGGCACTACTTGCCAGATTCAATGGCAAAATATTGCTTACCAGATAATTGACTATGTCAACGTACCATGGCAAAGAATCAGCTGCAAGTAAATATTCATCGGGGAATTCATCTCTAATGGTCAGGGTTCTTCCTTCCTCAAGGTGATGCTCTAACTATAATAAATGGCCGGCTACCAAGTTATCGCTTCCTTTCTTGTCTCTAATCTCGAGATCAAATTCATGCAACAAATGTGTCCATCGAATTAGTCTGGGCTTGGCATCTTTCTTGCTAAGAGGTATTTTAATGCCGATTGATCTGTTTGCACCACAATCTTGTTACCTACTAAGTAAGATCTGAACTTACCAAATGAAAATACAACCGTGAGAAATTCCTTCTCAGTAGTGGTGTAGTTAAGTTAGGCTTCATTCAAAGTTTGGCTGACATAATAAATGGTATGGAAAGTCTTGCCACGCATTTGTCCTAATACGGCTCCAATGACATAACCGCTGGCATCGCACATGAGCTCTAAAGGCTCATTCCAGTTCGGTGCCACGACTATTGAGGCATTAATCAATCTATCCTTGAGTTCTTGAAACACTTTTAAACAATAATCATTAAACACAAAAGTGGCATTTTGTTCTATAAGCAAGCATAAAGGTTTAGAAATTTTTGAGAAATCTTTAATGAATTAACGGTAAAAACCTGCATGTCCTAAAAAACTCCTATACCTTTTACACTTGTAAGAGGTGGCAATTGTTTGATTACCTCCACTTTTGCTTTATCTACTTCCAAGTCTCTCTTGGTTACTCTGTGATTGAGAACAATGCCTTCCTTCACCATGAAGTGGATTTTTTCCTAGTTTAAGACTAGGTTGGTCTCAATACATCTATTCAAAACAAGCTCTAGACTCTGTAGGCATTTCTCAAATGTCTTACCAAACAACGAGAAGTCATCCATGAAAACTTTTAGGTTAGTCTCAATCATGCCAGAAAAAATAGACATCATACATCGTTGGAATGTTGCCAGCGCATTACACAGTCCAAAGGGCATTCTTCGAAAGGCAAAAGTCCCATATGGACAAGTGAATGTGGTATTCTCCTGATTTTCGGGAGAGAAGAATCTTATTATATCCTGAATAGCCGTCTAGGAAGCAATAATATGCTTTGCCTGTCAGCCTATCCAACATATGGTCGATAAAGGGTAAGGGAAATGATCTTTCTTGGTGGCATTGTTTAGCTTCCTATAGTCCATGCACACTCTCCATCCAGTGATAGTTATGAAGGGAATCAATTTATCCTTGCTATTTTGAACCACGATCAAGCCACCTTTCTTTGGCAAACATTGCACCAGGCTAACCCAATAGCTATAGGAAATAGAATAGATTATCCCGACATCTAGCCACTTGATAATTTCTTTTTTTACTACCTCCTTCATGCTCAAATTCAATCTTCTCTGGCCTTCAATAGTTTTGCCATGATTTTTCTCCAAAATTATTTTGTGCATGCAAATAGTTGGGCTTATTCCTCAGATATCAGCCAAGGTCCATCCCAACGCTTACTTGTGATTACTTAGAATTTCTAGCAATCATTTCTCACGATCATTAGTTAGATCAGCATCAATGATCACTGGCAAGGTTGAGTGTTTACCTACATAATTGTACTTAAGATGGTCTGTTAATGGTTTTAGTTCCAATTCAGGTGACTCTTCAGTGGATGATTTAGGTGCCACGATCTTTCAACCAGCCAACTCTAGTAGCTCTAGTTGTCTGAAGTAACTCACTTCTTCTCTTTCCAAGAATGTTCCTTCAGTTTCTCCTGTAACACCCCGGTTTTGGGCTTGGATGTTTTGAGGGTTGGTTTGAAGGTCCGATGGACCGGTATTAGAGGTTTGAGTTAGTTTCGGGATTTAATCATATTGAATATTTTTAAAGGTGATAAAAATAATGAAAAATATGGTAAAATCATTATTTATTATAACAATAAAATGAGATTTGGAAATTTGACATTTTGGACTAGTGACCAAAATGCAAACTTTGAAAATTGTTTTTAGTGGTTGTTTTGAAAAAGGATCAAAACTTTGAATCTTTAATGAGCTAATTATCCTAGATATTTTTAATAGATATATCCCTCTAATTAATTGATTTTAAATGGGTTTTAAAAGGCTTTAAAATTGGAGAGAATTAATAAATCATATTTTAGACTTTTAACAAAATTCACGTAACAAACTTTGCAACTTCTTTCTCTCAATTTCTCTCCAGCCAAACACCTTTCCAATTTCAATTTCTTCAGGTAAAAATCAAAGGTTTTGATTTCCATTTGATTTCCTAATGCTTTTTCATCAAATATTTATTATTATTATCTTGATTTTCATGTTTTATTAAGCAATTAAGGGGAGAAAATAAACATTAGAGGTAAGGATTCATTCTTCTTCTCTAATGAAAGATTCTTTACTGAAATTCCCAAGTTCTTGATCCTGTACAATTGTTTTGTAATGTGTTTTGATAGTTTAATTAAAGAAAATTTGGTTTAATTGTGTTTTGATTGATGAGATTTATGGATCTTCGTACTTGTTCTGTTTTGTTGGGATTTTGACCAGATTAGATCATGATTTTGATGTTTAATTGAGTTAATAAATTGGTTTTAAGATTGCAATCCTGAAACAAGTTGAATCTCTAATTTTAAGGTGGTTAATTATTGGTTTTTGGGGTGATAGTTGTGTTTAATCTTTGCTGGAAGTAAAAGGATGTTGGGAAAGGGTTTTTAGGTGTTAATTGATGAGGTTTGTTGGATTGAATCGTTATAATAAGGCTGGGTTAAGTTTTGGAAGTGTTTGATGATGTTTTCGGTATGTTTTGGATAAGTTTTGAGTAGGAAACTTGAGAGTTGCGGGTAATTGCTTGTAGGCAATGGTTTGAATGCATAATGATGCATTTTCCCTCTGGTTTTATGTGGTTAAAATAGGGGATAATCAAAGTGACAAAGCTTGACATTGATTGTGGCTTACCGAAAGCTTGATTCTTGTTGGCGAGCAAAGCAAGGCGTATCGGTGAGTGGATATTGGTTTAAACACCTTTAAAAGAGTTAATAAAGGTTGTTGGAAGTTTAGGTTAAGTTTGAAACACTTACCTAAGCTCGAAAGTAAGTTTCGCTCCTTTTCTCTTTAATATCGGTTCAGATATAAGCATTAGTAATTCATGTTTAGGTCGTGAACATGGTTTGATTTACTTGCTGGAAATGCATGGTTTTGAATACATATACAAGGGTTTAAAAGTAAAAGAAATGCTAGTGAGCATTGGTTTTCATTTTGGTCGGGAATGGTGTTGTTGATTTGGCAAAATGATTTGCATATGTGGTGATTTGTATAATGCACTGTAAAACAATGGGTAAATGGTTTTATAAATGATATATTGGCTATGTGACATGATGAGATAATATTCGGATATAATTGGCATGCCATAGGAGGAAGTTCACTATAATATGTTAGAAATCGATCGTGGGTAAGAGTTGTTGAGGTAAGCGGTCGGCTACTCAGATTATAATGTTGTCACTTGGGTTGAGCGGTTGGTTCCCCTTGTTGATGTTGATCTTGCAGTCGACATGGTATGGGTGATGGTAGTGGTGGACTATCATGGGAGATTCATGTATCTGAAATGTAAGGTTAACGGTCGGTTACCTAAAGATTAGCAGTCGGCTAATTAAGGATAAAGGTCGTCTATCCGAGGTCACTATAAATGCCAATATATGAAAATTCAAGTGTTGAAGTTATTTTATAATGCTTTAGATTTTAAGCATGGTTTTGTATATAATGCTTTGGAACTTAAGCACGGGTTTGTATATAATGCTTTGGGGATTTAAGCATGTGAATTATAATGTTTTGCATATGGTCGTTATGCATGTTTGAATTGGAATCCTTGGAACTTGCTTAGGTCGTAAGCTTGGTTTGAAAACAAGTGTTTAGTTTTCAAGTGTTATAATGCACCATTGTTTTATGAGCATCCTCACTAAGCAATTGTGCTTACGCTCTCTTTTCCTTAATGATGCAGAGCACTAAAGTTTGGGACTGCAAGGGCAAGGCCAAAGTGATCCAAGGACAAGAACTAGTTTGAGTATGAACTCGGTTTATGATTCCCGTTAATAAGGCAATGTGTTCGCCATATTTTGGGGATTTGTATTTTTATTTTTCCATGAGTTTTAAGCATGTGATGTGCTAGATTTTATCATTGTTTAATGTTGTTTAAGTTTGGGTGAATCATGCCTATGTTGTTGCTAGCTATGTGCTAGAGTATGCATCTAGTTGGATTTATTTCGTTGCCATGGTTTGATGTTTCAAGCAAGTTTGGTATGATGTTGTAAGTGTATAAGCATGTTTAGAATGCGTTAATTGTATCAAGTGTGAGTTTTGGTTTCTTGGTGGATTGATACTAGGACGCATGCCTATAGAAAGTCTTGAGTGGTATAAATGCCATGAATGGTTGTTAAATTTGTGATGCTTTAGTTAGTAATGTATCTTAGTAATGTTGTATAAGTGTTTGAAGCATGTTGGAGTGTTTTGGATATCTTCAAAATGTGTTTAGATAGCAATATGGGACATTACTGGTCCAGCGTACCGATACGAGTGTCTTTGTTTCGGTACGGGTAAGCCATTCCAGGTTTAGCATATCAGTACGTGGGCAACTATTTCGGTTCGGGCTTAGGCTATTTTGGCCAGTGGTTCGGTACTTGGGTAGGCGTTTCGATATGGTATAGTGTTTTCATGAATGGCGTTTCGATATGCGGGGGCGTATCAGAACAAGTTTTGGCTACTGGAATTCTAGGGTTTCAAAATAACGAAGGCATATCGAAATAGCCCTTGTCGTACAGGTACAATGCCAGTTAAGTTGGTTTATTTGGAATCTTCTAAAGTTCTATATTCTTACGTTTTAGTCCCTGAATGTTGTGGATGCAATTGAATGGGATTGGATGACCTTTTTGACTTGATTTTTGACATGTAAGCACGAAACCTACTTAATTAAAGATTCGTAACATAAAAGTGAGCTAGGTCCCTGTAGTTTTCTAAATTTGCAATATGGTCCCTAATTTGCAAATATGATCAATTGGATGTCAATTCGATGCCCGATTTAGTTAAGTTTTCATCGGAGATCAGTATGTACATGTAGGATAATAATTATGTATCTAGACAAGATAAAAGAAAAAATGGATGCATTTTGGGTTTTATTTTCTCGGTTTACTTCGGTAGACCTAATGTAGCTCGCTCGATTCGGTCTTGCGACTAGGCTGGGTCAGGGGGTTACATTTGTTGGTATCAGAGGTAGGTTTCAAAAAGTTGGGATATTGTTTTTGATTAACGGATGTTGTTTGAATTGCACGATGATTGTGTATATGTTTGATGATTGATTAATACCATGTAGAGGTATGAATTGGGAACACATTGCCTATTACCGAGGCTTTAAAATGTTTTATAAGGTTGTCTTGGATCCTTTGCCTAATGCTAGCCTGACTTTAATGTGTTTTGATGCTTTTGTAGCATGGTTAGACTTGAGATGCGTTCGATGGCTAATAACGCGGGAGTTGAGCAGAATAACGTTGAGGAAGGGAATCCCCCTAATGTTTTACCTCCTCCTTCTTTGTTGGTTCCTCCTATTGATGTTGGGGTGGGTGGTGTTCCCCAGGCTCTCCAGTGTCAGTATTGGGTGATTTGACTCCGTTAATCCAAGCGATGATGTGAGCATTTTAGGCAGCAATGGCTAGAGTGCAAGGGCAAGCACCGGCACCTACTGTGGTGGCTAATCAAGGTTTACCCTTTGAGCGTCTTAGGAGTTTGAGAGGTGAGGAATTTTAGGGTTTGAGTCCTGAGGCAGCCAAGGGTTGGCTGGAAAAAATAATCCGCATTCTGAACCAGATGGGTTGTAATGAGGAGCGCAAGTTGGGTTGCACTGTGTCACTGTTGCCGGGTGATCCATATCATTGGTGGGTGACCACAATTGCTGGTGTTCCCAAGGCGGATGCGACTTGGGAGTTCTATCAGAGAGCTTTTAAGATGAAGTATCTTGGCACTCAGTATTTGGATATGAAAAAGTGGGAGTTTATGTCGCCACCTCAGTGAGGCATGTCGGTTGCCAATTATGAGGGAAGTTTGTTCGCCTGAGTCAGTATACCCCAGAGTTAGTTCCTAATGATCAGCAGAGATTTGATAAATTTCGATATGGTCTTGTGAAGGACATTAAGACTTATCTCCTGGCCATAGATTACACAGATTTTGATGTGTTGGTCAATTGGGCCAAGCATATTGAGCAGTCCTTGGGTTCATCACTCCAGGCTGCGAGTGCGAGCTTGGGTGAGAGAGTGGCCAATTCTAGCTATTTTGGGAGGCAGAATAGGAGGTTCGGGGACAAGAGGCATAGGCCAGATCACAGGCGTGGTGGTGGTGTCAGCCAGGGTAACCTAAGAGTTCGTATTGCGGCAAAGTGTGAGTGTTGTGATAGACGTCACATGGGTGCATGCTGGAGAAATACCTTAAGTTGTTGGATATGAGGATCTCCTGATCACATGAAGCGTGATTGTCCTCGGGCTGGGAAGGATACACCAGTTCATGTTGCTGCACCTGCTAGAGGCCAAGGCCGTGGCAGGGGTAACTTTCAGAGGCGTGAGGATGGCCAGAGGGTTGTAGCCCATGTCGTAGCTGTACGGCCGGAGGATGTAGACCAACTCGGATCTATGCTCATCTCGAGGGCCACAATGATACGAATGTGATCGAAGGTACCTTCACTTTGCAATCCTTGTCATTTTTACCTTTGATTGATTCGGGGTCTACTCATTCATATATCTTGAGTGAATATGCATCTTTGTTGGATGTTCCTATTGAGATCCTTGATGTTGGCATGTTAGTAACTAGTTCCTTTGTGCGACGGTTACCACTAGAAAGTTGTATAGGCGGTGTCCTTTGATTGTGCAAGGTCATGAGTTTGCCGCTGATTTAATAGAGTTACCATTCCATGGTTTTGATGTCATTTTGGGTATGGATTGGCTGAGTTAGCACAAGACGATTATGGGTTGTGAATCCAAAAGGATTTCTTTAAGGTTAACCGATGATTATGGTTGTGGTGGTTGGCGAGAATGTGAAGTTCTTGTCCAATGTTACTTCGGCTACCCGGGCAGAAAGGATGATGCAAGGAGGTTGCCAAGCTTATTTGGCTATAGTGATGAATCTTGAGGTTAAAGGTGTTCGAGTGCAGGACATTCAGGCTGTTTGTGATTTTTCAGAGGTTTTTCTTGAAGAGTTACCAGGTTTACCACTAGATAGGGAGGTAGAATTCGGTATTGAGACGTACGCGGGTACGACACTGGTGTCCATTGCTCTTTATAGGATGGCACCGAAAGAATTGAACGAGTTAAAATCACAGCTTCAGGAGTTGTTAGATCATGGGTTCATTCGACCGAGTGTTTCTCCTTAGGGTGCTCCTATTCTCTTTGTGAAAAAGAAGGATGGTTCGATGCATATGTGCATTGATTATCGGCAGTTGAATAAGCTAACGGTAAAGAACAAGTATCCTTTACAGAGGATTGATGATTTGTTTGACCAGTTTCGCAAGGCAGCAGTGTTCTCTATGATTGATTTGAGATCGGGGTATTTCCAGTTGAAGGTTAAGGATGAGGACGTGCATAAGACCGCACTCTGTACGAGGTACAAGTATTATGAGTTCTTGTACATGCCTTTTGGTTTGATAAATGCCCCGGCTGCGTTCATGGATATGATGAATAAGGTGTTCCATGAATATCTTGATCAATTCATGCTGGTGTTTATAGATGATACTCTTGTGTACTCTCGTATCGAGGAGGATCATGATCGACATTTGCAGATTGTGTTGCAAGTGTTGAAGGGTAATCAGTTGTACGCCAAGTTGAGCAAGTGCGAGTTTTGGCTTAAGGAAGTAATGTTCCTTGGTCATATGGTATCCGCAGAGGGTATTCATGTTGATCTACAGAAAATTGAGGCTATTTTCAATTGGAGCCAACCAAATCTATTTCGGAGGTTCACAGTTTTCTTAGGTTGGCTGGTTATTACCGTTGTTTTATTGATGGGTTTTCTAGTATCGTGGCACCGTTGATGAAGTTGTTGTAAAAGAATGTTCCTTATGTGTGGATGGAGAAGCAACAACATAGTTTTGAGATGTTGAGGGAAGTCTTGACACATACTCTTGTGTTGATTCAACCTGAATCTAGGAAGGAATTTGTGGTTTATAGTGATGCATCTTATGTTGGGTTGGGTTGTGTGCTGATGAAAGATGGTAAGGTTGTGGCTTATGCATCGAGGCAACTGAAGGTTCATGAGCGCAACTATCTAACTCATGATTTGGAGCTTACGGCTGTTGTGTTTGCTTTGAAAATTTAGAGACATTACCCTTACAGAGAGAAGTGTGTGGTTTTCACGGACCACAAGAGTTTGAAGTATTTGATGTCTCAGAAAGATTTGAACCTTAGGCAACGTAGATGGTTGGATTTGCTTGAGGATTACGACTTGATAATTGAGTATCATCTTGGTAAAGCCAATGTGGTTATGGATGTGTTGAGTCGTAAGGTCGCGGTTGAGCTTAGAGCTTTGTTCTCAAGGTTGAGTGTGACACGGGAATATGGTTTGTTGGTTGAATTGCAAGTTAAGCCTACGATGCCACAGTTGATTAAAGCTAAGAAACCGTTTGATGATTCCTTGGTTGAGCATGTTAAGGACATATCAGAGGGTAATCTGATGGATTATCATTTTGATGATGATGGAGTTGTGTTTCAAGGGTCGAATAGTGGTGCGGATGATCCGGAGTTGAGGCACACTATTTTGACAGAGGCACATTCTAGTCATTTTGCTATGCATCTTGGTAGTGTGAAAATGTATCGAGGGTTGAAAGAAGCATACTACTGGTTGGTTTGAAAAAGGATGTGGTTGAGTTCGTTTCTAGGTACATGGTATGTCAGCGGGTCAAGCCTAAACATCAGTTTCTATCCGGGTTCTTGCAACCGTTGAGAATTATGGAATGAAAATGGGAGAGAATCACCATGGATTTTGTGTTAGGGTTACCTTTGACACCAGCTAAAAAGGTTTCCATTTGGGTGATTGTGGATCGGTTTACGAAGTGTGCACATTTTCTGCTAGTGTATACGACGTATACACTAGACAAGTTGGTAGATTTGTATATTGCTAAGATCGTGCGTTTGCATCGGGTACCAAAGTTCATTGTTTCAAATAGGGATCCGAGGTTCACAGTAAGGTTTTGGGTGATTTTGCACTGGGCTTTAGGTACAAGGTTGATTTTTAGCATCGCGTATCATCCTCAGTTTGATGGTCAGTTTGAGTGGGTTATCCAGGTTTTGGAAGATATGTTGAGATGTTGCATTATTGAGTTCCAAGGAACCTGGAGAAGCATTTACCTTTGGTTGAGTTTGCATACAATAACAGTTACTAAGCGAGTTTACAAATGACGTCGTATGAGGCATTATATGGCCGGAGGTGTCGTATGCCCTTGTGTTGGGCTGAGGTAGGTGAAAAGTATGTTTCTTTGCCACATGTGTTAAAAGAAATGAATGAAAAGGTGAATCTTGTGTGTGATCGCTTAAAAGCGGTTGCGGATCGGTAGAAATCTTACGCGAATTTGAAGTGTAGGGAAATTGAATATGCGGTGGGCGATCACGTGTTCTTGAAGGTGTCTCCGTGGAAAAAAAGTGATGCGGTTTGAACATAAGGGTAAGCTTAGTCCGAGGTTTATTGGACCATACGAGGTTATTGAGCGTGTTGGTCTAGTGGCTTATCGGTTGAGGTTGTCTCCCGAGTTGGAGAAAATACATGATGTGTTCCATGTGTCTATGTTATCGGTCGGATCCCTCGCATGTTGTGCTGGTGGAGCATATTGAGTTGAGGCCAAATTTTTCCTATGACGAGGAGTCGGTGGAAATCCTTGATTCTAGCAGCAAAGTTTTTCGTGGTATGACGATCGAGCATGTTAAGGTCTTGTGGCGACATCGTGGTGTCGAGGAAGCCACTTGGGAAAGCAAGGTGGACATGATGGAGCAATTTCTGCATTTGTCTCCTCTAGGTAAATTTCGGGGACGAAATTTCTTAAGTGGGGGAGAGTTGTAACTTCCCGGTTTTGGGCTTGGATGTTTTGAGGGTTGGTTTGAAGGTCCGGTGGACCGGTATTAGAGGTTCGAGTTAATTTCAGGATTTAATCGGATTGAATATTTTCAAAGGTGATAAAAATAAGGAAAAATGTGGCAAAATCATTATTTAATATAATAATGATTGTGGTAAAATCAATTTTGGAAAATGATATTTGGAAATTGGACATTTTAGACTAGTGACCAAAATGCAAACTTTGAAAACTGTTTTTAGTGACTATTTTGAAAAGGATCAAAACTTTGAATCATTAAGGAGCTAATTTCCTAGATTTTTTAACAGATTTCTCCCTTTAATTAATTGATTTTAAATAGGGTTTAAAAGGCTTTAAAAGTGGAGAGAATTAATAAATCATATTTTAGGCTTTTAACAAAATTCACGTAACAAACTTTGCAACTTTTTTCTCTCAATTTCTCTCCAGCCAAACACCTTTCCAATTTCAATTTCTTCAAGTAAAAATCAAAGGTTTTGATTTCCATTTGATTTCCTAATGCTTTTTCATCAAATACTTATTGTTATTCTCTTGATTTTCATGTTTTATTAAGCAATTAAGGGGAGAAATCAACATTGGAGGTAAGGATTCGTTCTTCTCCTCTAATGAAAGGTTCTTTACTGAAATTCCTAAGTTCTTGATCCTTTACAATTTTTTATAATGTGTTTTGATAGTTTAATTAAAGAAAATTTGGTTTAATTGTGTTTTGATTGATGAGATTTATGGATCTTCGTACTTGTTCTGTTTTGTTGGGATTTTGATCAGATTGGATCATGATTTTGATGTTTAATTGAGTTAATAACTTGGTTTTAATATTGCAATCCCAAAACAAGTTGAATCTCTAATGTTTAAGGTGGTTAATTATGGGTTTTTGGGGTGATAGTTGTGTTTAATCTTTGCTGGAAGTAAAAGGATGTTAGGTGTTAATTGATGAGTTTGTTGGATTGAATCATTATAATAAGGTTGGGTTAAGTTTTAGAAGTGTTTGATGATGATTTCGGTGTGTTTCGGATAAGTTTTGAGTGGGCAACTTGAGAGTTGCAGGTAATTGCTTGTAGGCAATGGTTTGAATGCATAATGATGCATTTGCCCTCTAGTTTTATGTGGTTAAAACAAGGGATAAGCAAAGTGATGAAGCTTGACGTTGATTGTGGCTTACTGGAAGTTTGATTCGCGTTGGCGGGCAAAGCGAGGCGTATCGGTGAGTGGATACTGGTTTAAACACCTTTAAAAGAGTTAATAAAGGTTGTTAGGAGTTTAGGTTAAGTTTGAAACACTTACCTAAGCTCGGAAGTAAATTTTCCCTCTTTTGCTCTTTAATATTGGTTCATATATGAGCATGTGTATTTCATGTTTAGGTCGTGAACATGGTTTGATTTACTTGCTGGAAATACATGATTTTGAATACATATGCAGGGGTTTAAAAGTAAAAGAAATGCTAATAAGCATTGTTTTTCATTCTGGTCGGGAATAGTGTTGTCGATTTGGCAAAATGATTTCCATATGTGGTGATTTTGTATAATGCACTGTAAAACAATGGGTAAATGGTTTTATAAATGATATATTGGCTATGTGACATGATGAGATAACATTCAGATATAGTTGGCATGCCATAGGATGAAATGCACTATAATATGTTAAAAATCATCGTGAGTAAGAGTCCTTGAGGTAAGCGGTCGGCTACTCAGATTATAATGTTGTCACTTGGGTTGAGCGGTCAGTTCCCCTTGTTGAAGTTGATCTTGCGATTGGCAAGGGTGTTATATCATGCGGTCGGGGTATGGGTCATGGTAGTGGTCGACTATCATGGGAGATTCATGTATCCGAAATGTAAGGTTAACGGTCGGTTACCTAAAGATTAGCAGTCGGCTAATTAAGGATAGAGGTCGTGTATCTGGGGTCACTATAAATTCCAATATATGAAAATTCAAGTGTTGAACTTATTTTATAATGCTTTGGATTTTAAGCATGGTTTTGTATATAATGTTTTAAAACTTAAGCATGGGTTTGTATATAATGCTTTGGGGATTTAAGCTTGTGAATTATAATGTTTTGCATATGGTCGATATGCATGTTTGAATTGGAATCCTTGGAACTTGCTTAGGTTGTAAGCATGGTTTGAAAACAAGTGTTTAGTTTTCAAGGGTTATAATGCATCATTGTTTTATGAGCATCCTCACTAAGCAAGGGTGCTTACGCTCTCTTTTCCTTAATGATGCAGAGCACTAAAGTTTGGGGCTGTAAGGGAAAGACCAAAGTGATCCCAGGACAAGAACTAGTTTCAGTATGAACTCGGCTTATGATTCCGGTTAATAAGGCAATGTGTTCGCCATTTTTTGGGGATTTGTAATTTTGTTTTTCCATGAGTTTTAAGCATGTGGTGTGCTGGATTTTATGGTTGTATAATGTTGTTTGATTTTGGGTGAATCATGCCTATGTTGTTGCTAGCTATGTGCTAGAGTCTACATCTAGTTGGATTTATTTCATTGCCATGGTTTGATATTTCAAGCAAGTTTGGTATGATGCTGTAAGTGTGCAAGCTTGTTGAGAATGCCTTAATTGTATTAAGTGTGAGTTTTGGTTGCTTGGTGGATTGATACTAGGATGCATGCCTATATAACGTCTTGAGTGGTATAAATGCCATGAATGGTTGTTAAATCTGTGATGCTTTGGTTAGTAATGTATCTTAGTAATGTTGTATAAGTGTTTGAAGCATGTTGGAATGTTTTGGATATCATCAAAATGTGTTTAGACATCAATATGGGACATTACAGGTCCAGGCACACCGGTACGGGTGTCCCTGTTTCGGTACGGGTAAGCCATTCTAGGCTTAGCGTACCAGTAGCCAGGCAACTGTTTCGGTACGGGCTTAGGCTATTTTGGCCAGTGTTTCGGTACTCAGTGAGGTATTTCGATACGGTACAATGTTTTCATGAAGGGCGTTTCGATACGTGGGGGCGTATCGAAATGAGTTTTGGCTACTGGAATTCTGGGGTTTCAAAATATTGAAGTCGTATCAAAGCACCCCTTGCCGTACCGCTACGGTGGTAGTTAAGTTGGTTTATTTGGAATCTTCTAAAGTTCTATATTCTTACGTTTTAGTCCCTGAATGTTGTGGATGCAATTGAATGGGATTGGATGACCTTTTTGACTTGTTTTTTGACATGTAATCATGAAACTTGCTTAATTAAAGATCGGTAACATAAAAGTGAGCCAAGTCCCTGCAGTTTTCTAAATTTGCAATATGGTCCCTAATTTGCAAATGTGATTAATTGGATGTCAATTCGATGCCCGATTGAGTTGAGTTTTCACCGGAGATCAGTATGTACATGTAGGATAATAATTATGTATCTAGACAAGATAAAAGAAAAAAATGGATGCATTTTGGGTTTTATTTTCTCGATTTACTTCGGTAGACCTAATATAGCTCGATTGGTTCGGTCTTACGACTAGGCCGGGTCGAGGGGTTACATCTTCACTTGTCTCTTCTTCACTATATGACTCGCTAGAATCATCATCAGTATCTTGGCACAGCTGTGCCACGTCCATAGTGAAAATGGACTCTATCATCTCGTGGCAAGGAATAGTCCATCATCTCGTCAGCTTGGCATCCCTCAGGTTCATCTACGCATTTAAGAGCTTGAAACACATTAAACGTAACATGCTGATTATTCATGCGCATAGTTATTTCTCCTTTATGAACATCAATCAAAGCTCTACGTGGCAAGGAATAGTTTGCCCAATATAATTGGGACATTCATACCTACCTCATAATCTAAAATAATAAAGTCAGCTAGGAATTTAAATTTGTCTACCTTTACCAACAAATCCTCAATCTTAACCTTAGTATGTACAAAGGATTGGTCTGCCAACTGAAGTGTTACCGTGGTAGGCCTTGCTTCGATATCGAGCTTTCTAAATATCAACATTGGCATCAAATTGATGCTGGCTCCCTGGTCACACAGTGCCTTACTAATGAATCTGTTTCTAATGGTACATGGAATAGTAAAACTCCCCGAATCTTTCAACTTAGGTGGAAAATGATTGAGTATCATTGTACTACACCCCTTAGTGAGAGTTACAGTCTCGAAATCACCCAGTTTTCTTTTCTTGGACAAGATGTCCTTTATGAATTTCACATAATTGGGCATTTGCTCGAGAGATTCCACCAATGGTATGTTGATTTGCAACTGCCTTAGAACTTCCAAGAAGAGCTTGAATTGCTGATCCTGCTTGTGCTTCTGTAATCGTTGTAGAAATGGTGGAGGTGGATAAGCATATGATGGCTTTACTGGTTTTGCCAAGGGTTTGCTGGCATCCAACTGAGATTTGGCATCAGACTGAGATCTGGCATTGCTTATGTCTGCTTCTTTTGGTTCATCTACTGGTCCATTCTCTTTCTCCTGGCAATTAACTGTTGATTTTCAGATGTCTCAGCATCGCATTGTTTGCCACTCTGAAGAGTTACAACTTTGCATTGTTCATTGCCTCTATGCCGAGCATCTACTATATCACTTGGAAAAGCTCCCTAGGGTCTATTGTTGAGTGCACTGGTAATCTACCCAATCTGTATCTCCAAGTTTCACATAGATGCTGCAAAACTCTGGACAATTGCATCATTCTTCTCCAAGTAATCTGCCAAAGTCCCCTGGTTGTTCCTTTACCCTGCATAAAAATTGTTTTGCACCCTCTGCGTATTTTGATTGAAACCTTGCTGGGCATTGTTTTGACACTGCCCATTGTATTGTAAGTATTGGAGTTCAGATTATAGTTACGATTGAAATTTCTAACAAAATTTTCTGACTCTGGTTTGGGAGGATAATCTTCCATAAAATGTTCCTCCCCACATATGGTGCAGAATGGGTCCAATGCCTTAATTTCTTGAGACTCTTTACTCTTTTGCAAGGTTCTCACCATGCTAGTAAGATTGGAAATCTCGGCGTGAATTGATGTTAATTCATCTAGTGCTAAATTTCCTCCAGTTTTAATTCCAGTCCACAGTCTGTTAGTAGGATACTCGAAGTCATTAGTTGGGATTCTTTCAAGGATACCAACTGCCTCTGTATAATTCTTGTCCAGCAGCGAACCATTTGCTGATGCATCAATAATAGTTATGGCATGAGTATTGATTTCATTATAGAAGGTCTCCATCTGGGTCCAGTTTGGGAATCCATGCATGAGACATCTTCTCAACAGGTCCTTCAATCTTTCCAGGCATCATATAAGGTCTCGTCATCAGCTTGCCTAAATGTAATGATCTCGCTTCTCAGCTTGGCACTGAGTTTTGATGGTTGAAATCGCATAAAGAATTTCTGACATAGATCTCCCCATGAGGTGATAAATCCAGGTGGCAAAGAACTAAGCCACATTTTTTGCTCTATTTCTCAAGGATAATGTAAATAATTCCAGCTTCACTGAATCTTCTGAAACTCCAGGCTACTGAAATAACTGCAAACTTTCATGAATTGCTTTAAGTGTTGCCTTGGGTCTCCTGTAGGTGCTCTATCAATTTTTCCTGCATTCATGAGCGTTTGTATCATTATCGGTTTAAGTTCAAAATTTGGTGTATTTACCTCCGGACCAATTAGTCCTAGCATTAAATTGTCTATGTTCGATGCCGAGTGTTCTCGGATGGGTCTCTCCTCCTCCATATTAATAGCTGGGGCATCAGGTGCGTCTGGTATCCCATTATGGTGTGGAGGGTTTCCTTGGTTGTTTGGGTTACATCAACTCCTCCATTACCACGATGTGCCATCTCTTGAGCTTTTCTTTTTAACCTCCATAAGATTCTTTCAATTTCTGGGTCGTATGACCAATCTTTCAATTTCTGAGTGGTTTCTGGTCATACACCAGTTAAACTAAATAAATAATAAAACGAATGAAACAAGTAAAGAAAACAAAAGAAATTCCATCAAAATCCCCAGCAACGGCGCCAAAAACTTGTCGACTATTGTTGACGCTTGGCAAAAGAGTGTATTTTTAGTGTAAAAGTATGCCAAAGAGCAGTGCCAAGGTGAGTCTTATGCGTGCACGTATACACGGTCAGCAAGTAATAAAGCAGTAAGCTGAGTATCGAATCCACAGGGATTGACCAAGAACTTATTTGCTCAAGGTTTACTTGTTTGGAAGTTTTAAAAGTGTTCGAAATGTTTTGGGATTTTGATTGAAAAGTTAACAAAACAAAGTAGTGAAAATAAGCAATCTGGCAATGAGTTATTCAAAATGAATGATGAGCGTTGGCAAGGGGATGCCAGATTTTGCGCTACTTATGCCAGCCTTCAATAATGATCTGCCTTGGTTTATTGCTGAGCAGATTAAAGGTAGTATTGCGTCTGTCGATAGAAATATCCTAAGTTAACTTCATTAAGCGACAATCATTACTCCTAAGGGGTAGACTCACTTCCGAAATAAGTTCATCTACTTGAACATCTTCTGTTGAAGCTTCTCGCCTTAGTACCTGTAAATAGATCATTGCCCCTTAAGTCTGTTAAGATATTAAGGTGCAATAAGCACTCAATGCCAACTTTCGTATGGCAATGGATTTGTAAAAAGATTAAGTATATGCGAGATAGAAAACAATGCCAAGGCATTTTCATTATTAAAAACTAAACATAAAATTAGCATCCATCCCAAACATCCCCTAACCAACTGTAAAAGTTTAGTTCATGGTTGGGGTTTCCATCCAAAAAAACATTATAGTATCCCCAAATAATAATTTAAACAGTATAAATTAAAACGAAGAGAATGGGCGAGAAGGGGGTCCATCGATGCAGCCATTCAATGTGTAACACCCTTAACCGGTTCAGAAGATAAACCGAGTTAAGAAGTATTACCAACAAACAAGAACACATACCTCTCATACACAGATGAATATACAAACAAAATAAGGAAGTTTAAGTTTATACATTACCATTTTTGGGGACCAAATATATATTTTATTTTTTTATTTATTATACCAATTTAATCCTATTCATGACAATGATCTTACAACAAGAAAGAGACATAGTCCATATTCCACATCTAATTCGAATAATAAAATGGAGATAGTTATTATTCAAATCCATTAAAATACTAACAACTTATTTAGGCATTAAAAAGACTTATCAAGACATTTGTTATTCAAACATCAACAGTTTAAGAACAATTCTTTATCTAAATTGTATAAAGCTTATTATAATCATTGAGAGATTTCCACTATAACCATTATACCATATTACTCAACCTAATGATACTTGAATTAAGCATAACAAGGATTATTATGTACATATGCTATGCATACATCAACAAATTCAAGGTCATGACAATCATAATAAGCATGTAAGCTTCCATGATCGAATACATACAAGTACACATCCTAAATTCTTATTTCAAACATTTTAAGAATTACTCATTAGAATATCAAAGTACAAAGATAAGTTTCGCTAGCTAGAAAAGAATCATGAACAACATATAAAACAAGATTATTATAAACAGATTTATAGAGATTTAGAACATGGTTAATCCTATCATATATTCATTTATCAACCTAGATAACCATATTAAGACTATTCAAACCAAGCATAGGCCTAACACTCTCACAGTATAATTCAAGCATTCATAATCACAATACCTTTCAAAACAAACATAGACCAAACATCAAGCACTTAAGCATTCATGATAACATAAAGAGGCCTTATACAACTTTAGCAATAATTAAGAGTATTTCTTCCATGTTAACAGAGAATTACTAAATGCATTACATAATTAGACATGGTGCCACCATCTAGGGGTTATGACAAGGAATTAACCAACATACACAAAGTACTTGTGATCTTGAGTGAGCTCCCAAAAGTACTCGCCTACAACCTCACCCTGAATCCAAATCAAAGTAAACAAAATAAGTATACACTTAGTGAGGTAGATCAAGAAAAAATTAGATGCAAGCATAGAAAGACATCTTCTAATTGACTTAGTTATCCTTTCGAATGTATTTTCAAGAAATGACCCATAGTGCTTCCTGACTAGAATTGATCATTTGTATATTTAATCTATTACATTCAAAACAAAGCATCTTTTCTTTCTTTAAAGGATCCAAACATTACGTATCTAGGTAAAACTAATCATACGAGCATATGGTTGGTCTATAACATAGTTATTAATATGCTTGATATAGTCCTCATGACCTTAACAATCAAATCAACCAATTTCAAATGTATATAACTTGATCAAAAAGTTTATAACATAATTATGTCATAACCAAATTAAGGCACATTAACAAACTTCAATTTATAAACCGAATTATAACTTAGCCTAGGTTTAATTTATGAACTGAATTATAACATAGCCTAGCTTTACTTATCATGCAAGAAACCCTTTTATCTTATTAATTTGGATAATGTGTCACTCATAATCTTAACAACTAGAAACATAAGTTGGAAAATCTATAAACATTCATGTCTATCCCTTCATACAAAATTAATTCAAGTTATACCAAACTTTAATTCTAGATTAAGTAACAAATGATCATATCATGTTAATCGAACATAGTATTCTTTCATTACAATATATAAAACAAGTATCAAGTAGTCAAGTATTGCTTTTCATTCAGGCAACATTATAGTTCGTTAATTTAACTTATAAATCTCATTATTTCAAGTTAACATAACCTTGGTAATCAAGCAAAGCTTTAAACTTAAATAAGAAATTAGCCATTTAATTATCAACCTTCGAACAAGACATAAAATTTTATATAATGGATTACACCAAGATCATACGAGTAATTGTTACTTATCAAGTAAGTCATCCAACATAATTATACCATGAATATGAGTGACTTATCATTTAAACTATCAAACATAACATATCAACAGCATGTATTACGTGTCTCATAAGTTATCAAGATAATTTATTTGATAGGTTTGTAAATTCCATTATTCTTATCTTTAAGATAGCCTTGAGGATCAAGTAACAGCCTAGGTACATGAATCCCCAACCAACTGTTGCCAAAAAAATGGTACTCACAGTACCGGTCAATCCCTCCTACTGTCGCCAAGTGACCACAAAACTTTCCCTCTTACTATCGCCAAATAAGGACCGCGGTCCAAGACCGTAGTCCACCCTAAACACGAGCTATATGGACTCTATGGCATGGCAACTATACCTATGGCTGACTCAAAACCAAGGCTTTTCACATAATCTTATCTTGTCAGAATCAAGGTTGAGCTTAGCTCCTTATTCATATAGTCATGAACTTGTCATATTCTTATCAAAGATGAGTATAGATCCACATTCATATAATCACATAAGCAAGGCTTATGATATATCATATCAACCACATATATTTATATAGTCAATTAAACAAAGCTTATAACTTATCATATCATATCAGAATCAGAAATTGAGCATAACTTCTTAATCAAGGATCAATCGAATATTGCTTATTATTATTCATTTCAAGTGCATTTATAATTCATGTATGATCCTTATTTCAAGCATATATCTTTATCAAATGATAACATAGCAAAGATTACTTATTGAGTGTATTAAAGCACGAATTGATCTCACTAAGAGCATAACATCAAGTCAAGCATTTTATTTTTATCATACTTTATTAAAACAAAGTGAGTATAATTCCAATTTCATATACTTACATAAGTAAGCCTTATAACTTTTCATGTCAATCATGTATTACTACATGCATAGTTTTCAAATATAACATGCATTCATTTCCTATCATGTTCGAATGATAGCCAAGCCTATTAAAGGTTTCTATCAAGTTTGAAACATTTGAACCAACATGCATTTCAAACATTCAATCATATAGCACTTGTGATATAGTACATACCTTGTAGTCCAAGCTTAAAAGCACAAGAACAATTTAACTTAATGAACAACAACATAAACTAATATAAATAGCATGCTCGGGATAGTTTCAATATATCCTGAGACTTTAAACTACACTCACTGTTATTCCGAGCTATGCTTGATCTCGAGTTACTATCCTAATTTGTTTTTCTATAGCTTGCCCCTCTTGGATCTTACTTCTTCAACTCTCTCTTGGTCTATGCATAGCAATAATACAAGCATGCATCAAAATTACTTATGTCCTAGTCTTAACAATGTTATGCATATACTTTATGAACAAGCTTTAGCACATTTCACGTTCACATGCTAAAATAGTCCAAAACAGTTTCTAAAATAATCACAAACAATACTTATTCAAATTGCAAAGCAGCCCTTACTTTGGATTCATAAAACAATTCAATTATATTAGCAAAACAATCCCTATTTCTTTGTAAAACAGTCCCCATTAGTTTGCAAAACAACCCTTACTTTGGATTCATAAAACAATTCAATTATATTATCAAAACAGTCCCTATTTCTTTGTAAAACAATCCCCATTAGTTTGCAAAACAACACTTACTTTGGATTCATAAAATAATCTATTTATATTATCAAAACAGTCTCTATATCTTTGTAAAACAGTCCCCATTAGTTTGCAAAATAGCACTTACTTTGGATTTATAAAACAATCCATTTAGATTATCAAAACAGTCCCTATTTCTAATTTACTAAAACAGTCCACATTTTGTTATAGTTCACATTGTGACCAAAATTTCAAGTCCATGTACAAACTATATAACCAGCAATGGTATTTTCGAATCTAATCAATCCATCTCAATTATAGAACTTATTTTCAATCAATTTAGCATTTTTAGTCTATGTTACCATTCCACAAAAACATGGCAAAACCATATGTGCAATACGAATGCTCTAAAAGAAAGTTCATAATCATGGCATTATTTTCTTAACAATCTAACTACAAAATAATTCAAGGTAAATCTTTGGTTTACTCTACCATTAATATCTTAAATAAAAAAGAAAGGGAAGAGTATTTCTTGCCCTCTTCCTTGATCTATTCGAATGAAGATTCAAAAATAGGACCCATGGATGCTTCGGTCTTCAAACTCCCTTATTCAAGCTCTCACTCTCTCTCAAGTTATGGAGTTTCGGCCATTTGGAGAAGGTGATAGAATGATTTGGATTATCATCCTCAATGCCGAGACCCCTCAACACATGCCCTCTCCTTTGATTAACATGTGTACAGTCCCTAAACAATATTTTATTTGGCATGCAACCTCCCACTTATTATAGCATTCGGTTTGCCCCTTGCTAAAATTGGCTATTTACTTTTTCAATGATTCAAATTTGATCCTAATTTAGTTAATTGATCTTATCAAATGACAACCGAACAATTTAGTTAGCAAACGAATTAATAACATACTTCTAGGCTAAATTTTGGGGTATTACACAATGGCTCCAAGCTTTTAGTCTTCAACTGGTCGGACCACATCTTGGTTCACCACCGTTCAGCCTCTTCAATCCGATCTATCCAATCCCCATCTCAAATGCTTAATCGATCTCTTTAAATAGGCTTGCGTGGGAAACCCTAGGATAAGGCCTTTGAATTTAAATTTTGAATGCACAAGGGATAAGATGATAGCACATCTTATGCAGATCTGAATCCTAGGGCTGATGTGTACAAGGTCCAACAGGGACTTTGACCGGACAGCTGAAGTCACTCCTTTGCCAGCCGAGCTTGGCATTGATTGGTTCTTCTATGCCAACTGCGCCTCGACAATTCTCTAACTTCCTTTCTTGCATTCTCTTCCAAGCTTGCCTGCCTTTGTCCTGCGTCAAAAACATCAAAATAACCCTCCGCACTGGGAAATAGAATAGCTCATAAACTCATTATGCAAATGCATGATTCTAATACCTAAATACAACTAAATGTACTAAAAGGGCAGGCAAAGGCATTATAAAATAAGCATAAAAACAATACTTTTAAGGAGTTAACACATACCGCTACAGCTCAAGAGCCGCGGATCGATCGACTTTATATTATAGGGCACTTTAAGCCTTATGGCATGCCAACTATATATGATACTTTTCATTTATGTCACATAGCCAATATACCATTTTTCAAATACATTTACTTATTGTTTTCCAATGCATTTCACAAAAACCGTTTCATATGCAAAACCACATTGCCAAAGGCAACAACACATTCCTTCTAGGAATTAATCTCAATGCTCATAGGCATCCATAAACTTTGATATAAATTGGATATTAACCCAAAATGATGCATTTACAATAAGTAAACCAAACCATGCTTTTAAAACCAAAACATGAAATCCGCAAGCTCACATCAAACCAATACTCAAGGTGAAATAGGGAAAGTTACGCTTGATCCTAGTTAAGCTTTTTAGGCTATAACTAAACCCCCATGATCCATTGATAAAACCTTTAAAGATATTTAACACGTTTATACACTCACCGATACACTTTGCTTTGCTCACCAACGCGAATCGAGCCACCGAAAAGTGATATATGCAACTATGCGGCCTTGCCTTTATCGTCCCCTGTTTTAACAACATAAAACCAAAGGGAAAATGCATCATTATGCATTCTACTCACCGCAAAACAATAATCCCCTGCATCCTTAACAGTATCCTTTTGAAATTAGCCGAAACTACCGAAAACAACATCGATTTTCATTCACCCAACACCTATCATCAACCCTAGGATTCTAACATTCAATCCTTACCAAAACACCACCAAGAAGACATATAACACCCCAAAAACCACTAAAAACTCACCTAAACATTAATCAATCAAATAGTTTCGAGATTTATTTCAACAATCTCATTTCACATTATGTTTACCTTTTCAAAAATGTGAATTTACCCAATCAAAATCTCCAGGTTTCATCAACATAAGCAAATCTTTAAGCAAATCATCAAAATCTCAATTAATCAATCAATTCTTGAAATCCATTGCAAAACTAAATTAAAAGCAATCCAATATCAGCCAACTACTAGGGAATATCAATAAAGAACCTTAGTTTTAAGAGAGAAGAAGAATTTCACCTTTGAAGAAACTCCCACCAAAATTGACGTAAGTATTCCCTTGAAATCAAACTTATGAAATGGATGAAATCTTTGATAAATATTTGTAAGGTTTTATTAGGAATCAAAAGTAGATTCAAATGATAATTTCTCCATTGAAAATCAGCAAGAAATTCTGGAAATTTTATTTAGAAATTGAAATGGAAAGTGAGGAAAATAAGGAGAGAAAATTAGAAAGAATAGAAAAATAAATTAGAAACCAATTAACCATCAACTCCTTACTCAATTAAGGTGGTAATTTTTTGAATAAAAACATTAGAAAATAAGAGCTCTCTAACGATTCTTAGTATTGGCCCATTTACAAAATAGTCACTAAAACAATTTTGAAAGTTTACATTTCAGTCACTAAATTAAAAATCCATTTAATTAGATTAAATTGGCCTTAAATTAAAAACTAAAAATGTTTAATATAATTACTAAACACCTTTTAAAAATCCAACCCTTTGCCAATTAGTAAAAATTCCCATTTTTACATTTTAATTTCACCCGAAACATATTTAATCTATTAATCCGGTTTAACTGGTTTGAACCAAAACTAGTCAAACCCTAAGCCTTCTAACCTTATTTTTGTGGTGTTAAAAATATTTCCTAACCAAGAATCATACTAAAAGTCAACATCTCGACCATATCCAATAGCCCTAACTAGATTGGTACGAACATCATTCCAAACAACACTCAATCTTTTCTAGAGCCAAGAGTAATTTGTATTACTTAAAAACGGTGGGACACCCTCCAAGCACTTGTACTTCTATTGAAGAAACCGAACCCAAAGATTGTCCTTTCTCAGAAACAGGTTAAACGCAAGCTTCATAAGGAACACATCATTCAGAGTGGATATCTTTCAAAATCCCAAACCCCCATCCTAAACCGATTTATAGACACATCCTACTTAGTAAGGTGAACTCCACCCTTTTTGATCGTGATACCCCAAATAAATTAGCGAAACAACCGTTCAATATCCAAGCATATTTTCTTTGGCAAAACTCAATCTATAGTATATAAGTAGGAATCGCGACAAGCACTGACTTGGCTAGCGTTATTCGACCAGCCAACTATAAGCATCTCGCCTTCCACTCACTAAGCTTGCGTTGTATCATATGAACCAAGTACTATTAAGATGTCGTGGTAATGTGACGTTGAAGCAAAGGCATGCCAAGGTATTTCCTAAGATCATCAACCTCAGTAAAGCCAAACCCTTCACTAATATGCTGACGAATATTAGTAGGGTCATTCTTAGAGAAGAACATCGTCGTCTTAGATATACTCACCTTATGGCCAGACACTTGACAAAAAATATCCAGGATGAATGAATAATTCTCAGCTAATCCAGAGAAGCTTTAGCAAATAAGATCACATCGACTACAAAGATCAAATAAGATATCATCAGACCTTGAGATGAAGTTCCAAATGATTTCCAAGTACCATTATTGGAAGTTGGATGGATTAACTGGGTAAGACGCTCCATACATAGAACAAATAGGAATATAGTTGAAGAGAGAGAAACTGTTGAAATTATGATCAAATTAGCTTGAATTGATGAAAAAGTACCATTTTGGCAAAAATGAGAAAGAAAGGGATTAAAATGGAAGAATTGAAAATTAAAGCATGAATAGTTGCCAAATGTTCAAAATGGTCACTAAGGACCCAAAAAGAGATACATGGCAAACATTAGTATTTTATTTGGCAATGTTAGACTCGAATTAAGTAAGTGTATAGTAATAAGTATGTTCCATTGATTTCTACAGTTACAAGAAATACTGGGGATGGTACAAGTATTCAAGAAAATGAAAATATTAATGAGTAAGCTTAGTGAGGCAAGATAATAAATGGCCCAGGTGAGTGCATTTATATGTTTTGAAATTATTTTAGTAAACTTTTATAAATTCTATTTATTTGATTTTATTAAAACGATAACATGGTTTTTCTATGAGTTATATGATGATTCACAAGCAAAGGAAAAAGGTTAGTACATGTTAGGGTATGAATTGCCCTATTATGTTTTATTTTGATAAGTTTTATTATTGAATAATGGTGATATATGAATCATTTATCAAATGATAATTTACAAGTCAATTATATGAAATTATTTGCCCAAGTTTATGATAGAGAGTTACAGTATAGTGGCATGCCATTAGAGGTCTAGCAGTCAAGGACTGCAGTATAGCTATACACTGATCTTCAGATCTATACGTTTTCGGCACTTATGTTTATATATGTTTTTGGCACTTTATGTGTCTATATGTTATTGTCACTTCGGTGACTAGTACTCAAGGAGTACCGACCTTGCATACTTTAGTTTCTCTTTATACAAATTCTTGGGCTAATTATAAAGTAAATGTATATGAAATTCACCATTTCTTATACGTGATTGTTTATAAGTATACAAAAGATTTGATATGATTTTGCTTAACCATGTTTTCATTTATTTCGATACTTATTTTATGATTATTTATAATGCCTCACTAAGTTATACTTAGCACGTGATTGTTTCACGCGTAGGAAAAGAGAAGCGTTAGAATAAAGAGCATTGCGAACATCATCTATCGAAAATAGGTACATCAGTATCAGTAATATAATTTTTATGTTGTTTGATATTTACTAGTCGGCATGTATAGTAAAATGTGAAGCCTGCTCTGATATGAATCGTATTTTATTTAAAATCTGAATGATTTTAAATTAGGCAGTTTTATTATTTATATGCTAGTGGATCAAACTGTTAAGTTGCTGCCTGAATCTAGGTTCAAAATTGAATGTGAAATTATTAAGTTTAAATTTTACGCAATTAACTATTTTTACAGTAAAAAAAATAAGATTTTCTTAATATTAAAGAATTATTTTACAAGTATCATGTGACATCTCTAACTCTTATTCAGCGATGAATACGGAAAAAGTGGTGTTACATTTAATGGTATCAGAACTACAGGTTTAGCCGGTTCTAGGCGTAAACAAAAGTGATTTTATGTCAAAAAGTTTATACATGCCACTAGGATATCAATATTACTGATCTGATGCTTATATGATTTGATTAATGTCGCTCCTTACTAATATGAAATGAAATAAGTTATAATTAATATTTGAGTTAAGAAGATTGAGATGAACTAGTAAATGAGAGGTTCTGGAAAGAACCATAGTGGTAATAATAAGGTTAACCATAACCTTTTGGATTAATCAGAATAAGAAAGAACTTTGGCACAATAGGGAGTGTCTATACAGGATTTGGGAAAATCCTAAATTTCATAGTGAAGGTGGTCCGATGGCTGCTGGCTTATGGTTTAATGATGTTAAAATTATAAGGGAAGAGATAAATTGTTCCAATATGGAAAAGTTAGAAGGAATTATATTCCTGTTAAGAGGACACATTTAAATACGGTGGACAAGTATCAGATAGAAGATACTTGCAACTGAAGTGACATGGGTATTTTTTTAAGAAGCATTCAAGGCGAAATATATTGGTGGTCAATATAGGAGTATAATTTATAGCAAATTTGATAAGTTGTCAAGATTAACTCTAGATCGAGAAGTGGAATTTATAATAGAGGTATTACCAGGCATTGTATCTATATCGATGGTTCCGACCAAGCTTCGAGAAATAAAGGCGCAATTGCAAGAAATGTTGGATCATGTTTTATAAAACCAGGTGTGTCACCTTTGGGGCGCACCAGTATTATTTATGAAAAGAAGGATGGATCTGTGCAACTATGAATCTAGATGAAAACAAGATGTAGCAAGGTTTAAGAAGTCAATATTGGTGGCTAGGCATGAAAAGAACAATAAATGAGATAGTTTCTAAATGTTTATCTTGACAACAAGTAAAGGTAGAACATCAGATACCTTCTGGATTATTACAATCGATTATCATTCTTCAGTGGAAATGGGATCGAATGACTATAGATATTGAATATGAAGTTGGAGATAAATTATTCCTAAAGGTATCACCATGGAAGAAAGTCCTATGATTTAGACAAAAAGAGAAAACTTAGTCAAGGAATTGTTGGACCATATGAAATCTGAAAAAAAGAGAATATGACTACTGGCTTACCGGTTAGCTTTACCACCAGAGAGGAGCAAGATTATTTGATATATTCCATATAGTTATGTTATGAAGGTATCGGTCAAATCCTTCACATGTCATCACTTCTGAGGAATTGAACTATAACCAGATCTGATGTATGAAGGAGAACCCATGAAAATTCTAACATATGAAGTTAAAGAGTTAAGGAACAAGAAATTTCCTTTGGTCAAAGTTATTTGGAAGAACCACAAGATTGAGAAGCCACTGGAGAAAGCTTAGAAGAAGATGAAAAAACAATATTCGTAACTATTCAAATTAGTTCTAAAATTCGAGGACGGATTTTATTTTAAGAGGGGTGGAATTGTAATACCCCAAAAATTTTACTAAGTTATATAAGTGTCATTTAGTACTAAGGTTTTGGCATAAGGCTAACTTAGTGACTAAAATGACAAAAGATAAAAGTTAGTGACCAAAATGAAAAGTTGATAAAAGTTTAGGGACCTAAGTGTAAATTTTCCCAAAGATGATTTTTATTCAGTATGAGGATAAATTCGATCAGAATAAAGATTTTGGTAATTGTTTTGGATGTTAGAATGCAGTAGAAATATAAAATTTTGATCGAATAAAATTGTTAAGTGTGCTCATATTAGAGAAAAGTTTTGGGTGACATTTTGGGAAGTGTCACATAACAGTATTTTGATTTGTAAAAAGGACTCAGAAGAAGTGGGAAAGATTCTTATAAATGCTTAATGAAAGATTTTCAAGAAAGATGCTACCAAATAAAGATTTCAGGTAATTATCGATTTTTGGATCGAGTCAAATTTCTAAGTTTGACTTTATTAAATGGATGATTTTATATGAAAATATGAATTTATTCATGGAATTTGGGAAATATATGATTCTCGGATTAGAGTTGATAGTTCGATAGAGAAGAAAATCGTAAAAGGTGAAAATCAGGGAATTGGATCGGACAAAAATCATAAATGACATTTTATGATTATTTAATGATGATGGTTGGTTGGATTGGAACCAACCTAGTTCAAATGTAATGGGATGGCATAATTTTGATCTAGTTGTAATTTTTATTTAGTTAAAGGGGTATTTTTGGAAAGAAAGAAAAATGAATTTAAAATTCATTTTTCATGAAACATGTGGCAATTTGTAGTTTTATATTAGAATTAATATTCAAAAGGATCAACATATAGTTCATCTTTCTTTCTACCTTTCGAAAAGCATAAGAGAATTGGGGAAAAATAAGAAAAAAAATTCTAGTTCAAAATTCAAGGCTTTTGATCAAGAATTCAAGCAATGTTCTTTGAGGTAAAGTGATCTACTCTTCATTCTCTACATTTTGATGTTAAAATTTCATGGAATTATGAAGTTTTGGATTAGAGTTTGAAGATAGAGAAATTAGGGTTTCATGGAAAATTTATGGAATTCAAGTAGTAGATGATGAATTAAGCTTAGTTGTGATGAAAACAAGCTTGAAATCAAGTTAATTTCGTGTTGGAAGTTATAAACCCTAATCTTGAATTTAAGGATTTGTTAGGGTTTTGAGAATTAAGGATGAAAATGGTTAGATTAAGATGTTTGAAGCATTATATTGATGATGGAAGTTCAGTTTTGATGTTTGAAGGTCAAATTCCCTTTAGGAACTAATTTAAAAATTTGAAGAAAATTTGGGACTAAAATTGTCAAAATTTAATAGATGATGGAAATGAATAGAAAATGATGTTTCAAGCTTGAATTGACAATTTGTGACCAAATTGAATATTTGAAAAAGTTTAGGGACCTATTCGGCTATTTGAAGAAATAAGGGTATGGTTTTGGAAATTTTGTTTTGAAGGGAGGCTTATCTGTAAACTGTTGTAATTATGATCAAATTAGCTTGAATTTATGAAAAAGTACCATTTTGGCAAAAAAAGAGAAAGTAAGGGATTAAAATGGAAGAATTGAAAATTAAGGCATGAATAGTTGCCAAATGTTCAAAATGGTCACTAAGGACCCAAAATGAGATACATGGCAAACATTAGTATTTTATTTGGCAATGTTAGACTCGAATTAAGTAAGTGCCTAGTAATAAGTATATTCGATTGATTTCTTCAGTTACAAGAAATACTGGGGAGGGTACAAGTATTCAAGGAAATGAAAATATTAATGAGTAAGCTTAGTGAGGCAAGATAATAAATGGCCCAGGTGAGTGCATTTATATGTTTTGAAATGTATTTTAGTAAGCTTTTATAAATTATATTTATTTGATTTTATTAAAATGATAACATGGTTTTTCTATAAGTTATATGATGATTCACAGGAAAAGGAAAAATGTTAGTACATGTTAGGGTATGAATTGCCCTATTATGTTTTATTTTGATAAGTTTTATTATTGAATAATGGTGATATATGAATCATTTATCAAATGATAATTTACAAGTCAATTATATGAAATTATTTGCCCAAGTTTATGATAGAGAGTTACAGTATAGTGGCAAGCCATTAGAGGTCTAGCAGTCAAGGACTGTAGTATAGCTATACACCGATCTTCGGATCTATACGTTTTCGGCACTTATGTGTCTATATGTTTCCGGCACTTTATGTGTTTATATGTTATCGTTACTTCGGTGACTAGTACTCAAGGAGTACCGACTTGCATACTTTAGTTTCTCTTTATACAAATTCTTGGGCTAATTATAAAGTAAATGTATATGAAATTCACCATTTCTTATATTTGATTGTTTACAAATATACGAAAGATTTGATATGATTTTGCTTAACCATGTTTTCATTTATTTCGAAACTTATTTTATGATTATTTATAATGCCTCACTAAGTTATACTTAGCGTGTGATTGTTTCACGCGTTGGAAAAGATAAGCGTTGAGAATAAAGAGCATTAGTGAACATCATCTATCGAAAACAGGTACATCAGTATCAGTAATATAATTTTTATGTTATTTGATATTTACTAGTCGACATGTATAGTAAAATGTGACGCCTGCCTAAATCTGAATGATTTTAAATTAGGTACATCATATTTTATTTAGAATCTGAATGATTTTAAATTAGGCAATTTTATTATTTATATGCTAGTGGATCAAACTGTTAAGTTGCTGCCTAAATCTAGGTTCAAAATTGAATGTGAAATTATTAAGTTTAAATTTTAAACGATTAACTATTTTTACAGTAAAAAATAAGATTTTCTTAATATTAAAGAATTATTTTACAAGTATCATGTGACATCCCTAACTCTTATTCAGCAATGAATACGGGAAAATGGGTGTTACAGTGAAGACGTGAAAATGGTGATGTAGATGAAAGGATTGTGAATGAGTGTTTAGGGTGATAGTTGTGAAAATAGATTAGTTTATGTAACTCCCCGGTTTTAGGGCTTAGCGGTTTGGTGGTTTATTAGACGGTCCGGTGGACCGGAGTAGAGATTCGAGTCGGTTTTAGGATCGTATATTTTTGGTGTTGGAAAAATTATGGAAAAATGCTCTAAAATCATTATTAATTATGTATTTAATAATGGTGATATGGATTTTGTAAAATGAGTTTTGGAAGATGGACATTTTGGTTAGTGACCAAAATGAATGTTTTGAAAACTGTGATTTCCTAGTGACTAAAATGAAAAGGTTCAAATACTTAGAATCTTTAAGGAGTTATTTTACCAATTGGTTTCTGATGATTTCACCCTTAATCTGACTTATTTTACATGTGTTTTAATTAGTAATCAATGAGAATTTTGTTAAAAAGTTAGTTATTACTTTCCAGAACAAAATCACGTCATTTTCTCTCTATTCTCTCCTCAGCCAAACACTCTGGTTTTCATCAAATTTCCAGAGGTGAGGTGGTTTCTAACTTGATTTTATTGTTTCAAATTGTTTTATAAAGATTGTTTACAAAAAATCTTACAATAACCTTGTGTTTTCTTAGCTTTCACCAATCAATTGAGGGATAAACTTCACAATGGGGGTAAGGCCTGAGATCTCCTCTATTGTATGATTCTTTACTGAAATTCCCAAGCATTTGATCCTTGTTTTTGTGTTTCTAATATGATTTTGATGATTTTCTGTTGTTCGATTAAATTATTTGGCGAAAATGAGTTAATTCACGGATTGGATCTAATTTCCAGTAATTAAGGATGCTTTTATTTATATTTTGAATGTTTAATAATTTTGATAAGTGATTTTTATCAATGGAATCCCGGAACTTAAGAATATATTTGTTTAGGTTGTTAGTTTTGTGGTTTTGTGGTGTTTTTGTGGTTGTAAGGTTGTTGGAGGTGGTAGGTTGTTTTGGATATGCTTTTAGATGTGTTTTGATGATGAATATGATGTTGGATTGATAGATGTTAGCTGGGTTGCGTATCAAAGTTTTTTGGTTATGTTTTCGGTTGTTGTGGAGGGTTAGTTGTAAAGGTTTTGTGGGAATCTGAGAAGGATTGTGGTTGCTATGTTTAGAATGCATTATGATGCATTAATCCTCTATTGTTTTGTGCTAAAAACAGGGGAGGTTGATCTAGAAGTGATTGGAGAAGCATTGGAGGCTTCAAATACTTGATTTTGTGTTGGTGAATCGAGGTTTCGCGTATCGGTGAGTGAAAACGTGGTTTAAAGCATTTTGATGTCTTGGGAACAGAGTTTTGGGAGTTAATGTAGAGGTTGAAACGCTTACCTAGACTTGAAAGTAAGTATAAAGTGGTTTTACTCTCTCGGTCGTGCTTGTTCAAATGATTTTATGCACTTGGTTTTAATGTTCAAGTACCTACTGTTTAAGCATGTTTTAAAGTATTCGATATACTGTTTTTAAGCATGTTTTGCTGAAGGATTCACATGGTAAGTGATCCTTGTAGTATGGTTTGTACTTGTGGTTTAAAGCATGGTTGTTGCTTTGAAATGGAATGGTTTAATGCTTGGTAAAACAGTAAGGTAAATGGTTAATTATATTGGCAAGTGATGTGGTTTTAAAATTGTTATCGGATATAGTTGGCCCGCCATAAGATTGAGTGCACTGTAAATAAGTCGCCTTGGATGTTGAGGGGTTTATACGGCGTACCGAATAGTCCATCCAAGTATCCTAACAGTTGAGGGTTTATATGGTACCGAAAACTCCTGTTAGTGGATTAAGCGTCTAACCGATGATTGGGGTTGGTGTCCCTGTGGGTTGAAAGTGTACCCAATTGTTAATGTACAACAATTGTGATTGTATCGCTATTCCGATTGAGATGGCTTGAAGTGTTGGGTTAACACTTGTTGAATCCGTGTATCCAATGAACTCTTATGTTAATGGACTTGTTTAATGATCACTTGTAAGCCAATATAATTGTTAATGTATCATTGAAATGTTTTATGTTGTATAATGTGATTTATACATGTTTCTCCTTGAGCTTTGCATTTGGTAGTAATGCATGGGAAGGCTTAAGTAGAGGGTTAGCAATGTGACTTGCTGTTGAATAATGATACATGTAGCATATGGTTTAATATGCTAGTTTTAAAGATGTAAAGTGCATGTTTTAAAAGGGCATGATGTTTTTAAAGGATTATGTAAAGTACATGGTTTTAAATGCATTAATGGTGCTGTTCTGAGCATTCCTCACTAAGCCTTGTGTTCTTACGCTCTCTTTGTCCATCAATGCAGAGAAATAAAGTCCTGGAAGGCAGCAAGAAGCAAGAGGATCTTGGCAACACTTGTTTCCAAAGTATGTTAGAGACTAGACTATAATGAATAACAAAAATGGGGTACTTGTTGTGTTTTGGGAGATGTTTTGTGGAACTCCCTGTTTGAACATGTTTCATTAGTTGATCTTAAGTTGTAAATGGCCTTAAACGTTTGGTTTTGGTGCTGGTTTATCTTTTGATATGTTGGTTGGTTGCATAATATGGAGCATGGCTATAGATCTTCTTTTGACTCATGATGCTATGTTGCGATGTTGATCTTGTGAAGCTTGAATGCTTGTAATATGCTTGGCATGTTGGTGTTGTGTTATAAGCATGTAGGAATGGTTTGGGAATGCTTTTGGGGTGAAAAACCAGCAAATTATGACATTCCAGGTCCAGGCGTACTGATACACTAGGGACCATATCGGTACGTCTAGACATCATTTGGCATGGGGGGATCGGTACGCGATGTGAGCACTGGTACACCTAGGCAATTTTAGCCTGGCGTACCGATACGGGTGAGAGAGTATCGGTACACGTTCTAGCCTCTGGAATTTCATTTTTTAACCCAAACCCATGTACCGATACCCACGTAAGCGTACCAGTACAGATGTTTGAAAATTTAAAAGTTAGGTAAGTTGGTTTTTACGTATCGGTACGGCCTGTGGTGTATCGGTACAATGCGTTTTATGCGTGTCGGTATGGTAACACCATTACCGATACTTGAGGCCGTTTTCTGTTAATGTCAGTTGGGCAGGTTTGCTTTCTTTGTATTTTAGTCCCTAATCTTGCCAATGCAATTGTATGTGATAGAATGAACGGATTGAGCTGAAATTTGAGATGAAAGTTTGGAACCAGACTAATTAAATGTTGGTAACTTAAAAGTGAGTTTAAATCCTACAATTTTCTGTATTTGCAATTTGGTCCCTAAATTGCTAGTATGATCAATTGGATATCAAATTGATGCCTGATTAAGTTGGGGTTGCACCGGTTGTATGCATGAACATGTAGGGTTAATAATTGACATCTAGATAAGATAGAAAGAAAAAAATGGATTGGGTTTCGTTGTATCTCTTCAGTTTGCTATGGCAAACCTAATGTAGTCTTCTTGGTTCAGTTAGGCGTCTAGGCCGGGTCAAGGGGGTTACATTTGGTGGTATCAGAGCTAGATTTGGTTCATTTGGGTGGTTGTTGTGTTGTTTATGTGTTTGATTTGTACGGTGATTGTTGTATGTACGCTGGTTGATATGCACGGTGATTGATATATGAATGTTGGCTGTTGTATGCTATGTTGGGGAAGTTTTGGGGGTGCCCATTGCCTTATTATTATAGTCTAGAAAGTTTTGATTTTTGAAATGAAAGTCTTTGATCCTTGCTTGAGACTGGCTTGACTGTTTTTGTTTGGAAATGATTATCATGCCTTAGATATATTTTAGCATGATGGGACCGAGGAGAGAGTTGCAATCTAGTGCGATTGCTATTGCCACTAGGCAGGGTGTTGATGGAGATGTTGTGCCTCTTGGAGGGTTGCCACCGCCCCCACCTATTCCACCTAAGGGAGTGGAACAAGTACCACCTGCATCGACTGGGCCAAGGATAGGTGATATGGCACCGTTGATATAGGCTATGACCGGTGCTTTTCAAGAAGTAGTTGCGGGTGTTCATGTGCAAGCACCACTGGTGGTTGGGCAAGGGTTGTCGCTTGAGCGTCTTCGAAGTTTGGGCGGAGTTGAGTTCTGAGGTTTGTTACCTGAGGCCTCCGAGGGTTGGTTGGCCAGTACTGAGAGGATACTGGGCCAGATGGGGTGTACCGATGCTCGTAAGCTGGGTTGTGCTGTTTCCCTGCTGTAGGGTGATGCCTATACATGGTGGACTACCACAATATCTGTTATGGCGACGGATGATATGACCTAGGAGTTCTTCTATGAAGCTTTCCAGAAGAAGTTTTTGGGAGTATGATATTAGGATGATAAGAAGCGCGAGTTTATGGCTCTTGTTTAGGGCAGTGTGTCTGTTACGAAATATGAGGTGCTGTTCGTGAGGTTGAGTTAGTATGCACCTGAGTTGGCTCCTGATGAGCGTACGCGATGTGATCGTTTCCTCTACGGGCTTGTACAGGATGTTAAGACATACATGCTTGCTGCTGATTACACCGATTTTGATGTGTTGGTTTTACGGGCCAAGGATGTGGAGCAAAATTTTGGTTTGGCTTCTGGATTGCGAGGTTCTCGCTCGGGTAAGAGAGCTGCTAATGCAGGTTATAGCGGTGGTCAGGCCAAGAGACACCGTGACAAGAGATTTTGCCCGAAGTCGAGGCATGGCGGAGGTGTTGTGGGACGTGGAGTCCAGGGGTAGGGTGCCCAAGTTAGAGCACCGTTTAGCACTTGTTGGGTTTGTGGATCCCGAGATCATTTGAGGCATGACTGCCCACATCTGGCCAAGGGAGGGTCAGACACTTGAGCTTATTGTGGCTAATGCTTGTTGGAGTTGTGGGTCAGGCGACCATTAGAGGCGTGATTGTCCGTTGTTGCCTCAAGGTGGGCAGGGTGCTGCACCTATTGTTTCTCTGTAGCGGGGTCGTGGCCGCGGACCTTTTCAGCACCGAGATGGTGGGCAGAGGACTGTGGCTCATACTGTTGCGCGTAACAAGTGCTACGCAAATGTGCAAGTATACACGTCGCAAGTTATAGTATAAAAGATATCATCTCCACAGGGATTGGTGCCACTTCAAGAATCTAGTCTCTTGCACTGTAAAAAGTAAAAACACAAATAGAAGATTATAGGAGTTTATCTAATAACTAAACTAGAAGGCAATAAAGTAAAAGAATAAATGAGATCAAATGAGAGAGAGATATGCCAGGTTATCGTGAGTTGAGGTGTGATAGCCGATTGGATCGTCTTGGTAAAAGAGTGCACGGGCAACTCAGTTGCCATGGCAACTTGCACAACGGGGTTGCCTTGGCAACTAATCGATGGTTGCCTGGGCAACTAGTTGGGCAACTACTTAGGCATCTGGGCAGCAACCTTCAAGGTTCGACAGAGCGTTCTTCAATGGTTTCTTCTTATCCTTAAGTCGAAACTCTAGCTACTTGTGCATGCCTTGATAATACATCCCTGCGTGAATCAAGGGTGAACAACAACCAATCTTGCGCTCCTCTTAGCCATTGAAATCCTTAACTTATTCCTAAGCCGGATTAATCTTCACCATCAATAGATTGAATAAAGATTATATTCATTCGTTTCTTGAATCTAACTCTCCTGATATTAGATAAATAGATGAAATCACGAGATCCTCTCCCAATTCACTCGCAAACAAGAATAAGAACCAAGAATGAATAAACCTTGAATAGAAAAGTGCAAACTCTTATTACCTAAACAAAAACCAATAGTTTATCACAACCACAAAACACAATAACCATAGCCAAATAGATTTAGTTCATGGCTAGGTTCCAAAGAAACACAAGATAATTAATCCCTAGCATGAACCCAATCGAACAAGAAAGAAAAGGATGAAGAAGGAGGCTTGTCGAAATCCTCCTTGCCCTAGATGCTTGTCGAAAATTCTCTCCTCTTGCCCTCCTTGGACTTGTCGAAATTCCCTCCCTTGCTCTCTATGGAGTTGTCGAAATTTCCCTCTATTGCTCTCTATGGATTGTTGAAATCTCCATCCTATTTATAGGGCTAGGGCAAAGTCCTTCTTTGAGGAGGAAGTTAAGTTCGAATTAAATTATCTTTAAAGAATATAATTCTTTATTATAATTGTATTCCTACTAGAACTTCTCCTATCTTCTTAGAATTTAATTCTTCTTTAATCTCTGCATGGAAATCAAATTCCTTTGGGTTTGGGCTTTGCTCCACGTCATCTTGGGCTTGTCTAGTCATCAATTTCGACTACCATATCACCTTTGCTCTTGTCGACAATTGCCATGGCAACTGGCTCGGCGTCTCCTTCATGTATTGCCCTGGCAACTAGCTCGTCATATCCTTCATGTATTGCCCTGGCAACTAGCTCTAGCCTTGCTTTGGCAAGTGATCCTGCATATACACACAAAACACACCAAAGCAGCATCTTTTCCACAAAAACTACCAAGTTATGTAATCAAGCTCAACAATGGAAGGAAACATGGATTAATGCATGAATGGCTAACTATGCAACTAATATGAGCCTAATTCTAACAATAATATGAGTAAAAAGGGTAAGAAAAATAGCACTTTTGAACACTTATCACACCCCCAAACTCGAACTATTGCTTATCCTCAAACAATGCAAACTCATAATTACCTGCCAAGACTTCAATTTTCACAATCTTAGCTTTGGAATTGATTTTAATTCTCTGAACCGGGGCACAAAGTATGATTGGCTTTTTATTTTTCGGAAAACTTAGGAGTTACTCGGAATCAAACTATAATGCTTGTGAGTGTGTGCGGAGTTGTGTGCAAGTTGATTTTTCGGATTCTATGCAAACAATAGGTTTTCAAATTACTTCATTGGGTTCTTTTTAACATGTTTTAACTAGAGCCAGTTTTGGGCACCTCTAGTGTTTAGTTTTCTTAAGTTAATTTATTCAACTAGAGCCGGTTTCGGGCACCTCCAGTGATCAATTATTTTTTAACACATACTAGAGCCAGTTTCGGGCACCTCTAGCGATCAATTTTTTTAGCACATGCTAGAGCCAATTTTAGGAACCTCTAGCATTCATTCAATTTTTATTCTAATCCCCCAATTTGTTAATTATCAACCTAAGTTCACTAGAATTCATTAAATCAATCAAACCACAACAGTGTTTCATCAAATTTAGCATCATAGTAAAATTCTATGTTTTTTTCATGGTTATCGTAGAATAAAAATTCTATCAATTAAGTGCATTGGCAAAGTCATCATCGAATATTCATCAAATCTAAGCAATTCTTGTTCCAATTAAAGGCATGGTAAGCAATTTATGTATCCTAAATGTAATACTTAAGATGAATGTAACTAAACATGGCAACTACTAATAACAATCCCCCCCAAACTCGAGTGAGGCATTGTCCTCAATGCATGCATAAAAATAACAAAAAATAAAAATGCATACGAGGACTTACTCTGAGAGTTCGTCATCGTAGATGATTAGTTTCCTTTTGGTCGGTGTCTTGATTCTCTTGCTTGAACGCGATGGTTGTTTCCTTGTTACCGGGATGTCTTTAGCTTTGGTTGCCGTGGCATCAGCTTGTGCAGGCACGATGTAGGTTGTCGCGACATCTTCTTCATTGGTTGCCGGGACAAGGATCTCGGCAGTAAATTTCCTTAGCATAGTAGTTGTGAGTCTTGTTGTGAAAAAGAAAACAAAGAAAACCTGAAAACTAATGATAATGATGAAAAATAAAATATCTCCTAAAAATAAAAAATGAAAATAAAAAGAAAAAGAAAAAGAAAAAGAAAATATTGAAAGGAGAGCATGCTCATGCATCTCCTAAGTTGACCACTTCTTTGTTACGTTCCACATGGGCACCATTGTAGTGCTTCAATCTTTGTGCATTAACTTTGAATTCATGGTTGTCAGAGATGGACTTGATTATCACAGCACCATGGGAGAATGGTTTGACGACTTTGAATGGTCCCGACCATCTTGATTTCAGCTTTCCTGGGAAAAGTTTTAGCCGAGAATTGAATAGGAGAACTAGTTGCCCTGGCGTGAATTGTCGTGGCAATAGTTTCTTGTCATGCCATCGCTTTGTTTTCTCCTTGTAGATTCGTGCATTGTTATAGGCGAGTGCACGAAATTCTTCTATCTCATTGAGGTCCAACAAACGCTTTTGTCCAGCACTTTCCCAATCTATATTCACGGTCTTGATTGCCCAGTATGCCCTGTGTTCGATTTCCACCGGTAGATGACATGTTTTGCCATAGACAAGTCAGAAGGGGGACATACCTAAGGGTGTTTTGAATGCAGTGCGATATGCCCAAAGTGCGTCATCTAGTCTTAATGACCAATCCTTCCTAGAGGGATTTACAACTTTCTCGAGTATTCCCTTCAACTCCCGGTTGGAAATTTCTGCTTGCCCGTTGGTTTGTGGGTGATATGCCGTGGCGATCTTGTGTGATATGCCGAAGCATTGTAACATCTTGGCAATTAGTCTGTTGTCAAAATGTTTGCCTTCGTCACTGATAATTGCTCTCGGCATCCCAAACCGTGTAAATATGTTTTTCTGCAAGAATCGTTACACGGTCTTGGAATCGTTGTTGGGAACTGTAGCTACCTCAACCCATTTAGACACGTAGTTGACGGCAAGTAAGATGTAGAGGTTGCCGAATGAAGATGGGAAAGGTCCCATAAAATTGATCCCCCATACATCGAACAATTCCACCTCAATAATGTTCTGGAGTGGCATCTCATGTCGTCTAGAGATATTGCCCGTCCTCTGGCAACGATCACATTGCTTGTAAAAGTCTTGGGCATCTTTGTACAATGTTGGCCAATACAAACCGGATTGCAACACTTTGGCCGCGGTACGATTTCCTCCAAAATGTCCTCCATAGGGTGAAGAATGGCATTGCCAGAGTACATTCTGTTGCTCTTCTTCAGGGACACATCGATGTATAGCCTGATCTGCACATTGTTTAAACAAAAGAGGCTCGTCCCAAAAGTAATGCTTAGCATCATGGCGGAACCGCTTCTTCCCTTGGTGAGTAATGCCATAAGGTAAAATACCACAAACAAGGAAATTAACTAAATCCGCGTACCAGGGTATTGCCGAGGCATGTGCTGCCGTGGCGACTGCTCCCAGAATTGCCGAGGCGTGCGCGTCAAAGACTGCTGCTGCGTCGAGGGTTGCCGAGGCAACTAAAAGTTGTTCATCCGGGAATGTATCACATATCTCTAGATCCGCTTTCTCCTCTTTATTGCGTTCCAAACGTGATAAGTGATTGGCCACTTGATTTTCTGTTCCTTTCCTGTCCTTAATTTCAATATCAAATTCTTGTAAAAGTAATATCCAAGGAATCAAACGAGGTTTAGCATCCTTTTTAGAAAATAAGTATTTGATTGCCGAATGGTCCGTATGAACAATTACCTTTGTACCAATCAAATAGGATCGGAACTTGTCAAATGCGAAAACTACAGCTAGTAACTTTTTTTCCGTTATTGTGTAATTCACTTGAGCACTATTAAGAGTTTTACTAGCATAGTATATCACATGGAAGGTCTTACCTGTGAGTTGGCCTAGGACTGCTCCTACCGCGAAATCACTTGCATCACACATGAGCTCAAAAGGTAGCGTCCAATCTGGTGGAACGACAATGGGTGCCGAGGCAAGCTTTTTCTTTAGGGTTTCGAATGCTTGGGTGCAAGAATCATCAAAATCGAAGACTTTATCCTGTTCAAGCAGATTACACAAGGGTTTAGTGATTTTAGAAAAATTATGAATGAACCTCCTATAAAAACCTGCATGTCCAAGAAAGCTTCGAATTCCTTTAACAGAACTTGGTGGGGGTAATCTCTGGATCACGTCCACCTTGGCTTTGTCTACTTCAATTCCCTTGGATGAAATCTTGTGGCCGAGCACTATTCCTTCATCTACCATAAAATGGCATTTTTCCCAATTGAGGACTAAATCTGTTTCTTCATATCTTGCCAACACCCTCTCTAAATTTCCGAGACAACTGTCGAAGTCATTACCAAAAATAGAAAAATCATCCATGAAGATCTCAAGGAAATCTTCGACCATGTTTGAAAAGAGCGCCATCATGCATCTTTGGAAGGTTGCCGGGGCGTTACATAATCCGAACGGCATCCTTCAGAAGGCATAAGTACCATATGGGCATGTGAAGGTTGTCTTTCCTTGATCTTCTGGTGCTATGGCAATTTGATTGTAACCTGAATAACCATCAAGAAAACAATAAAAGGGTTTACCTGCAAGACGGTCAAGCATTTGATCAATAAAGGGTAATGGGAAGTGATCTTTCCTGGTGGCTTTGTTTAGCTTTCGATAATCCATACAAACCCTCCAACCAGTCACAGTCCTGGTTGGAATGAGTTCATTATTTTCATTGCTTACCACTGTTATACCTCCCTTCTTCGGTACACATTGTACCGGACTTACCCATGTACTATCATAGATAGGGTATATAATGCCGGCGTCAAGCCACTTGATGATTTCTTTCATTACAACCCCTTTCATGGCATGATTCAGTCTCCTCTGGGCTTCAATTGAAGGTTTGTGATCGTCTTCCAACAGAATCTTGTGCATGCACACTGCCGGGCTAATTCCCTTCAAGTCGGCAATTGTCCACCCTATTGTCTTTTTGTGTAGCTTCAACATCTTGATCAGCTTCTTTTCCTGCTCAGGCTGTAACTTAGAAGAAATAATTACAGGCAATGTATTACCGGTTCCTAAGTATGCATATTTTAGTTGCTCTGGCAATTGTTTCAACTCAAAAATCGGTGGTTGTTCAATAGAGGGTTTTTTGAGTTTACCTTCCTTACCTGAGTAGTCGAGTGGTTCAAAGTATGTACCTGGTCGATTGACTAGCCAATTTGCCTCTTCTTGTTGTTCCTCATCGACCGGTTCTTAATACTCCTCAGGTTCCTCTTGATCGGCAATGTAGTTGCCGAGGCAACTAAATTCCTCATCAAAGTTAAACTCTGTCGTGGCTTGAAGAAGTTGGCATTCTTCTGGATCATCGGCATGCCTTAGTGTTTGGAACACATTTAGTTTAACTTGCTGGTCATTCACCCTCAATGTGAGTTCTCCCTTTTCAACATCGATCAAGGTTCTCCCTGTTGCTAGGAATGGTCTCCCGAGAATGATGGGTTCATGCTCATCTGCTTTACAATCCAAGATAATAAAGTCAGCGGGAAAAATAAATTTATCAACTTTTACCAGTATGTCCTCGATTTTTCCCTCTGGATGCACATAGGATCTGTCGGCTAGCTGCAGCATAACTGTTGTAGGTCTTGCCTTCCCGATTCCTAGTTTCTGGAAAACCGATTTAGGCATCAAGTTTATGCTAGTGATTTCCGATAGAACATGGTATTGTGAAACTTCCGGGATCCTTCAACTTGGGTGGCATATGATTGTTCAACATTGCCATCCATCCCTCTGTTGCGGCAACTGTTTCAAACTCTCCTAGCCTTGTTCTCTTGGACACAATGTCTTTAAGAAACTTGGCATAGTTTGGCATTTGTTCAATTTCTTCCACCAATAAATGTGGACTTGCTTTAGGATATCAAGAAACTTTTTGAATTGGTATTCTTGCTTTTGTCGCTTCAACCTTTGTGGGAATGGTGGTGGAAGTCGGATATCTTCGATCCTTTCATTGGTTTGAAACCTGATTGACGGCATTGCCGGGATAACTAGAGTTGCCGAGGCGTTATCAACTGGGGTTGCTGAGGCATGCTTTTCACAAGTTGCCGAGGCGTCTTTATCGTCGGTTGCCGCGGCAATTCCTGGTTCAGCATCTGAGGCTTTGCTGCTAGGTTCGTCTTGATCTTTTTATGGAGTTTTGTTTGACGAGCGGGTTTGAACCTCTCTAAGTTGTTGGCCACTTCTAGTGGTGATCGCCTTACATTGCTCATGGCCAGTTCTTCTTACGACTTCAGTATCGCTAGGTAAACCTCCTTGCAGTCTAGTATTCAGATTTTGAGCAAACTGTCCGACTTGATTTTCCAATGATTTGATTGCCGCCTCTTGGTTTTGCAATCTCATCTCGGTCCTGTTAATAAAAGCATCAGTTCTTTTTATGAAATTACTATTCTCAGCCATAAAAGATTCAGTTTTCATCATAAAAGCATTTAGAGAATTTTCCAAAGAACTAGATGTTGTCGGTTGTTGCTGCGACATCTGTTGCCGTGGCATATTCTGCTAGAATCTTGATGCTTGTGCATTCTGATTGTTTTGGTTTAGAGCATTGTTGGGATTACTCCATGAAAAATTTGGGTGCTTTTTCCAAGCTGGATTGTATGTATTGGACATCACGTTATTGCTCCGATTGTAATTCCCCACATAGAAGCTGGATTCCGGATTCTGCATACATTCAGAAGAATTATGGTTATCACCACATAACTCACAAAAAGAATCCATTACCTTGACTTCATGTGTGTTGTTTGGTTTTTGCATGTTCTGGACCATCTTGGTTAGAGTGGCCAATTGTGCCAAAATTGAATATGATGATCCTAGTTCATGTATTGTGGCTTGGCGTCTAACTCCTCCTCTTCTAGTAGATGGGAATTGATAATCATTCTTGGCCAGCCTGTTTAAGATTTGCATTGCTTCTTCCGGCGACTTATCTAGGAGTATGCCGTTTGCCGAGGCATCTAGCATCATCCTTGTTGGTGTATTCACGGCGTTGTAAAATATTGTTACTTGAGTGCACACCGGGAATCCGTGTAGGGGGCATTTGTGTAGAAGTTATCTATATCGCTCCCAAGCCTCGTACATGGATTCATCATCTGCCTGCCGAAAAGAAGTAATGTCGTTACGAAGCTTATCAGTCAAATTTGTAGGATTCAATCTAGCAAGGAAATCACGACAAAGATCAGTCCAAGATGCTATGGATCCGGCAGGAATGCTATTCAACCATGCTTTCGCCCTATCCCTCAGTGAATAGGGGAATAATCTTAATCGTAATACATCAGGGGTGACTCCGTGTATCTTGAACGAGTTGCAAATCTCGAGGAAAGATTTCAGATGTTGTCGTGCATCTTGATTCTTTGAGCCGCCAAATTGACCAATTGTGTTGATCATATTAAACATTACGGTTTCAACTCAAAGTGGCGGCTTCAATTTCAGGTGCGACAACTCCCGGGTTAAGTCCATCAAGATCTTCTTCAAGATAGTCTCGAATAGTTACATGCGTGCAAGAATCACTCCTCTCCGCTCGAACATCTTGATTCATATTGCTGTCTTGATTTGCCATTGCTTCTCTTATCCTTCGTCTAAGTCTTTGTAAGGTTCGTTCGATTTTCGGATCAAAGGGATATTACGGTGAAGTCGGTCTCGCCCTGGTCATATACCAATGCAAAACCAAAGTTTGTTAGCCCTTTGAATTTTAAACAAGAAAAGTAAAAAGAAAGTGCAAGAAAATAAAAACAAATTCGCTATTGCCAATCCCCGGCAACGGCGCCAAAAACTTGTTGCGCGTAATAAGTGCTACGCAAATGTGCAAGTATACACGTCGCAAGTTATAGTATAAAAGATATCGTCTCCACAGGGATTGGTGCCACTTCAAGAATCTAGTCTCTTGCACTGTAAAAAGTAAAAACACAAATAGAAGATTATAGGAGTTTATCTAATAACTAAACTAGAAGGCAATAAAGTAAAAGAATAAATGAGATCAAATGAGAGAGAGATAGGCCAGGTTATCGTGAGTTGAGCTGTGATAGCCGATTGGATCGTCTTGGTAAAAGAGTGCACGGGCAACTCAGTTGCCGTGGCAACTACTACAACGGGTTGCCTTGGCAACTAATCGATGGTTGCCTGAGCAACTAGTTGGGCAACTACTTAGGCGTCTGGGCAGCAACCTTCAAGGTTCGGCAGAGCGTTCTTCAATGGTTTCTTCTTATCCGTAAGTCGAAACTCTAGCTACTTGTGCATGCCTTGATAATACATCCCTGCGTGAATCAAGGATGAACAACAACCAATCTTGCGCTCCTCTTAGCCGTTGAAATCCTTAACTTATTCCTAAGCCGGATTAATCTTCACCATCAATAGATTGAATAAAGATCATATTCATTCATTTCTTGAATCTAACTCTCCCGATATTAGATAAATAGATGAAATCACGAGATCCTCTCCCAATTCACTCGCAAACAAGAATAAGAACCAAGAATGAATAAACCTTGAATAGAAAAGTGCATACTCTTATTACCTAAACAAAAACCAATAGTTTATCACAACCACAAAACACAATAACCATAGCCAAATAGATTTAGTTCATGGCTAGGTTCCAAAGAAACACAAGATAATTAATCCCTAGCATGAACCCAATCGAACAAGAAAGAAAAGGATGAAGAAGGAGGCTTGTCGAAATCCTCCTTGCCCTAGATGCTTGTTGAAAATTCTCTCCTCTTGCCCTCGTTGGACTTGTCGAAATTCCCTCCCTTGCTCTCTATGGAGTTGTCGAAATTTCCCTCTATTGCTCTCTATGGATTGTCGAAATCTCCATCCTATTTATAGGGCTAGGGCAAAGTCCTTCTTTGAGGAGGAAGTTAAGTTGGAATTAAATTATCTTTAAAGAATATAATTCTTTATTATAATTGTATTCCTACTAGAACTTCTCCTATCTTCTTGGAATTTAATTCTACTTTAATATCTACATGGCAATCAAATTCCTTTCGGTTTGGGCTTTGCTCCACGTCATCTTGGGCTTGTCTAGTCATCAATTTTGACTACCATATCACCTTTGCTCTTGTCGACAATTGCCATGGCAACTGGCTCGGCGTCTCCTTCATGTATTGCCCTGACAACTAGCTCGGCATATCATTCACGTATTGCCCTGGCAGCTAGCTCTAGCCTTGCTTTGGCAAGTGATCCTGCATATACACACAAAACACACCAAAGCAGCATCTTTTCCACAAAAACTACCAAGTTATGTAATCAAGCTCAACGATGGAAGGAAACATGGATTAATGCATGAATGGCTAACTATGCAACTAATATGAGCCTAAGTCTAACAATAATATGAGTAAAAAGGGTAAGAAAAATAGCACTTTTGAACACTTATCATAGTGCAAATGTGCAAGTATACACGTCGCAAGTTATAGTATAAAAGATATCGTCTCCACAGGGATTGGTGCCACTTCAAGAATCTAGTCTCTTGCACTGTAAAAAGTAAAAACACAAATAGAAGATTATAGGAGTTTATCTAATAACTAAACTAGAAGGCAATAAAGTAAAAGAATAAATGAGATCAAATGAGAGAGAGATAGGCCAGGTTATCGTGAGTTGAGGTGTGATAGCCGATTGGATCGTTTTGGTAAAAGAGTGCACGGGCAACTCAGTTGCCGTGTCAACTTGCACAACGGGGTTGCCTTGGCAACTAATCGATGGTTGCCTGGGCAACTACTTAGGCGTCTGGGCAGCAACCTTCAGGGTTCGGCAGAGCGTTCTTTAATGGTTTCTTCTTATCCATAATTCAAAACTCTAGCTACTTGTGCATGCCTTGATAATACATCCCTGCGTGAATCAAGGGTGAACAACAACCAATCTTGCGCTCCTCTTAGCCATTGAAATCCTTAACTTATTCCTATGCCGGATTAATCTTCACCATCAATAGATTGAATAAAGATCATATTCATTCGTTTCTTAAATCTAACTCTCCCGATATTAGATAAATAGATGAAATCACGAGATCCTCTCCCAATTCACTCGCAAACAAGAATAAGAACCAAGAATGAATAAACCTTGAATAGAAAAGTGCAAACTCTTATTACCTAAACAAAAACCAATAGTTTATCACAACCACAAAACACAATAACCATAGCCAAATAGATTTAGTTCATGGCTAGGTTCCAAAGAAACACAAGATAATTAACCCCTAGCATGAACCCAATCGAACAAGAAAGAAAAGGATGAAGAATGAGGCTTGTCGAAATCCTCCTTGCCCTAGATGCTTGTCGAAAATTCTCTCCTCTTGCCCTCCTTGGACTTGTCGAAATTCCCTCCCTTGCTCTCTATGGAGTTGTCAAAATTTCCCTCTATTGCTCTCTGTGGATTGTCGAAATCTCCATCCTATTTATAGGGTTAGGGCAAAGTCCTTCTTTGAGGAGGAAGTTAAGTTGGAATCAAATTATCTTTAAAGAATATAATTCTTTATTATAATTGTATTCCTACTAGAACTTCTCCTATCTTCTTGGAATTTAATTCTTCTTTAATCTCTACATGGCAATCAAATTCCTTTGGGTTTGGGCTTTGCTCCACGTCATCTTGGGCTTGTCTAGTCATCAATTTCGACTACCATATCACCTTTGCTCTTGTCGACAATTGCCGTGGCAACTGGCTCGTCGTCTCCTTCATGTATTGCCCTGGCAACTAGCTCGACATATCCTTCATGTATTGCCATGGCAACTAGCTCTAGCCTTGCTTTGGCAAGTGATCCTGCATATACACACAAAACAAACCAAAGCAGTATCTTTTCCACAAAAACTACCAAGTTATGTAATCAAGCTCAACGATGGAAGGAAACATGGATTAATGTATGAATGGCTAACTATGCAACTAATATGAGCCTAAGTCTAACAATAATATGAGTAAAAAGGGTAAGAATAATAGCACTTTTGAACACTTATCACATACCGTTGCTATCCAACCTGAGGGAGGTGGACCAGCTAGGGTGTATGCGCACTGTGAGGGTCGCAATGACACCAATGTGATTGCAGGTACTTTTACCCTATCGTCTTTGTCGTTGTATTTGTTGGTTGATTCTGTTTCTACTCATTCATACATTTTGAGTGAACATGCTGAGTTGCTTGATATATCTGTTGAAATTCTTAATGTGGGTGTTAAAGTGACTAGTTCTCTTGGGGAGACAGTCGTGGTTAGGAGGTTGTATCGTAGGTGTTTGCTGATGGTTCAGGGACATGTGTTTGCTGTGGACTTAATAGAGTTACTATTCCATGGTTTTGATGTGATTCTGGGTATAGATTGGTTGACCGAACATCAGGCTGTGGTGGATTTTGAGACCAAACAAATATCCTTGAGGTTGTCGGATGATTATGAGGTGGTGGTTTTTGATGAAAATGCCAAGTTTTTATCTAATGTTGTTTTTGCTTTGGAAGCAAGTCGAATGTTGGATTCGAGATGTCATGCTTATTTGGCCTATGTTATGAATCCTGGATCAAAGGAGTTGAGGGTACATGATGTTCGCACCGTATGTCAGTTTCCGAGTGTTTTTCCGGATGAATTACCAAGGTTGCCACCTGACCTTGAGGTAGAGTTTGGCATCGAGGTCTTTGCAGGTACGATACCGGTATCTATTGTTCCGTATCGCATGGCTCCGAAGGAACTAAAGGATTTGAAAACGCAGTTGTAGGAGGTTCTTGACCGTGGGTTCATTAGGCCTAGTATTTCACCGTGGGGTGCACCGGTGTTGCTTGTAAAGAAGAAGGATGGTACGTTGCGGATGTGTATAGACTATCGGCAATTGAATAAGTTGACGATAAAGAACAAGTATCCCTTATCGTGGATAGAAGCAAGAATATTAGTTCAAGAAATTCCTTGACATCTTGAAGTAAGTTCACATCAAATTGTCTTTGGTAGAGGCAATAGAGCAAATGTCGAACTATGCTAAGTTCCTTAAAGAAATTGTCTCAAAGCGAACGAGGCTAGGTGAGTTTGAAACAGTGGCTGTGACAGAAGGATGCATGGCTATGTTGCATAACCGCATGCCACCTAAACTTAAGGATCCTGACAGTCTCACTATACCATGTGCTATTGGAAATCACTACGTCGGGAAGGCCTTGTGTGATATTGGAGCAAGCATAAACCTTATGCCAAAATCTATTTTCCAAAGACTGGGAATAGGGAAGGCAAGGCCAGCAACAATGATGCTACAGCTTGCAGACAGATCCTATGTGCATCTAGAGGGGAAAATCGAAGATATTTTGGTACGAGTTGATAAATTTATTTTTCCCGTTGATTTCATTGTTTTAGATTGTGAAACAGATGAGTTCACACCCATTATTCTTGGGAGACCATTTTTAGCAACAGGAAAAACCTTGATTAATGTCGAGAAATGAGAGCTCACCATGAGGGTAAACGACTAGTAAGTCAAGCTTAATATCTTCCAAACCCTTAAGCATGCCGACGATCTAGAAGAATGCCAAGTCATTAAAGCCACCACCGAATTTAATTTTAATGTGGAAGAGAATTACCTCGAGAATTGCATTGCCAAACCAAAAAACCCCGAGGAACTGATCACGAAGAGCAGGAAGAAGCCAATTGGATAGCAAGTCATCGAGGTAAGTATTTTGAACCATTGGATTACTCAGGTAAGGAAGGTAAAATCGAAAAACCTTCTATTGAGCAACCTCTTATTCTTGAATTGAAATCTATGTCAGGGCAATTAAAATAAGATTATTTGGGAACCAATAACACTTTCCCAGTAATTATCTCTTCAAAGTTGCAGCCTGAACAGGAACAAAGGTTGATTGACATGTTAGCGTTGCACAAAAAGGCAATAGGATGGACAATTGCTAACTTGAAGAGAATTAGCCCGGTGGTATGTAAGCACAAAATCCTTTTGGAGGATGATCATAAATAGGCAATTGACGCACAAAGGAGACTTAACCATGCTATGAAGGAAGTCGTGAGGAAAGAAATCATCAAGTGGCTTGATGTCGGTATCATATATCCTATCTTCGACAGTACATGGTTAAGTCTGGTACAATGTGTACCGAAAAATGGAGGTATAACTCTGGTAAGTAATGAAAGAAACAAACTTATTCCAACTAGAACTATCACCGGTTGGAGAGTTTATATGGATTACCTTAAGTTAAATAAAGCTACTAGGAAAAATCATTTTCCTTTGCAATTTATTGACCAAATGCTTGACCGTCTTGCAGGTAAATCCTTTTATTTTTTTCTTTATGGTTACTCAGGTTATAACCAGATCGCCATAACACCAGATGATTAGGAAAAAACCACTTTTACATGCCCATATGGTACATATGCATTTCGAAGGATGCCATTTAGATTATGTAATGCCCCGACAACCTTTCACGATGCATGATGGCAATCTTCTCTGACATGGTGGAAGATTTTCTTGAGACCTTCATGGACGATTTCTCAATTTTTAGAGATAACTTTAAAAATTACCTCAAAATTTTGGAAAAGGTGTTATCACGATGCTAAGAATCTAAACTAGTGCTAAACTGGGAAAAGTGCTATTTTATGGTGGACGAAGGAATTGTGCTCGGCCATAAAATCTCATCCAAAGAAATTGAAGTGGATAGTGCCAAGGTGGACGTGATTGAGAGATTGCCACCACCAACTTCAGTCAAAGGAATCTGAAGTTTTCTCGGACATGCATGTTTTTATAGAAGGTTTATTCATAATTTTTCTAAGATTTCTAAACCCTTGTGTAATTTGCTTGAGCAGGATAAGGCTTTCAACTTTGATGAATCTTATGCCACAACATTTGAAGCCCTGAAAAAGCAACTTGCCTCGGCACCCATTATCGTTCCACCTGATTGGTCTCTATCTTTTGAACTCATGTGTGACACAAGTGATTTTGCGATAGGTGTTGTTTTATGCCAGCAAAAAGGTAACATCTTCTATGTAATATACTATGCTAGTAAAACCCTTAGTGATTCTCAATTCAATTACACCACAACGAAAAAGGAATTACTAGCAGTAGTTTTCGCATTTGACAAGTTTCGTTCCTATTTGATTGGTACCAAGGTAATTGTCCATACTGACCACTCTATGATTAAATATTTGATTACTAAAAAAGATGCCAAACCTCGTTTAATTCGTTGGATTTTACTTTTTCAAGAGTTTGGCATTGAAATTAAGGACAAGAAAGGAACGGAAAATCAAGTTGCCGATCACTTGTCAAGGTTGAGCCCTTGGAGATCGATGATGCATTACCTAATGAACAATTGCTAATTGCCTCGTTAACTCCATGGCGAAAAGCGGTTCTGACATGATGCTAAGCATTATTATTGGGATGAGCCTCTTTTGTTTAAACAATGTGCAGATCAGGTTATAAACGATGTGTTCCTGAGGAGGAGGAGGAGGAGCAAAATGTGCTTCAACAGTGCCATTCTTCACTTTATGGAGGCCATTTTGGAGGTACCATCCAAAGTCTTGCAATCCAGACTATATTGGCCCACGCTTTACAAAGATGCCCAAAAATTTTACAAGTAGTGTGATCGATGTCAACGAACGAGCAATATTTCTAGGTGACATGAGATGCCACTGCAGAATATCCTTGAAGTCGATCTTTTTGACGTGTGGGGTATTGATTTCATGGGGACCTCCCCATCATCATCCGACAATCTCTACATCTTACTTGCCGTTGACTATGTTTCTAAATGGGTTGAGGCGGCTGCAGTACCTAGAAACGATTCAAAGGCCGTGTAGAAATTCTTACAGAAAAATATATTCACACGATTCGAAACACCAAGGGAAATTATCAACGATGGAGGCACACACTTCGAAAATAGGTTGATTGCCAAAATGTTAGAGCAATTTGGAGTAAAACACAAAATAGCCATGGCATATCATCCACAAACAAATGGGCAAGCCGAAATTTCCAATCATGAATTGAAGGTTATCCTTGAAAAAGTTGTCAATCCTTCTCGAAAGGATTGGTCTGCAAGAATTGATTAAGCACTATGGGCCTATCGAACAACATTAAAGACACCTTTAGGCATGTCACCTTACAGACTTGTTTACGGAAAACTTTGCCACCTTCCGGTGGAGATCGAGCATAAGGCTTATTGGGCAATCAAAACCGTTAACATGGATTGGGAGAGTGCAAGGCAAAAGCGATTACTGGACCTCAATGAGATCGAAGAAATTCGTGCCATAGCCTACGACAACGCATGAATTTACAAGTAGAAAATGAAGCGGTGTCACGATAAGAAGCTATTACCGCAACAATTTTTGCCTGGGCAATTAGTTATTCTCTTCATTTCTCGGTTAAAACTGTTCCCGAGAAAACTAAAATCGAGATGGTATGGGCCATTCGAGGTAGTAAAACCATTCTCCCATGGTGCCGTGATAATCAAGTCAACCATTGATGGACATGAATTCAAAGTTAACGAACAAAGATTAAAGCACTATACCGGCACCCATGTTGGGCGCGACAAGGAAGTAGTTACTTTAGGAGTTGCATGACCATGCTCTCCTTTAGTATTTTTTTCATTTATCTATTTATTTTTATTCTCGATTTAGGAAAAAGGTTTTATTTTAGTTTTAGTTTTAATGATTATCTTTATCTTTCCATATTCTTTAGGATAGTTATCTTTAATTTATTATTTATATTTATGTTTATTTATTTTTATTTTTTCGTTAATGTTTATCTTTTTCTTTGTTTGAATTTTAGGATAAGAGTTCAAGATCAAGAGGAATTGGATTGAAGATTGAAGTTTAACCTTAGGAGGAAATAATGAGCTGATTTTGAAGGCTTATAAAAGCCTAGCTCATATTTATTTTACCCTAATTTTCCCCCCATAATACTACCCTACCTGCATGACCCTTCCCCTTACCCAATCCATATTGCCGCCAACCTTACCCAATCCCATAAGCTTTCTTTAATCCATCTTTTCTTTCTAACATACCATCAAATCGACAACCACCCATTCCCCTACCCATCTTCTCTAATTCTCTACTTTTCCTTCTTATTGAACTCCCCAAGTTTTTCTTTTCTTGCTTTTGATTTTCACCACAACCACAAAGAACCCATGGCCAAGAACATCAAAACCATCCCACACTCAAGTTCATCCAAAGAACCACCATTCCGCTGATTCACAACGCCAAGCATAGAAGAGTGTTTCTACACCAAGTTCGTGAACCGTAAGGTGTGGGAGGAGCAATGTTTCAATTACACCATGTCCCACAAAGAATTTGGCCTTGATCCGTTCATCTTTAAAATCATCAAGCAACACAAATGGAAGATTCTTTGCCATCAACCAAAACCCGTCAACGTATCATGGGTAAGGGACTTTTATTCTCATGCTTCTAACCCCGACAATCATATGTTTTTGTTCGTGGCAGGGCAATTCTCATAGATGCCAACACCTTTTACGGGATCTATGTTGAAAAAGATGAACATCAAGCCTTTGTCGACAACATAACGACCAAAAGAGTCGAAAAGGTCTTCAAGGACCTCACCATTGAAGGAGCCAAATAGAATCGAGGAGCTTTAAAAGGGATGGTAAATCAACTCATGCTTAAACCTGAGGCCAAACTGTGGAATAAGTTCGTAAAAACTTGCTTAATGCCCACCACACACAATACCACAGTTTCATATTCTCGTCTTTTGTTGATTCATTCTATTTTGAACAAGCGAATTATTAATGTTGGACAAATTATATGTGATGAGAAATTTGCTTGTAGTCAAAAGGATGTAGGTTCTCTTTTCTTTCCAAGCCTAATATCCCAACTATGCGAGAAAGAGAAGGTGGCAAGTGATCCAACAGATGAGAAATTGCCCTCCAAAACAGGGTGGAACATAGCTCAATACTTGAGGATTATGGGTGAGGAAACAACAAAAGAACAATGAGTGCCAAAGAAAACCCCAACACCAAAAATTTCTCGGGCAATAAAATTGCCTCGGCAGGCTCTGATTCCTAGGAAACTAATCCTACATTAGTGAACATGGATTGAATCAAAGAGATGCACCACACACTTTCCACCTGATTGGAGCAATTTGCAGCGCACCAGAGGCTATTCATGCGATTTATGAAGGACCACACCACCGCCATCACACAAATGATGTTGGATAAATATCCCGATACCACTGTGCCTTTCCTGGTGTTTCCTACTGAACTAGTTGCCCAGGAAACTAATAATGCCAAGGCAACCACTGCACAAGACAAGGGTAAAGCACCCATGGCTGAACCAACTCGCACTGAATCCCTACACGGATTCAATGATTTGGATGACTCCATCTCTGAACCCGTATTATTGCCACCGATCGTGCTGCCAAAGCCAAAGCGAAAAGCTTTGATCATTGAAGAAACCGGTGATGAGAGTAAAGCAAGCAAGGAGATTGCAAAGGTTCAAGCTGCACCACCAGCCACCTGCATCCAACCACCGCGCTCCAGGAAAAGAATCAAGCAAACGACTCGAAAGAAACTCATCATTCAAGGTGACGACCTTTCCGACTAACCCATTTGCATTTTAGTTTATTTTTATTTTTCTGTAGTTGCATGCATTGGGGACAATGCTTCTCTTAAGTTTGGGGGGGTATTTGTTTCTAGTTAGTTTCACGTTTAGTTGCATTCATCTTTAGTAATCACATATAGGTTGCATATGTTACTTGCCATGCCTTTGATTGGATTCAATTGCTTAATACTTTTTCAATATCCAATGATAAATTTTTGCCACCGCACTTAATTGAGAGAACCTTTAATTTTAGGATTGTATGAAAACAACTTAAGAATTTTACTATGATGCTAAATTTTTTTACATAGTTGTGACTTGTTGATTGAAAGAAACTTAGTGAACTTATGTTGCTTAAAATCTGGGTAAAATTGAACTTTAAAATCAAAATTTTTTGCTAGAGGTGCCCGAAACTGGCTCTAGTCGACTTATAATAAAAAACATGTGCTTAGGACACTCCGTTGCTACGATTAATCTAGCACGCTTGAATAATATTAAGTCGGAAAGACATATTAGCATGAGTGAATGAAAGACTTCACAGGATGACTCTGCTTAATAGGCTAGGGGGTTCGTTGTTTGCTCCAATCTTATCCTCAAGCCTAGGAAAGTAGTTGTGATGAGCTGATGCCCTAAAAATGCCATGGTTGGGGATTAATAAATGCCCCAGTAATTAAATTGATAAAAGCCTATTGTTCACATAGAATCTTAAAAATCAACTTGTATACAACTACGCACACACATTGTCACGAGCATTATAGTTTGGTTCAGGGTAATTTTTGTGCTATCCGAAAAATTAAAAGGTGATCATACTTTGTGCCACGGTTCTGAGGTTTGAATTCAAGTTTGAAGCATGTCTTTGGTGATTAAAGTCTCGGCAGGTAATTGTTAGTTTTGCATTGTTTGAGGACAAGCAATAGTTCGAGTTTTGGGGTGTGTTAAGTGTACAAAGGTCCTATATTTTTCACCCTTTTATTCATGATTATTGCTAGACTTAGGCTCATATTAGTTGCATTAATAGGTATTCATGTTTGTTTTAATGATTTCTTTCACTGTCATGCTTGATTTCATAACTTGGTTGATTTCTGTGGAAAAGGTACTGCGGATGTGTGTTTTGTGTGTGCAGGATCTAATTGCCCAAACAAGTAGGGAAATTGCCGAAGCAATTGAGGATAAGAAGAAGGAGAGCTGTCGATTTCTTGAAGGATAAATCCATTTAATTCGAGATAATTGTGAAAAGCAAGGATAAATCCTAGAAGAGTTGGAGTTCCAAGAAGAGATTAAAAGGTGATTAAATTCCAAGAGTTTTATGAGGAGTGTTTGGAGGAATAAAAAATAATAAAAGAAGAGATTTATTTCTTTTATGCTATTTAATTCCAAATTAACTTCCTCCTCAAGAAGGACTTCGACCTAGCTATCTCCTATACAAAGAAGATCAAGAAGACAACTTCGGGGTGCATTTTTTGAGTGAGAAAAACAATAGAGGGCTGCTCGACATATTTTTGTTCTTTCTTTTTTTGTGTTTCTTTTGCACCAAGCCATGAACTAACTTTAATTGGTTTGGGTTATTGTGTTTTTGTGGTTGTGAATTGATTGGATTTGTTTAGGTATTTGAGTTTGCAATTTTAATTCAAAGTTTGTTCATTCTTGGTTCTTAATTTTAATCGCGAGAGAATTGGGAGAGGATCTCATGAATTCATCCATTTATCTAATATCGAGAGAGTTAGATTCAAGAAACGAATGAGCGGGGTCTTTATTCAATCAACCTATGGTAAAGACTAATTTGACTTAGGGATAAGTTGCAAATTTCAACGGCTAAAAGGAGCGCAAGATCTGTTGTTGTCCACCCTTGGTTCACGCAGGGACGTATTATCAAGGCATGCACAATTAACAGTGCTTCGAGTTAAGGATAATGAGAAACCATTGAAGAACGCTTCGCCGAACTTTGAAGGTTATCACCCAATTGCCCAGGCAATTGCTCCATTCCCAATTGCCCAAGCAATCTGACTGGATCTGATTGACGAAACGATTGAGCTACTCTGACACTCAATTACCACGATAGTCCATTCAACTATCACTCCATGACTCACGATAACCCGACCTACTCTCTCTTATTCGATTACATCTCTCTTTTATTTTTCTTACTATTTGACATTACTCGTTAAATCAACTCCTATTATCAATTGTGTTCTTATTTTTACAGTGCAAAAAGTTAGATTCATGAAGTAGCACCAATCTCTTTGGAGACAATATCTATTCTATACTATAACTCGAGACGTGTACACTTGCACCAATTGCATAGCACTCAAAACACGCAACATCGGTAGTCAATGCACATCCTTATTGAACCATCATTTTTCTTAACAAACAAGACCGGCACACCCCAAAGTGAGATGCTTGGTCGTATGAATCCCCTTTCTAATAACTCTTGGATATGATTCTTTAATTCTGTCAGTGACATGCAATATGGGGTAATAGACACTGGTGTTGTTCCTAGCATCACATCAATCTAAAATTCTAGCTCACAATCTGGAGGTTGTAACCCCTTTGACCCGGCCTAGACGTCCGACCGAACCGAATGAGGTACATTAGGTTTACCGAAGCAAACCAGAGAAAGATTACGAAAACCGGTCCATTTTTTTCTTTTATCTTGTCTAGATGCACATTATTAATCCTAAGTAATCATGCTTGCAGCGAATAAAAATGCAAACGAAACAAACCACGAAATGGCAACCAATTGCATAAGATTCATTTTAGGGACTGAAATATAAAATTGGTAAAATAACAGACCATTATTGAAATTAGGGTTACCAATCCTCAATTAGTCAAGTTACATGCTTGTATGTTAGTTTTCAGCTCAATATAACCATCCAAACTCAAGCAATTGCGTTCACAACAATCAGGGACCAAAACGAAAGAATCAGAAACTTGCAAACATCCCAATAACCGTATTAACCGCAGCCCGCATCGATACGAGTATAAGTGTTTCGGTACACCTTGGCTAATTTTCAAAAACCAGATTCTAGTAGCTCAATACCATACTGATACGGTACCCCGTGTATTGAAACGCTCAACCAAAATGCCCTTACCCGTATCAAAACACTTGCTCGCGTATCAAAACGCTATGCCTGTAAAGGCTTACCCATATTGAAACGCTTCCTCGTGTATCAAAACACTAAGCCTGAAATGGCCTAGTTGTACCAGTAGGAGGGGATGCGTTTCGATACGCCTGGACCCAAAATGTCATTTTTAACTGGTTTTTCAATCTAATCTAGATGCATTTAGATACTAACACTTACATTCATGTATACAACCAACCATCCACTCATATTCCAACAATAACACCGAGATTTAGCAACCACAACATAACATAAGCTTCCAAATGATCAACCTATAGGCATGCTCCCTAAGCCACTTTACCAAACATACCAAAACACTCATTTGAACATTTACTAGCATATGCCACATACTCACATAACCATTGCATCAAAAGCAACATGTTAGAATCATAAAAACATGACATTCAACCAAGGCTAACTAGATGCATACCTAGGCAAGTACTTGGCAACAACCATAAGCAAGAATCAACTACATACTTATCAACATCAATCCAACCTTAAACACAACATTAAACATGCCCAAAAACCAAAGGTAAACAGAATTACAAATCCCAAAAACATGGCGAACACATTGCCTTATTAACTGAAAACTTAAACTGAGTTCTGACTCAAAATAGTCTTTGCTCTTGGATCACTTTAACCTTGCCTTTGCTGCCCCAAACTTCAATGCTCTGCATCATTAGGAAAAAGAGAGCGTAAGAAAACATGCTTAGTGAGAATGCTCATAAAACAATGATGCATTTAAAACCTTTGAAAACTAAACACTTGTTTTCAAACCATGTTTACAACCAAAGCATTTTCATTAATTCCAAATCAAAAAATGCATGCCCCTTATTCAAAACATTTACAAATCACATGCTTAAATTTTAAGCATTAAATCATCTCATGCTTAAGTTCAAAAGCATTAAATAATATTACCATGCATAAATCTCAAAGCATTACAAAATAAGTTCAACACATGAACTTTCATATATTGGCAATTATAGTGACCTTGGATAGACAACCTCTATCCTTGGATGAACAATCCTCCATCCATACATCGGATACACGGATAACTCATACCATGCCTAGTTAAACTGCATTATATCCCAAACCTTGCCTAGTTAAACTGTAAGATTTGACAGCCTCGCCTAGTTAAACCACAGGCTTTACCGACCTTGCCTAGTTAAACCACAAGATCACCATAATCTTGAGCTGCCTACTTAAACCGCATACCCCAAGAGATGTCCCAATAGTCTGAGTGGCCTAGTTAATATGCCATACCTCAAGGACCCATGGCCACGATCGATTTTTAGTATATATTATAGTGCACTTCATCCTATGGCATGCCAACTAAATCCAAATGTTTTACACCTTTTCACATAGCCAATATATCACTTCCAAAACCATTTATTCACTGTTTTACAATGCATTATACAAAGTCACTACATATGCAAACCATATTGCCATAGTAATACAATGTTCCCAACCAGAATGAAAACCAATGCTCACTAGCATTTTATATACTTTAAAACCATTGCATATGTATTCAAAACCTTGCATTTATAGTAAATAAATCAAACCATGTTTAAAACCAAAACATGTAATCAACCATGCTCATATCGAATCCGATATCAAAGAGCAAAAGAGGGGGAAACTTACTTCTGAGCTTAGGTAAGTGTTTCAAACTTAACCTAAACTCCCATAACCACTTTCAAACCTTTGAAAGACTTTTAAGCCCGTTTCCACTCACCGATTTCGCCTCGCTTAGCTTGCCAATACAAATCGAGCTCCCAACAAGCAACAATCCACCTTAAGCTACTTTGTCTTGATTATCCCATGTTTTGGCCACACAAAACCAGAGGAAACATGCATCAAAATGCATTCAAACCACTGCCCCAAAGCAATTACCCGCAACTCTCGAGTTGCCCACTCAAAAACCGTCCGTAACTTATCGAAAACACCTTTAAAAATCTTCCAATCTTAACCAAGCCACAAAATAAGATTCAATACATCAAACCTCAGCAATTAGCATCTAAAAACCCTTCTTCAACATCCTTTTACTTCCAGCAATGATAAAACTCCATTAACAACAAAAAAACCCTTATCTAACAACCATTAACATTAGGGATTCAACTAGTTTCGGGATTGTATTGATAAAACCAAGCTTTCAACATTATTATACGCTAAAATCATGATCTAACCTGATCAATAACCCAGCAAAACAGATCCAATTCGAAAATATATCAATTCCATCGATTAAAACATAATTAATCCAATTTTCCTTAATTAAATTATCAAAACACATTAGAAAACAATTGTAAAGAATCAACAACTTGGGAATTTCAGTAAATAACATTTCATTAGACGAGAAGAACGAACCTTACCTCTAATGGATGCTTTCTCCCTTAATTAGATGATTTACATGAGAAAACAAAGTTAAATCAATAAAGTTTTGATAAACAATCAACAAGAAATCATTTGAAAATAAAATATTTAAGGAAAGCAAGATTTACATGAAGATTTAGAAGAAGAAAATGATGTTTGGCTGGAGAGATTTTGAGAGAAAATATTTTGAGAGAAAGTTAGTTACGTGATTTCTGTTTTAAAGATTTAATTATCAAATCAATTCTCTCCAACCTATTTATATTTTCCAAAACACTTTTAAAATAGCCAATTAAGGGATAAAGTCTGAGATTAGACTTTTGGGCAATTATCTCCTTAAAGATTCAAAGTTTTGACTTTTTGCAAAACTGTCACTATAAATAGTTTTCAAAGTTTACATTTTGGTCACTAGTCCAGAATGTCCAATTTCCAAAACTTTTTTTATAAAATTGATTTCACCACAATCATTAGTATATTAAATAATGATTTTAGAACATTTTTCTATATTTTATCACCTTCAAAAATATTTAATTTGATTTAATCTCAAAATTGACTCGAATCCCTAATACCGGTCTATCGGGCCCTTAAAACGAACCCCAAAACATCTAGACCAAAACTAGGGCATTACAAAGATAGTTTGGCTAACTCTTCTGGAAACACATCAACAAACTCTCTAACAGTCCAAAGGCTCTCAAGCCTCGGACCCTCAACACTTGTATCAACTACGTGAGTTAAAAAAGCCTTACAACCTTGTTCGATCATCCTTTGCGCCGCAAAGGCCAACAGAACATTAGAAAGACAATGATTTCTTTCACCTTTCACAACTAACTTGGCCCCATCCAAACCTTGAAGCTTAAGGCTCTTTGCTCTATAACCCAAACTCGCACCATGCTCAAATAACCAATCCATGCTCAAGATGGCATCAAACACTTGAAAGTGTAGAACCATCAAATCTTCCAGAAATATCAACCCCAAACCTTTATAAGTCACCTTCGATACACCTTGTCCACTAAGACATTGTACCCCAAGGGACTAGTCACTCGAACCCTAACCTCTAGATCCTCGATAGGGATACCCTACTAATGGGATATTTCACTATGAATATAAGAATGAGTAGACCCCTAGTCTACTAAAGCAACAATAGGAACATAAAATAAGGTGAATGTACCTAAGATGACGTTGGTGGCCTCGCAGGCCTCTTAAGCCTTAACTGCATAATGCTTAGCCGGTGCCTTTGCCATAGACTAGATAGTTCCCCTACTCTATTATCCTGACATATGGCTTGCTCCTTCTCTAGAGAAGCCTCAACCCCTCTAAGACGTAAATAAAGTCCTCTGGTTCTATACTGGGTTGGCATCAGCTATCGCTAGATAGTCCCTCACAAAGTGGTCCAATGATCCACAAACATAGCATACTCTTATGTTTCCATAGCACTCCCCATGGTGCTTGCACCCGCACTGATCACAAATAGGTACACTTGACCCTTTTGTCAATCCTTCAATACTCATTGTCAAAGAAGACGAGTTGAACCTTTGACGGCTAGCAGACTCTGTCCTCCTATACAATCTTACAAACTGATTCGAAGCTCACATATTCTGGTTCCAACACCCCTTATTCCACTGAGAGTGAGACTGTGACTGGTTGGAGAGGGTATGATTTCCTCTACTTGAGCTTCCTTGCCCACTAGCCTAGCAATAGGCTAACCCTTGAACTTGTTTAAGAGACCTGGCACTAGTTGTCAGGTCTAAAAACGGCTTGGGTGGGTCAATAGTCAAGTACATATATATTTCCTTACTTAAACCTTTTCAAAATCTCTTGCATCTCATTTTCTCTATAGCAACCAGTTCCAGGGCATACCTACTCAATTGTAAGAACACTTGCTCATATTCGAGGACAAACCTGTTCTCTTGAACTAGTGAGTGAATCGATCCCTCAAGCTATCAATATGGGCTTCACCTATATACTTATTCTCAAACTTATCTCAAAAATTACCCCAAGATGGTCAGTTAGGGTTCCACCCTAACTCAACAATTTCCCACCATTCCCTAACATTTTCCTTCAATAAAGAAAGAATGCATGTAAACTTATCCTTGAGTTCCAACCACATCTGTCGCATAATCTAACGGGTATCCCTCAACCACTGATCTACCTTAATCGAATTGTCTTGTCTCGTCCCAAGGAAATTCGTTGCTCCATGATGATGCACCCTATCAATCGATGCCTCACGAGGGTAGTCGAAAGCCTAGGTATGGCCCTCACAATATAGTGAAGGGCTCGATGCAGATGGAAGAATTAATTGGCCTCACGACCCTTTTCGTATTTCTATATCCCATCAGTGTCGAGAATATAGTCTTCATCATAACTCCACTCATGAGAGCCCCAACTCTCTTTCTGGTCATTTGATGTTCTATTCATGACTTACTTTCTACACAAGAAAACAAATAAGGTTACACCATCGAATATTCAGCTTAAACTGAGTACGACTACGACTTATGGGCATGTATTCACTAGACACCCATTTTTGACTCTTCACTACCCTGAGACTTTCCTAAAATCGGCAAAACCTAAGCTATGATACCACTAAATGTAATTTCCTAAACCCGACGTCACATTTGTGCCTCAAGCGCAACCCATTGATAGAATTTTTGCAACTAGATTTAGCCCAATCCATATTCATTTCTATAAATCTATAAAACGTTTTGGAAAAGGGACAATACAATATAGTTTAATCATTTACATGTGAGATCCAATTTTAAAACATGTAATAAATCATTCGACATGATCAAATAAATCCAAAGTAGAGTTACAAACATAAATCAAGGGTCCTATGAATACATTGCTCGACAAGTCTAAGTATTGTACTCTTGATCACATCAATGAGATGAAGTCTTACTTCGATGGGCTTCTTCAATTTATGTAACACCTCGATTTTTGTCTTAAGAGTTTTCTAGGTTGATTAGACGGTCTGATGGATCGAATTAGAGGATTTGAGTCAGTTTCGGGATTAATTTGAAATAAATATTTTTGGGTGAGATAAAATTATGGGAAAATATCTTAAAATAATTAAATAATATTTTAAATGGTTTGGTGAAATCAATTTTACAAAAAGAGATTTGAAAATTTGGAGATTTTGTCTAGTGACCAAATTGTAAAGTTTTAAAACTATTTTAGTGACTGTTTTGCAAAATGGTCAAAACTTAGAATCTTAAAGGAGCTATTTGACCAAAGTTTAATATTAGACTTTTCTCATTTAATTGGACATTTTAAAAAGGTTTTAATTAAATAAAAAAGTCTTAAAGAGATTAAATTCCTAATTAGTTTTAAAGGAAAACTTTACGTAACTAACTTTTCACCAAAAGCTTTTCTCTCAAATTCTCACCAGCCAAACACTCTTTTCTACTTCAATTTTCTCAATTAAATACTTGATTTCAATATTCTTTTGTTATCAAATGAATCTTTAAAGGTTTCCCAACAAAACCTATTTGATTTGATCTTGTTTTCTCAAGAAAATTCATCCAACTAAGAGTAAAGCCAAGTTTAGAGGTGAGCTTCGTTCTTCTCCTCTAATATAAGGTTCTTTACTGAGATTCCAAAGTTATTGATCGTTTACATATGTTTTCTAACTTGATTTGATGATTTAATTATGGAAATTGGTTAAATCAAGGTTTAAATGTGAGTTTGATGTATTTTCGTATAGGCTCTATTTTGCTGAGTTCTTGATTGATTTTAATCGTGATTTTGATGTTTAATAATGTTAATAAGTGGGCTTTAACATTGGAATCCCAAAACTATGTGAATTTCTAATTTTCTAGGTTGTTAGTTGTGAGTTTTTGGGGATTTGTGGAGGTTTAATGAATGCTGGAGGTATAAGGATGATGTTATTGTGTTTTTATATGTAAATTGATGGGTTAAAACGTTAGGTTTTGGCTGGGTTAAGTTTGGAAGATGTTTGATGTTGATTTCGGTTGTTGTAGAGTAAAATTGGGTAGTGACTTTTGAGGATTTATGTGAATTGATGTTGCTGGGCTGTTGAATGCATTTTGATGCATTGAATCCTATGTTTTTGTTTGGATAGAATAGGGGAAGTTGATCCTCAAGCTTGAATGAACGTTTCGAAAGCTTTAGAGGCGTGTTTACCGTATCAACAAGTGAGGCTTTGCGTGTCGGTGAGTGAGAATGAGTTTTACAGCTTATCAAAGGTTTGAAAGTTGTGTTTGGGGGTTTATATGAAGCTTGAAATGCTAGTCTAAGCTTGGAAGTAAGTAAAGAATGAATTCTCTCCCAAACTCGGTTTCGCAATTGGTTTTTATGAACTTGTTTTAATGGTTTAGTTACTCACTATATATGCATGATTTGAGCATGGTTTAATGCTAGAAATTGGTTATTTAATGATTTTGATGCATTTGAAAGTAATGAACATTTTGATAATGTTTTTGAACATTGGTAATGCAAGGTAAAATGCATTGATTATTGGTTTTGATTGATGCATATAAAAACAGTGATTTAATGTTTAAGAAATTAATTATATTAGCAAGTGATGGTATGAAATGGTTTTAGAAATGTTATCAGTAATAGTTGGCTGGCCTTAGGATTGATAGTGCACTATAAAAAGTCACCTTGGATGTTGAAGGGTTTTAATCCGGTGTACCAAAAACTCTATCCAAGTACCCTAACAGTCGAGGGGTTTTCCCGTTAGTGGTTTATGCATCTAACTGATGTTTGAGGTTGTGATTGTACCCGGTTGTAAATGTACCTTTAGTTTTAGTTGAGATGGCATGAAGTGTTGGGAACACTTGTTTGTAAAGTGGAATTTGGTTAATGATCACTTGTAAGACAATATAATTGATGATGTATCATGAGATGGATTATGTTGTTTAATGTTGGTTTAAACATGTTTTACTCTTTAAGACTTGCATTGGTAGTATGTATGGGAAAGCTTAAATTGAGGGCAGCAAATGGGATTTTGTTGTTGGTTCATGATACATGATGCATATGGTTTAAGATGCATGTTTTGGAAATGTTAAGTGCATGGTTTGATAAGGCAAGACGTGGAAATGTTGATTGAAAAGTGGTTTTCAATCGGATTGTTAAAATGGCTTTAAATGCATTAATGGTTGGAGATAGTAATCCTCACTAAGCCTAGTGTGCTTACGCCCTTTTTTCCCATCAATGCAGAGAATTAAAGCTTGGAGATAGTAAGCAGGACTTGTGATTTACGGAAGTATGACTTTGATTTAGACTTGTAATAATAAAGGCAATATGGTTGCTTGTTAATTGGGAGGGTTGTTTGCTAAACTCCCTGGTTGTGCAAGTTTATGTTGATGTTTTGGATGTGTAATTAGCCATTTATGCTTGTTTGAGGTTGGTTTGAGCTTTTTACATGTTGAGTAGGATGCATGCCTCTAGATGACGTGGATGAATGTGTTAGGCTTGCTAGGTTGGTTTAAAATGTTGGTATGTTGATGCTAAGCATGTTCTTGATGTTGTATGATGTTTAGATATGTGTTGAATGTGTATGGATTTAGCCAAAGTGTCATATGATGGACCTAGAGGTTATTACAGACCATCGCGTACCAATAGAGGTGCCCAAGGATCGGTATGCGGGGTCTGGAAAGGCTCAATTCCCTGAAAATTAACAAAGGGTATCAGTACGCCTTGAGAAATATTTGCACTGGTGTTGGTACACGGGTTTGAGTACTGGTACGACCCCTTCAATTTTAAAGAGCCGTAACAAAACGCGGGGTATCGTACGGTACATATTTTGGTCATTGGAATTTTTTGTTTTTGAGAAATCGCAAGGGGGATGGGTACGAGTCAAGGCTGTATCGATACGGGTGGGTCAACACACCGTATCGATATGGATGTACGTGTATCGGTTTGTTCGTTAAGTCGTATAGGTACGCTTTGTTGTATTTTTGCATATCAGTTTGCTGAAGTTGGAAATTTACAAATTAGTCCCTAAAAGTTATGTATGTAATAGAATAAATTCGGATGATTGTTTTGAGCTGGATTTTAACATGTGATCATGAAATTGGACTAATAAAGGATTGGTAAACTTGATTTTAATTAAGTCCCTATAATTTGTGGAAATTATGTTTGTCTTTAATGTGCGTTTTAGAGCAATTGAATCATGTTTCGAAGTCTGATTGCAATGTACGTTTCTGCTGAAGCATGATTACCTTAAGGAATTAATTGGATGCATTTAGACAAGATAAAAGAAAAAAAAGGACCAGTTTAGGTTATTAGATCCGATTTGCTTCGGCAAACCTAATGTGATCCTTTTAGCTCGTTTTAGCTAGGTCGAGTTAAAGGGATTATATTTGTTGGTATCAGATATAGGTTTACAAAAAATTGGGATATTGTTGATGAATGTACATTGTTGTTTGCTATGCACGGTGATTGTTTATATGTACGATGTTTGTTATATGCCATGTTGGGGTATTTTTGGGACACATTGCCTTATTACTACAGTTATAAAAAGATTTTGGTTTGAAATGAAAGTCTTGGATCCTTACTTGAAGCTTGCCTGATTGTTTTTGTTTTCATGTAATTATCTTGCCTTAGATACGTTTTTTTACGATGCCACCGAGGGGAGAATTGCGATCGAGCAAGAATGTTGCTACCGGAGGGCGGGGTGTTAAAGGTGAGATAGTGCATTCTGAGGGATTTCCACCTCTTCCGCCTAATCCTCCCGAGGGAGTGGAACAAGTACCACCTGCACCACCTAGTCCAGTGTATACTCACATGACACCTTTGGTTCAGGCGATGACTGGAGTGTTCCAGGCCGCGATGGTTGAAGTTTAGGTACCTGCACCGGCACCCGCTGTTGTTGTTTATCCAGGGTTACCATTAGAGTATTTGTGCAGTATTGGAGGAGTTGAGTTTAGAGGGTTGGCACCCGAGGCATCCGTGGAGTGGTTTGCTAGTACATATTAGATTTTGGATTAGATGGGGTGTAATGATGCTCGTAAGCTGGGATGTGTTGTGTCCTTGTTGTAGGGTGATGCATACAGTTCGTGGAACACTATGATCACGGGCATGGAACCTAATGATGTGACATGGGAATTCTTCCAAGCTACCTTTAGGAAGAAGTATCTGGGAATTAGATACTTGGATAAGAAGAAACATGAATTTATTTCCTTGGTTTAGGGCAATATGTTAGTATTTGAGTATGAGGTACAATTTATGAGGCTGAGTCAATATGCGCCTGAGTTGGTGCCAGATGAGAGGTATCATTGTGATCAATTTTGTTACGGACTGGTGTAGGATGTTAAGACATATATGTTGGCCACTAACTACATGGATTTCGATGTGTTGGTCACAAGGGTGAAGGATATTGAGTAGAGTTTAGATTTATCTCTTTGTTCTGGAGGTTATGGCTCAGTAAAAAGAGCTGCGGATTCTGGTTCTGGAGGTGGTCAGACCAAGAGGCACCATGATAGGAGGTTCTACCCAGATGCGAGACGTGGCAGAGATGGACTGGGCGACGATCGCATAGGTAGAGTACCCAGGTTAGAGTGGCGCATAATGTTTGCTCGGTTTGTGGACCACGAGATCATTTGAGGCAGGACTGCCCGCTTTTGGCCAGAGAGGGACAAGCTCCAGCAATTGTGGTTGCGAATTCTTGTTAGAGTTGTGGATCTGTGGAACATATGAGACCTGATTGTCTATATTTGGCGAGGGGTAGGCAAGCACCTGCACCTATTGTTGCATCTCCTTGAGGCTGTGGGCGTGGTTGAAGTAATTTCCAGCGGAGGGAGGATAGATAGAGGACTGTAGCGCATACAATGGTGGTTTGACCTGAGGGTGGTGGACCTACGAGGATCTATGCACACCGTGAAGGGAGGAATGGCACGGATGTGATAGGAGGTACTTTTACCTTGTAGTCTATGCCATTGCTTTCTCTGATAGATTCTGGTTCTACATATTCATATATTTTGCATGAGCATGCACATTTGCTTGATATACCGATAGAAATGTTATATGTGGGTATGCAAGTAACGAGTTATTTTGGAGAGATGATTGTTACGAGAAGGTTGTATATGAGATGTCCTTTGATGGTTCAAGGTCACTTATTTGCAGCTGATTTGATGGAGCTACCGTTTCATGGTTTTGATGTGATTTTGGGTATGGATTGGTTGTCCGAGCATTAGGCAATGGACGATTTTGAGACCAAGCTAGTTTCATTGAAACTTGTTGATGATTATGAAGTGGCAGTTGTGGGTGAGAATGTTAAGTTCTTGTCCAATGTGATTTCAGCCTTGGAAGCACAAAAGTTGCTAAAGTGTGGGTGTCAAGCATATATGGCTTATGTTATGAACCTGAATATGGAAGAAGTGTGGACTAAAGATATTCGTACTGTTTGTGATTTTTTGGGTGTGTTTCCATAGGAGTTGCCTAGATTGCCACCAGATAGAGAGGTGGAGTTTTGTATTGAGACGTATGCTGATTCGGCTCTAGTGTCGATTTCACCATATCGAATGGCACCGAAGGAGTTGAAGACGCAACTCTAGGAGTTGTTGGACTGTGGCTTCATCCGACCTAGTGTTTCATCGTGGGGAGCACATGTGTTGTTTGTGAAAAAGAAGGATGGCAATTTGAGGATGTGCATTGACTATTGGCAACTAAACAAGTTGACGATTAAGAATAAGTATCCTTTGCTGTGAATTAATGATCTGTTCGATCAATTCTGGGGTGCTACAGTGTTTTTCCAAGATTGATTTGAGATCGGGATACTATCAGGTTAAGGTTAAGGATAAAGATGTGTCATCGCGTATCGGTACGAGTACCCAAGGATCGATACGCAGGGTCTAAAAAGGCTCAATTCACTGAAAATTAACAAAGGGTATCTGTAACACCTAATTCCCGTATTCAAATGTCGATTATGAGTCAGAGATGTCACAGAACAATAACATGACTTTTATTCAAAAATTAATTGTATAAATTTAAAACTTTTGAAAATATTTAAAATAAACTTGTACACAAAATAGAAGCTCCTTTACTTTACAAAAAATAAATTAACTGTTTGATAAATAATACTCTAAACAAAAATAGACAAATTTATCACATGTATACATGCCACTAAATAAATTAAAAACCTTAAGTAGGATGTCATTATTGCGGTACCGTGACGAAAATTTCTGAACTTGATGCAACGCCTTATTTACACCCAATGTCTTGAACCACCTACGTGTGCACAGGTAAGACACACGCTAAGTATGAACTTAGTGAGGCATTATAAGGCAATCATAAAATTTAGTAATAATCAATTTTTAAGTATAACATAGTATAAACAATTTCCTTATAAAACTATTTCAAATCAATATTGCTTTAAAGAAAAGTTAAAATATTTATAAATATATTTTGTAAAAGTTCTTTTTATCAATAGCCCAAGAAGTACGTATAGAGAGAAACTAAGTATGCGAGTCGTGTAGTCCCAGACTACTAGGCGAAAAAGACTAATTATCAATAGACCATAGAGGTCGATAATCAATAGACACATAAAGTGCCAATAATCAATAGACACATAGAGTGCCGGTAAACAATAGACACATAAAGTGCCGTTAAACGATAGACACATAAAGTGCCGGGTGTAGCTGCTAGACTCTATGGCATGCCACTATACTATAACTCTCAATGGTATTCTTAGGAAATAAAACAATATCATTACCTTTGCAATACATCATTTTATAGATGGTAAAAATCTCATCATCGATAAATCAAAATAATAGAGCATTTCATACTCCATTATACCATAAATCATTCTATAACATATAATCGTTGTACGGTAACCCCCTCGACCCTACCTAGACGCCTGACCGAACTAAGAGAACTACATTAGGTTTGCCGGAGCAAACCAGTGAAAGGTTACAAAAAGTCGATTCATTTTTTTATCTTGTCTAGATGCAAATTATTAAACTTACATGAACATACATGCGGCAGGTGAATTTTCAAAGGAAACGAATCTCAGAAAGGCGATCAATTGCAACACATTCTTTACGAGGACTAAAATGCAAATACCTTAAGTTATAGGATCAAAATTGAAATTAAGTTTACCAATTCTCAATTAATCAGCTTATATGGTCACATGACAGGAATCAGCTCAAAATGATTACTCATACTCATACAATCGAGCCCACATTAATTAAGGACCAAAATAAAAGGAAACAGAACTTCACCAAAACATTTAACTAACTTAACTGCCTTGGGTATCGGTACACACACTTGAGTATCGGTACGCCCCTCACCATTTCAAATCCCATAAATTCCAGTAGCCATTTCCCGTACCGGTACGACCTTGCATACCGGTACGCCTTACCCAAAACCAAAGGCTCGTACTGATCCTCAAACCCGTGTACCTAAACCCCATGCCAAACTCAGTCTTCCCATATCGATACACAAACCTGAGTATCAGTACGCTACTCTTAAAAAGCATATTCACATAAGAACTCCTAGCCCGCGTACCGGAACTGCAAGCCTGAAATGGCTTCCCGTGCAGATACGTGAACACGCGTACCGATACGCCTGGACCTGAAAGGTCACAAATAACTAGTTTAACATGTTTATTTCAATTCTAAACCATTCCCTCATGCCACAAACTCACATACAACACTACCAAGATGCAACAACAACCTAAACATCATAAGTTCAGCAACCAATAAGCATTCATACATCCCATGATATTCTAGAGGCATGCTTCCTAAAACCACTTGGCCAAACATCCCAAGATACACAAATAGGCCATTCTCAGCATATGCATCATAACAACACAACCACACAGCATAATAAACTTGCTCAAACCATCACAACATGGCTATCAACAAGGAATCTCTAGATGCATACCTAAGCAACCATTCATCCACAACTATAAGCAAGTAATAGCATCAAGCTTAGCGTCACCAAACCATCCTCAAAACCCAGCATAGTAACATACTTAAAACCTATAGGAAAACAGAAGTACAACTCCCAAAAACCATGATGGACACATTGCCTTATTAACTGGGAACATAAACCGAGTTCATACTCATAAGTAGTTTATCACTTGGATCCCTTCAAACCTTGCCTTTGCTGCCCCGAACCTTAATGCTCTGCATCATTAAGAGAAAGAGAGCGTAAGTACACATGCTTAGTGAGGATGCTCGTAAAACAATGATGCGCTAAAACCATTTGAAAACCCCATGCTTGTTTTCCAAAAACATGCTTACAACCAAAGCATTTCTCAAGATTCCAACCGAATCAATGCATAACAACCTTATGCAACATCTTACACATTTCATGCTTAAATCACAAAGCATTAAAAATAGGTTCAACACATGAGCTATCACATATATTGGCATTTATAGTGACCCGAATAGACTACCTCTATCCTATACATATCGGATACACGAATCTCTCATACCATGCCTAGTTAAACCGCATGATATCCCAAACCTTGCCTAGTTACACCGCAACATTTGACACCCTCGCCTAGTTAAACTACGAGATTCTACCCTTGCCTAATTAAACCGCAAGTGTACCGACCTTTCCTAGTTAAGCCGCAAGATCACCATGAAATTGGGTTGCCTAGTTAAACCGCATGCCCCAATGAGGTTCCCAATAGTCCGAGTAGCCTTGTTAAACTGCCATATCTCAAGGACCCATGGCCACGATTGATTTTGTTCATATTTTATAGTGCACTTTTAATCCTATGGCATGCCAACTATATCCGATTGTTTTCTCACCTTGTCACATAGCCAATATATCATTTACAAAACCATTTACTTACTATTTTACAATGCATTACATAAAACACCACATATGCAAATCTCATTGCCAATGCAATAATACCATTCCCAACCGGAATGAAAACCAATGCTCAATAGCATTTAATATACTTTCAAACCCCTGCATATGTACTCAAAATCATGCATTACCAATAAGTAAATCATACCATGTTTATCACCAAAACATGCAAACAACATGCTCATATCTAAGCCGATATTCAAGAGCAAAATAAGGGAAACATACTTTCGAGCTTAGGTAAGTGTCTCACACTTACCCGAAACTCCCAACAACCTTTACAAACCTTTGTAAAGCAATTAAAACCAATTTCCACTCACCGATACACTTCGCCTTGCTCGCCAATACGAATCGAGCTCCTGACAAGAAACAATCAATGTCGAACTTCATCGCCTTGATTATCCCCTATTTTAACAACATAAAACTAGAGGCCAAATGCATTAAAATGCATTCAAACCATTGCCTAACAGCAATCTCCCGCAATTCTCAAGTTGCCCTCCGAAACATACCGAAATCATCCCCAAATACTTCCAAAACTTAACCTGCCATAATATAACGATTCAAACCATTAAACTTCATCAATTAACATCTAAAAATCCTTCCCCAACATCCTTTTACTTCCAGCAATGGTAAAACTCAATTATCACCACAAAACACTAATCTAACACCCTAAACAATTAGAGATCCAAGAGTTTCAGGATTCTATTGATAAAAACAACTTATCAACATAATAATACATCCAAAATATGTATTAAATCAATCTTAAACACTGGAAATCAAATCCACTTCAAAAATTACCTTGTTACATCAATTTTACCCAGTTTACTCAATCAAACATTGATAAATCATTAAAATCAGTTTAAAATCAATAAATCAAGGATCAAATACTTGGGAATTTCAATAAAGAACCATACAATAGAGGAGATCACAGACCTTACCCCTATTGTGAGATTTCTCCCTCAATTGGTATGATAAAAGCTAAGAAAACACAAGATTTAGATGAGATTTTGTAAAAACAATGTTAATTAATTAATTACAAATCATAAATACAAGTTAAAAGACTTCTCACCTCTGGATTGTTTTCAAAACTTGCATTTTGGTCACCAGCCAAAATGTCTGATTTTCAAATCTTATTTTCCAAAATTAATTTCACCATTATCATTAATATAATTAATAATGATTTTAGAATATTTTTCACCATTTTATCTCCTTCAAAAATATTTAATTCGATTTAATCCCGAAACCGACTCGAATCTCTAATCTTGGTCCATCGGACCCTTGAACCAACCTTTACGACATCTAAGCCCAAAATCAGGGTGTTACATGTACCGTAATAAAATTATCATAAACAAAACACAATAGGGTAATTCATACCCCATAATGTACCAAACCTTTACTTTATGCCTGTGAAAATATCATATTTCAATGAAAACCAATATTATTAATTCGATAAAATCATATAGGTCGACTTGTCGCACGTCTTCCTAAATACGTTTTAAAACAGATATATGCACTCACCTTGACACTTGTTATCCCAACTAAATTGAATAAATTAAGAGAGCTCCAAGCTTGATCTTTTGCCTTATCTACCGAATTTTTGATTTCTCGTATTTACTTGAATGCTTCACATTCATCCCTTACATGCACAAATTAATAACACCAATAAGGTACTCATTTTATAATATGTCAGTCTGCGCTACCTCCAAAGAAATATTTATATAAAATAATATTCAAATCAAAATTCAATTTTGTTTGTTCTAACAGTCAACCATATAAACTAATAGCCCAAATTCAACTCGTACGATTTATGACAAATTTTCAAAGTCGAATTCCAGTGCTGATTTTTGGAGGAGACTGCTACTCTATTTTCTGACCTTTTGTCACTTAAAAATCTATATCTTTTGATATACCAATCAAAATCAGTTACCGTTTGTTTAAACGAAACTAGACTAAACCAAGAATTCAATGGTATTTGGCTCACTTTATAATCATTTTTATGGAATTTTTGTTGAATTTCCAAACTCACTGCCAATGACTAAAATTCTGGGCAAATTTCATAATTCAAGTCTTTAGCATCCTTTAACCATTCCAACACCTCAAATTAACCTTTAATTATATTGTTACAACATTTTCCTTTCATAAAAACTCCAAATTCAACTTGAATCCTTAAACCCCAAATTAAACTCTAATTAATCAAATAATATTCGATCAAGAATACATCAATTTCAACTTCAATCAAGCATGGAAATGATAGAACTTCACATAACAATCCTAATTCATTTGAATCTATAACTCCAAATTCTCTCTTCTTAATATATGAACATCTAACCATAAAAAACATGAACAAATTACACCAAATGAAAGAGAATTTAAAGGAAAACAACTTTGTATTTCATGAACTAAACTTGAATCCAAATCTAATTGCTTGAAATTGAACTTGATATTTTTTCTCCCCCAAAACCTCACAGCAGCAACACCCAAGGAAACAAGATTTTTCTTCCTTATTTTGGCTTAAAATAATGCCAAATGTCCTTTTTAATCACCTTTGAACTAAAATATCTCTTAAATAGAAAAATGACCATTTTACCCTTATAATCCAAGGCTCCAAATCATGCCACATGTCAAAATATTCATCCAATGGTAAAAAATAAATCAATAAGTTAGTAGTTACCAATTTTGCCCTTGTAATTTTCTAAAATTATAATCTTGCCATTATTCATCTAACGACTCATATTTAACATGGAGAATCAACTTAAATTCAATGATCCATGTTAAACCCTTCTAAATTAAGGCACGGAAAAGATATTATTAATCATGCCTTATCATCTAAAATATCTCAATTATTCGATTCGATTCGATTATTTGAATTTTTCTCGAACTTAACCCTTTTATAGCTTTTAACATGAATTCTGTTCAAAAAATCCGAGTTACACGAAAACTTCATTCTTGGGGTTAAACTATTCATATACGGGACTAAAATACATAACTTTCAAAAATTATAATTTAGTCACTTAACTTTTCCTAAGTTTATACTTTAGCCACCAAACTTTCATTTTATTCATTTTGGTCACTAGCCAAAATTTTGAGGTATTACAGTATCGGTACGCCTAGCCACCGTATCGGTACGCATTGAGAAATATTTGCACTAGTGTCGGTACACAGGTTTGAGTACTAGTACGATCCCTTTAATTTTAAAGAGCCGTACCAAAACGCATGTACCGTATAGGTACATATTTTGGTCACTGGAATTCTGAGTTTTTAAGAAATCACAAGGGGGATGGGTACAAGGTAAAGACCGTATCGGTACGGGTGGGTCAACACACCGTATCGATATGAATGTATGTGTATCGGTATGAGTAGCCATTATGTTCGTTAAGCCGCATAGGTACGGGTTTGCCCGTATCGGTACGCTCTGTTGTATTTGTGCATATCAGTTTGCTGAAGTTGGAAATCTTGCAAATTAGTCTCTAAAAGTTATTTATGTAATAGAATGAATTTGGATGATTTTTTGAGCTGGATTTTAATATGTGAGCATGAAATTGGACTAATGAAGGATTGTTAAACTTGATTTTAATTAAGTCCCTATAATTTGTGGAAATTACATTTTAGTCCTTAATGTGCATTTTAGAGCAATTGAATCCTATTTTGAAATCTGATTGCAATGTTATGCTTTCGTTGAAGCATGGTCACCTTAAGGAATTAATTGGATGCATTTAGACAAGATAAAAGAAAAAAGGGGCGAGTTTAGGTTATTAGATACGTTTGCTTCGGCAAACCTAATGTGATCCTTTTAGCTTAGTTTCAGCTAGGCCGGGTTAAGGGGGTTACATAATGCTGCCATCTAAACCTGCAAATGGAAACAACGATTCTGAACGCTGAGCTCATAAAGCTTAGTGGATACACCTCTACTTCTACCATGCTTCATGAAAATCGTAAACATAAGCATGTAGCAAGAGAAGATGACATGGCATTACAACAAGTATGATATTATCATAATTCATACACATATAGCATAGTATCAAAACATCTTATAACAATAATACCCACAAACTTAGAGTGAGACCCGAGGCCACACAACATCGAGAACGTACGCTTTATACTCGGAATCCCCCATCAAGTATCTTTGAATGAGACCTGAGGCTATACAACGTCGGGAACATACATTCATGAATATATCTTACAATGGTGTTGTAACACTCTTAATGGATATCTGGATCCCATCAAACAAGTGCCCACATGTCACACAAAGAACTTACCAAGTTTTTAGGTTTTATGATCGAGTGGGTACTAATAGTTATTGGTTTTACAATTTTACAACTCATTTTAGGTTATTAGGGGTTTATTGGATCAAGTGATATAATTTTCGGCCTTCTGGGCAAAAATTAACATTTTTGGGCAGATTGCCCAGTGGGTACTGGTAGTTGTCCTCATGTACCGATATGGTACCCTTTGGGTATCGGTACACACATGTGTATCGATAAATTTTGGGCTTACTGGTATTTCATCCATCCTTCGCATACTAGTACGAATCGACCTGTACCAATACTACTTTACACGACATACAGGTACTGGTTATACACTGTACTGGTACCCCATTTAAAGTTCATAGCAATGGAACAATGTTCTTAAACCTAGGACACTAGGGTATCGGTACTGCCTCCCAGCGTACTGATACTAAAGCCTAGAAATGGTTTCCTAGGCTCAAGAAATCACTCCTCAATCCCCCCAAACCCAACCTTTAACCTGTTACTTATTCATATATCTTATGGAAGTTATTAGGATGGTTTACTACTATTTTATGGTTTTTAATACAAAATCTGAGTTTCACCATCAACACCCAAATCCAAGCATCCAACACACAAATCATTAATCAAGCACATGCATGAAACAAAAGGAGTTGGAATTGTACTAACCTTCCTCCAAACGCTAGAAAAGAACCTCCTTGCTCCAACCTCAAGCCCTCCATTTCCCTTGAGTTTTATAGTGCTCTCCAACCTTTTTCACTACATGAATATATTGTAAAATGAGTTACAACATTGCTAGAAGGTTAAGAGACATAAAAGAAGGAACTTTACAATAGAAATCGAGTTATATCCTCCATTCTTGTTCTTCCTCTTCAACCCCACCAAACTCTCATTTTTTCCAAACTTCACCAAGACCCTCCATTCTTACCTTGCTAGATAGATCACTTGATGCTGATAACATTACCTTTCACTTGTACTCTGAAATTTCAACTCAAAATGATAAAGATTGGACCTTTACCTTTGAGCTCTCAACAGAGATAGATAAGAGAGATGAAGAAGGTAAGGGAGACAAGGGTGAGCTCATCATTTCCACCTTTTTGTAGAAATTAAAAGAAATAACCCCTCTCATTCTTCAAAATTATAAGAATTACACATTTACCCTTCCATCAACCTCATAGCCCAAACACACAAACCTCAAAACATAAGGAATGCCCACTAAGGCATCCATGAGCCTCCACCAAGGGCCCAACTCTTGACCCATGACACAAAGCCCACGGCTCGGTTTAAACCAACCCATGAATTTTGAAATCTAGGTCGTTACACCCGGTATAAACCTCAAAAATCGCTACTGTTGGGAATAAAATATTACCCCTGGTGGGAATCCTCCCAACCAAACGTGGGCATGAGATTCTCAAAAAAAAATTCCCTTGGTAATCCTCTTTTCTGCGATCCAAATGCCCCTTAGAGTGACTCAAATTCTTTATTTAAATTCTTAGTTTTTAACCTTTCTCAAAATTTTCTTAGTTGACATAGTCTTGTTACAAAATAAAAATCTTAGACTAAAAAACATCATTATTTGGTTAAGTTTTTAACATTTTTCCTTTTTGGTTGAATTTTCCAAATTTTTAACATTTTCCTTATTTGTACTCTATGATAGTTTTATAAAAAATATATAGATTGTTTATTCGTTTTTGTTAACTTTTATTGTTATTTTAGATATTTTCTCCTTATTTAAAAAATAATGACTATTATTAATTAAAAACCCAATATAACGATACTCGCGTTACATATATACATTTTGTTTAATTTTTGCATTATATTTTGATACACAAGCTGTGTACAAAAAATTTACACAACCCTTCATATTTAACGTATAAAATCTAAAACCTAAATCCCTAGCCCTAACACCCTAAAATTTAAACCTTAAACTCTAAACTCTAAATTCTAACCATAAACCTTAAATTCTACACCATACAACATAAAATCCTAAAACCTAAACCACAACCTAAATATCTAAACCCTAAAATTAAAAGGCTTGTATAAACTTTAAACAAGCTTGTGTATCAAAGTATTTTCCTTAATTTTTATATGTTTATTTAGGCCTGTAAACGAACTGAACGAACATGAATGAGGGTATGTCCATGTTCGTTCATTTAATTTTAACCAAACATATGAACGAGCACGAACAACTAAACAAACATAATTTCTTGTTCGAGTTTGCTTGTTAAGGAATGTAACTTGTTTGTGTTTGTTCATGTTCATTCATTAAAATGATAAGTGAACCTAAGCGAACACAAACGAACGAACATAAAAGGACATACGCGAATAAATTTATTTTTTTAAAAATATAATACTTTTGTTATGAAAAAATAATAAATATAAATAGATATATGTGAATAAATCTAAATGAACACAAGCTAACGTATTATCGAATGTTCATGAACGTAAATGAACGAGCGAGCTCTTTGTTCGTGTTCACTCATTTAATTAAACAAATAGAAAATCTTGTTCATGTTCGTTCGTTTAATAAATACACGAACATAAACGAACTTTTTGCTGAACGTTTCACGAGCAGTTCGCTGAATGTTTGGTTCATTTACAACCTTATGTTTATTCTTTTTTAAATTTTTTGATCTCATTAATTCCAATGACCTAAATCTTATTCATGTCGGACTAGCCCAAATCTAAAAGCTTTGACCCATCATTCAACCAAGTCTTAAGCCCAAGAAGCCAGAAGGCTCAAACAATTCTACAAAATATTTGTACATACAAAATTATTATAAATACTAACATTGTGAAATTATGTATTTTTTACGTTACAAACTGAGAGAGATGATGTATAATACATGAATCTAACACTGAGTTTTAATTTTATGATATTTTGAAATTTACTAGATTATATTCAAAGTGAAAGGATTACAAAGGAATCACACCGCAAATATTGAAAATTCAATGCGTAAAAATAAATATGATAAAAGTCTAAGGGTGTGAAAGACATTAAAATACAAAACATATCACTTTTAGAAGGACTTGAACAATCATCTGAATGAAATCCAGCAAACAACTACTTTGACCAATGTGATCTAAGAATAAAGCAAACTCTTTCGCTACTTGTTCTTGGCATATCAGCAAAGTCGCAAAAGGGAATCAAAAGCATCATAGACCACCGATCTTTGCTGTTATGAATGCTCGATTGATATTCATCATATGAACGTTAAGTTGCTATAAAGCAGACAACACTATTACAAAGACAAACTAAAACTGCCATAAAAGCAGACGAATGAACTGCCATAAAAGTAGATGAAAAAACTACAAAAATATGATACGAATTTGTCAAAACAAATCAAAGAAAGAAAAAAAAAGTTTCTTCAAAAGTTTCTTGAAAACCACCAAAAACTGTTACCGAGCAAAAAAGTGGAGAAAGTGGAGTTGTATATCTTCCAGTTTAGTTTATGAAAAATTTAAATCAAAGAATAATTAAAAAAGTAATAATAAAAACATATATGCCTCTAGCGACTGATCCATAAATTTAATTTAGGTAGTTCACCCACAAGTGTAATAATTTATAATCAATTTATAATGGTGTAATAATGTATTTATAAGGGATAATTATTGTGCGAGCAAATATGATCTATAGTCAGAGAGAAATTGACATTGAGTAACAAATCTATATTGTTTAAATATGTTTGAGAGATTAGAACTATCTTGCACAAATGTAATTGTATTTTAGCGAGTGAAAAAAATTACTCCAGTGAAATTAAGTACTTGATAGTGGCAATTGTTGAGTAAGAAAACATAAATTATATATTTCAAAATTGATTTGGAGTTGTAGGATTTTTCAAAAAGATTACAAAATCAAAATTATTTTAGGTATTAATTACTCAAATCGATTACAACCTATCAGAAACAAAAAAAAAAACGAAGAAGAATTTAAGTTTTAAAATGGTTTGAACCAAAAGAGCTTTTCTAAATGAAGATGATTACACAAATAGAAAAAATGTTTTTGGAGGTAAACATGTTCATTTGAGAACTAAAAATATTTTACTAATTTTTAATTTTATTTCAATTAAATTGTAATTATTTTGAAAATTTTAAATCCCAATTTTAACTAAATTATTTGACATTAGTGCCAATGTATTGAACCAAGCTTTATTTTAACGAGATTAACAAATATACTTAAAATGGTTATAGAATGATAGTTTGGATGCTTGTTTTGACAAAAAATAATTTAGGAGTTCAAAAAAAATATTTTTTTGAAATAGGTATGATTGCATTGAAAATGATCATATATGGGAAAGATTATCGTGTGCCTCATTAAAACCCCCTAAACCTAGTTGGAGGAAAAAAAACACATGATAATACCAAAAAACAATAAAACAACTCAAACTAAAAGAATAAAGTGTCCACAAAGGTCAACTACTCTACCAAATCCTTTACTCCCCAGGCAGCAACACATCTGAGAGAACCAATCCCCTCACATCATTTGGAGGAACATCAAGAAAATGCACATCAAAATCCACAGAGATTGCCAATTTAGTCAGGCGATCCACTACTCCGTTACCGTCACAAGACACATATTGAAATCTAACAGTCCACGACCTCTGACCAAGATCATGAATGTGGAGAAGAAGGGGAAAACCAACAGTATTGACCCGAGGTGCAGTAACCAACCGGATAACATCATGACAATTCGTATCTAGTACAATATGTCGAAACCCTTGTCTCATACAGTCAACAAACCAAAATACACTCAATCCAAAATACTTACATCTAATAATAATAAAAAAAACTAATTTCTATTGTTGGTGATTATTTGATGTGATTCTAAGATATGGAAATCCTATTTTTAAATGTTTTTGTCTCTTCTTTGTAGGTGGAGGTTGAACGGCGGTAGCGGGATTGCCGGCAGTAGCGCCAAGTGGTCGAGAAAGATGAAAGATCTGGCGCGTGGGCGATTGTGAAGATGAACAACCATGACAGTGGAGAGCACGCTTGCATGAGGGATCCAGACAGTTCTCTTGGCTCGATCTGGACCGTTGGATCATATCTGATCCAACATCAGATATGGACAACTGCAAAAAAAAGAAGGGTATTAGATTAGGTTATCAAATATGTTAAACTAGGGTTTTTAGGGTTATAGGGCTTAGGCTTATCGGGCCTTGTAATATGGTTATTGGGTTGTAATTATTATTATTGGGTCATGAAATTTAATTGGACTAATTACCATAATAATATTTGGTTGATATTTCAATTATTTTGGATTTGTTTATTTTAATATTTAATAGTAATTTTACCAATAATAATAATTAAAAATATCATAATAAAATAAATAATAATAACAAAAAACCAGACAAAATTAGTGATTACATGTGCCCCTCTTTGCTCATTCCTGTAACACAAGAATAGAGCAAAGAAAAAAATCACTAATTTTGTCCTACTTCCCTGTTTTGATACCGAATCATCACGCACTAAAGGTCATACTGATGGCTCGGAATTCTTGGAGTTATGCTCTGTAAGTATTGCTAATTGCCCGAATCACCACACATCGAGGGTCTTACTGATATCCAGACGATACTAATTTCCCTAAATCACCAAGAACTGGAGGTCTTACTGATGGTCTAAAGGTCATAATACCATGCACTAAAGATCTTACTGGTTATTCGAATCACCCTGCACTGGAGGTCTTACAGATGCCTGAACTATTCTAAAGCCACGAACTAATGGTCTTACTGGTTGCCCAAATCACCCTGCACTGGAAGTCTTACAGATGCTCGAACTATATTAAAGCCATGCACTGAAGGTCTTACTGGTTGCCCGAAGCTTGAAGCTGTTCTTCTCTTTAATAAATTCTTCAATCTTCTACCAGAGTCTGGAGTCTGAAGCTGTTCTTCTCATTTAAAATTCTTCATTCTCTGAGTTCTGAGCCTTACAGAGTTCAACTCTGGTTAAAGTATCATGTTGCTCTTGTGAATCGACCAGTGATTATAGGTGATGGTTGTGTCAGGGAGTACTGATACTATCTTTATGCAGTACCGGTACCCAATTCATATAGTAATGACATTGATCAGTCAATAATGGTACCTATGCATTTTAATAGTTAAGCTCCTAATTGTGGATCGGTTAGCTTTGGAAGTCGTTAGAAGTAGTATCTGATTGTAATTAAGTGAGTACTGTGTTAGGGTTGAATTTAGGTTTGGTGATTTCAAATGGACTTTGGGATCTTGTTGTGTGTGTTTTAGAGAATGATATATTGAGGTATGAGATTCTTTATGTATAGTACAGTGGTTAGTGCATGGTGTATTCTAGAGCGCCAGTTTGTACCAAACTCTCTTTGTGTGTTTTTGGAGGCTGTAAAGAGATGTGTACCTAGGTTCGTTGATAAGTGTTTCACTTGCCATCAGTTGGGAGTCAAATGTTGAGTCCTCCAAATTTGATTTGGGATGCCTCGAGATTTCCTCGGTGGAAATTAAATAGATCAATCATGGATTTTGTAAAGAATTTTTTTAGTACACAACTTCAATGAGAATTCATGTGAGCAACGACATCTTTCTTGGTAGGTATCACACGCTTATTTTTGGTAAGGACAAAATTCATGTGGAAAGTTTGCTTGGAGTGAACGTGGTTCAAGTCGTATGACACTATACTGTATACATATCTACCCCTCAAATTGATAATTTAAGGCTCTAGGTGAAGTGTTTTTCCCATTGGTGGGATTTTTAGGATGACAGACATTGGTGAGTGTTCAGGCAACAACTTTTAAGTCATGATATAGTTTTGAGCATAAGGTTTCATTGCATGAACTGAGCTAGTGAGAGCTGCATACTGAGGGTTAAGGCTAGTGATAGAGATGGGATGAGACGTCTCTCGCTTTTAGAAGTCTTACACAGGGCAAGCAAGTAGCGATTGCTTGACCCCCTATGTTATTTTAATAGTACGTGGTTGTGGAAAGATCTTGTTGTACATCTATCTTTTTGGGTATTATCGAGTAAGTTAGATTTCTTCGATGATGTATTCGTGTGAAGAATTTGTCAAAGTACAATTAGGTTTATTCCATACCTTCAGTAATGCACCGAGTGATAATGGATACCTTCAAAAGAAGGTGTAACACCTTGATCCCAAACCGAATCTAAAGGGATATATTCGGGTTACCCAAAGCCTACCCAAAAAAAAATCCATTTGAAACCATAAGTTTAGCCATCGTTAAAACATTCAACCCATTCATAATCTCATGAAGTTAACAATAGTATAAAATTAATTTATCAAATAGGAGCTCCAAATTTAGAATACCGTATATCAAAACACAATAAAGTCCTATGAATACAATAGCCCAAACTAAACATTAAGTATTGTACTCTGAAGGGATGTGGTTTGGGGAAATCCCTTAACGATGTGCTCCTTGATCATGATCAACCTACCAACATACGGTTCTGGGAAATCACTCAACCTCTTGTCTCTTATCACAAAACTTATTACACAAGACTTTATACCATCTTATGAACGAGAAATCAGACTTCCATTAAATGCAACAACTGAAGCTACAAAGTAATAAACATACCTAACATATCATTAGTGGCAAAATTGTTATATTTGGCATGGATGACAAATTGTATACCAACGTCTTAAGTGTCGACTTTGGTGGTAGATCTCATAGTAAATCCATCATGGTATCCAAATGATGCACCAACATCGCCACTAGAAAATGTCTGACCACACTGAGAAGGATTCAACACTTGATATTGAACTGGAGTAGTATCATCTAAGATCAGGAGGCCTTTCACCATGTGTCCCGGTACCTGGCATGTAATATCCCAATTTTTGGACTAGTGACCAAATTGAAAATTTTAAATGTTTAGGGGTAAAAGTGTGAACTTGGAAAAGTTTAGGGACCAATGTGTAATTTCTAAAAGTTATGTGAGTTAACCCCGTAAATGAATAGTTCACCCCCAAGAGTGGCATTTCCGTGTTGCTCGGATTTTTCGTACAAGGCTTGTATTATTAGCATTTTTGGATCGAATGAAATTTGTTAAGCGTGTTCAAACCAGAGTAGTATAAGGATGGGTGACTATATGAGAAGGTCCCATATTTAATATTTTGACTGATAAAAATGATTTATTTTAAGTTAATAATGTTCGAAATGGATTGTGGAGATAAGATTTCTAAGAGTAAAGGCATCCGGTAAAATTTCTCGGTAATTATCGGTATATCGGGTCGAACTAAAATTTTAAAGACAGATCCAAGAAATTATGGAAAACTTATAAAATATTATTTTATGAGAATTTTATTACATTTGGTTGGATTCTAACTATATTTAGTTAGATGGTGATGGAATGGCAATTTTCAAGACTTGTTGTAAATAAAGTCTAGTTGGAGGGCAAATTGGACATTTGCCATGGATAGCATTTTTGAAATATTTTGAAACTTCGAGGATAAATTTGATAGATGAAAAAACACATGGATTTGATCTTGGCCATTGATTTTGATGAGATTAAATCTTGGCCATTATACTAAAAGGGCAAGATGGTAATTTCACTATTTAAATGAATTAAAAATTCATTTAATTAAACACATGGATTAAATATACTAAAAGATGATAAAAAATCATCTTTACCATCAGCTTGCTGTTCGAAAGCTAGAAGAAAGAAGAGGAAAGAAAAATTTTTAACTTTCAAGCCAATTTTGAAGAAAATCAAGACTAGTTTCAAGCAAAGTTTATTTTGGTAAGTTGTTCTACATTTGATTCTCTTCAATTTGACAGTATTTTTGCATAATAAGAATCAAGTATGAGCTGTGTTTGAATGAAGATTGATTGTAGAAATTGAAGTTGATGATGGAATTAGACTTGTAGTTAGTTAATTTGATGATTTAAACATGGAATTAAGGTTGGATTTGGATAAATTCCATGTTAGAGATTATAAACCCTAACCCTCAAATTTGGGGGTTTTGGTTAGGAAGTTAAATTGAGGATGGAATTGATTGAATTATGATGTTAGGAGACTTATTTTGATGATATGTTGAATAATTTCCCAAGTTGTGATTTTAAGGATCATTTCGAAATTTTGGAAAAATTAGGGGAAATTATTGTAAAAATTATTTTAGCATTGAAATCATTGAATTTTGATGAAAGTGGCTTGAATTGATGATTAGGGTCCAAAATGAAATTTTTTGGGAATTCAAGGACCAATTTGGCAATTTAGTAAAAGTTAGGGATTTGTCTTAAATTTATAGAAAATTGGTAGAATTGAAGAGTTAAGCATGGAGCCAAGAGGGACCAAATTCGAAATAAAGAATTGATGAAGGACTAAAGTGAATAAAGTTTAGAATTTAAAGGAAAATGAATAAGATGTTAGAATCGAGTGAAAGGTTTAATTGTACATTAATTTAATGTACAAAGGCAATATAGTGACCAAAATGTCACTTTTATAAAGTTTAAGGACTAAAAGGATAATAGTCCAAAATAAGTAAATAGCAATGAAATTGTTCAATTTGAGCTTGAACAATTGATTAAAGTTCAAAATGGTCACTAAAGACCTAGGGACCAATTCGGTAATCACATGAAAAAATTGGGAAAATTTCAGAAATATTTTATGTTCGAATAATTATGTCTTGAAATTAGGTTAGTAATGTTAGATTTAAGTCTAACAAAGAATAGTGATAAATTATGTTCGATTGGTATTCTACAACTCAAAGGGAAATTGAGGAAGACCTGAGTAACAAAAAGAAGGAAAAGATTATCGACTAAGCTTAGTGAGGCTATCTGGCATAAACAGGTGAGTGCATTTTATTATGCTTGCATAATGATGAAAAAGGGAAGACTTGTGATAAGTCAACCCTAAATTGAAAATTATATTGTATTAATATATAAATTTGATCTGTTGCATAATTTAGTAAATACAAGCTTCAGTAGAATACGAGGTAAGAATTTTATTATGCATAATGGCAATGCATGTCTATACAAGGAATATGAAGAATAACAAGATTAAAATGAAACAAGATACACCCTGGGGATCCAAGCCCATAGTGCAATTGGCACCAACGAGGTGTTTTTTAAGGAGCAAATAGCGTCCTTATATGAGGAGCAAAGAGTGTCCTCTCGAGTACGTACTCTACATGGCACTACGGTGCATATAGGCTACGGGGTTTCCGTGAGCCTCTAGCCAAACACGATGATATTAATGATAAGACGATTTCATGAAAGATCATGAATATGTATATGGTACACGTTATATATGATAGAATACATATTATGCAAAGAATGGAATAATGAAAGCATGATCATGAAAGAGTACATGATATGTATGAGAATTACATGATGAAAGCATGTCCATGATAGAGATGTTACATGACAGAAATGATCAATGTTATACATGATAATGAAGTTTCGTATGATAATGATGTTACTTGGAAAGTTGACATTGTGACATGATTGCTAGATATAGGAAATGTGTATGACACACTATACATATGATAAACTGAATTATACTACATTATGTTTTCTTAATATTGTTTTAATGCCTCACTAAGTTCGTACTTAGCGTGTGTTTATTTCACACGTAGGTTCTCCAAAGTAAAATAGCAAGAAGGAGCAGAGTTTTGAGATATACCAAGTTACAATAGTAGATCATGGAATGTACATTTTAAGTCATAATTTTGATGTCTAGTGGGCATGTATCGGTATGTGTGTAAGTTTGAAAGTATAACTATTTTGTAAACTTAAGTTTATCACATGCTTATGTGTTATTACGAATATATGGAATGAGTTTATGGTTTATTACAAATGGTTAGATTTTATGATATGATTAAATATTGTTTAACCCTAATCGCGTAATAACTTTTAAAATCAAGAAAGGGTCTAAGCAGGGTACCTAGTTTTCACCCTGAATAATATTTTTATTTCAAAATCATATTTATAAATTTTATAAAATAATTTGGGGTTGAAACTAACTGCTACAGATCGATGTAGTTTTCAATTTAAACTGAAAAAGGTAGGTTAAAGTTCGAAAAAAAACTTTAAGTAACGTTTTCTTAAAAACCCAATAACATCTTTAAGGTATATTCGGTTTATGAGTATACGTTAAGGGTGTTACATGGCACCTATAGCAAACCATCTTTAACAAAAACACACACTCTGAAATGCTTCCGACTACAATGCTAACAAACTAGTGGAAGTGACAATCTAGTTGATCCATCAGTGCTCCCCTCATGAACAGAAGTCAAAGGTTCCCTATGAAGCCTCAATCTAGATCCATGGTCGAATATTAGTAGCTAATCTGAAGCAATTCTCTTTGAACCCCTCGAAGCACGAAACCTCCTGTACAGAGTCTGAGAAGGACTAATGGTGTCCTAAGCTCCCAAAGTTTGGCCTCTACGGTCCTCAATCTGACTCGGTGTTGTACCCTGAAGTTGTTTAAGTGCCTTTACATTAGTGGCTAACTCCGAGAACGTCCCAAGCGGACCCGCAGTCATATACATCTGAAGGTCAATCTTTAATCCATGCCTAACTCTCTTACACCTCAATTTCTTGATGGCAACCAACTCTGGTGCATATTTGCTCACCCATAGAACATCTTGCTCATATTCAAATACTGATCAGTCTTCTTAAACTTGGTGCATAAAATGATCTCTCATCTCATCCATGTAAACTTTATTGATGTACTTCTTCTTGATGTACTCCAAGAATAAACTCAAGTTGGAAGTGCAGGCTACAGTCCCAACTCAACAATCTCCCACCACTCATGGGCATTACCCATAAGAATGGAAACAATGCAATCAAGGTCGTCCACCAAACAACCCCTCATCTATCTCAGAACCCTCTAAGTATCTCTCAACAACTATTCGTCCTTGATCGGGTCATCCTCACTCGAACCTTCAAATTTCTTTGGTCTATATCGGCAAAGTCTCTCCATAGGGTTTTGCAAAGCGTGTTAGAAAGCCTCGAGTTAGCTTGCACAACTAGAAAGAGAGCAGAGTTCTAGTTATGAAGGTGGTTCACCCCACCAACTCTTACATCATTTGGAAGGCTAGTGTCCCCTACATCAGGGACATACTCCTTACTAAAGTCTTTCACTTTAGAGACATGTCTCTCTTCAAGACCCTCTTGGTCGTGTTCGGCGACACCCGCCAAATCAAATTCTAAATCACAAAGAAACAAGGTTGCATCATCAGGATTCTCAATCTTAGAAGGGTACAACTTAAATTTAGGGCTTGTATACACTAGACACCTTACTATGAAACCTATATCACCTCAGAGTTTTCTAGAACCAACTAAACTTAAGCTCTGATACAACTAAATGTAACACCCAAATCCTAATTTAAATCCGATATGCTACATTCGGGTCATCCAAACCGACCCAAGAAATTTCTATTTGAAACCATAAGTTTAGCCATCGTTAAAACATTCAACCCATTCATAATCTCATAAAGTTAACAATAGTATAAAATCAATTTACCAAATAGGAGCTCCAACTTTATAACATCGTATATCAAAATAATATATTTCAAAATAGTGTTTATAGACACAAACATTGTAAGGTCCTATGAATACAATAGCCCAAAACTAAATATTAAGTATTGTACTTTGAAGCGATGCGGTTCTGGAAAATCCCTTAATGATGTGCTCCTTGATCATGATCAACCTACCAACATGCGGTTATGGGAAATCCCTCAACCTCTAGTTTCTTATCACAACGCTTATTAAAGAGACTTTATACCATCTTATGAATGAGAAATCAGACTTCCATCAATGCAATAACTCAAGCAGCAACGTAATAAACATACCTAATATGTCATCAGTGGCAAAGGTTTCATCTTTGGCCTAGATGACAAACTGTCTACAAATGGCTCGAGAGTCGACTCTGACGGTGGATCTCATAGTACATCCACCAAGGTATCTAGATGATACACTAACACCGCCTCTAAAAAAACTCTGACCACACTGAGAATAAGTCAACCCCTGAGACTGAACTAGAGTAGCATTATCTAAGATCGTGCCATCTTTCACCACGTGACCCGATGCCTGTCACTTGTAGCAAACCCTTCGTAACAAAAAAGCACACTCTGAAATACTTTCGGCTACAATGCTCAGAAACTGGGGGAAGCAGCACTCTAGCTGATCCATTAGTACTTCTATCATGAACAAATATCATGAACAAAAGTCAAAGGCTCTGTATGAACCCTCGATCTAGATCCATGGTCAACTCTTAGTAGCTAATCTAAAGTAATTCTTTTTGAATCCCTCAAAGAATGAAACATCCTATACGGAGTCTGAGAAGGACCAATGACGTCCCAAGTGGATCCGCTGTCATATGTATCTGAAGGTCAATATTTAATCCATGCCTAACTCTTTTACACCTCAATTTATCGCTGGCAACCAACGCTAGGGCATATTTGCTCACTCGCAGAACATCTTACTCGTATTTAATTACTGATCTGTCTCCCTAAACTAGGTGCATGAACTGGTATGTCATCTCATCCATGTAAACCTCACTAATGTACTTCCTCTTGATCTAATCCAAAAATAAATCCCTGGTTAGAAGTGTAGGCTACAATCCCTCACTCACGGGCATTACCCTTAAGAATAGAAACAATGCAATCGAGGCCGTCCACCAAACAACCCCTGATCTATCTCAAAATCATTTGAGTATCTCTCAACAACTAGTCAGCCTTGATCGGGTCATCCTCACCCAAACCTTCAAAGTCTCTAGGTCCATATCGGCAAAGTCTCTCTATAGGGTTTTTCTAAGGCATGTCAAAAGGCCTCGGGTTAGCTTGCACAACTAGAAAGAGAACGGAGTTCAAGTTATAAAAGTGGTTCGCCCCAACTCTTATATCATTTAGACGGATTGTGTTCCCAACATCCAGGACAGACTCCTTACCAAAGTTTTTTTGCTTGAGAGATATAGCACTCTTCACGACTCTCTTAATAGTATCCGGCATCACCCACCAAATCAAATTCCGAATCATAAAGAAACAAGGTTGTGCCATCAGGATTCTCAGTCTTAGAAGGGTACAACATAAATTTAGGGTTTGCATTCACTAGACACCTTACTACGACACCTATATCACCCTGGGTTTTCTAGAACTGACTAAACCTACGTTTTGATACCACTAAATATAACACCTCGATCCTGATCCGAATCTGAAGTGCTACATTCAGATCACCCAAACTCGACCCAAAGAATTTATATTTGAAACCATAAGTTTAGTCATCGTTAAAACATTGGCCCCATTCAAAATCAGTTTACAGACTCAAACATTGTAAGGTCCTATGAATACAATAGCCCAAAACTAAACATTAAGTATTGTACTCAAAAGCGATGCGGTTCTGGAAAATCCCTCAATGATGTGCTTCTTGATCACGATCAACCTACCAACCTGGGAACAAAAACAACAATTTCAAATGCTGAGCTCACAAAGTTTAGTGGCACATTTCTACTTTACCATAATTTGTGATTGTCATAAAATTTAAGCATGCGAGATAAATATAGTCTAGAAAGCATAGATATGGCTACACTATATATGAGTCATCATCTAGCCTACACAAAATATAGATTAATACCACCTTAAGCTATCATCTATAGTATCCATAAAACATACATGATTTAATCCATACAACAAAAGTCAAACCTATCTAGCCTGTGATCACCTAGCACCAGGCTAGTCACACATGTACCTGGGATCACCTAGAATCGGGATGTAAGTGCAACTTGAAATCACCTAACATCGAGTGTTGTGTCGTCCCATCCACTCGACATCCCCTAGTATCAGGAGGTGCTTATCAAATACTCGAGATTACCTAACATCAGGCTGTAAGAGCCAATCAGGATCACCTAGAATCGAGTGCACAGAAGAAGAATACAAGTAATGCAATAGACCTTTGGGTATTCAAATCCCATCAATCAAGGTGATCCAACAAGTAAAATGCCTACTCGACATGCAAGTAATACGACCTCATCGATTTCCTATTATTGCTAGACATCTCATATCATTACTTTACATTACCAAGTTGTTACACATTATGAGGGATGGTACTTAGTTGTTCTTCAACTTTATAGTTATAATCAACAACAACTAAAGTGTCTACCCAGCACATAAGGACAACATGATGGAAAGAATCTTTAAGGGTGATTATTAACAATAAGTCACCTTTCTACAACTATTAAGTTATTTTACGTTATGGAGATATACAAGATCATAAGTCTGTTTATTAGGTTAATTATGTCATGGGGAGTCATAAATGAGGTATTGGGCCATAAACCATAATTTTCTGAGCCTTCTAGCTCAAATTCAACATTGCTGGGCAAATTGCCCAACGAGTACTGGTACTGGACCATGCATACAAGTATGGTACCGCTGGGTACCAATATTCCCATATGCATACCGATAAGAGGCATCTTACAAAGATGGTTGATGGTTTTTGGGTATAGGTACTCGAGCATGAGTATCAGTACGATACCCCCAGTATCGATACGCCTCTTACGTATCGATACGAATTTAGCTTACTAGAATTTTACAAGTTATTGGGTACCGATATAAGTCTACCCATACAGATACAACCTTGAATAGCGTATCGGTACTGGTTGAAGCCTGTACCGATACTCTCCTCTTAGATCCTCAATTTTCTTCAACAAGAACATGGGATACTGGTACGGACATCCCGTGTATCGGTACCAAAGCCCAGAATTGTCTCTAAGGACTCCTACTTCAACCCAAATAGTTTCTAAAATTTACAAGGAAATTTGTGAGCATATTGGATCTAACTAACAACCTATCTATCATCAAAATCACCACTTTGATTTCCCAAGATAAGCTTCACCCATCAACACCCACAATACCAATAAATCAAGTAAAGCAAATTATTTTATGATTTTCAAGAAATATAGGAGTCGGGGATTTACTGACTTTTTAGCAAGAATCCAAAATTTATGATCCCAACAAAGCCCCTTCAACTTTCTCTCTTAACTCATGGAAGAAAACCCTTAATCACCTCCTCTTGCAAAACAAACATAGAAACGAATCAAGATTCAAAATAACTACTAGGAGGAAGCTTAGCTACGAATTTATAACCTTAAAAGCAAAGGAAAGCAAAGGTATGCTTGTCTATTCGTCTCCCATGTGAAGCCAACAAATAGTAAAGGATAATCTCAACATAAAACCTCTAAGTTTCTCACCTTTTACAAAATAACCACTTACCAATCTCAAATAGCTAAAAACTCATCCAATAAGGCCAGACTTGGTCCAAGAGGTCCAATTACCCAAACCAACATGAAGGTTCATGACCCAGGTTAACGTCCAACTGATTACTCAAAAATTTGGGTCGTTACAAAAAGAACCAGTTGATTTTGCTTGTACCGTTAGAAGATAAGGGTTATAATTGCTAAGTGTTGTGGGAGATCGAAGTAGTCCAACGAGAAATAATTGAGGTCTTAGAAGAGTTATTAAGGCTTCATTATCTTCCTTGATTAATGGGTACAAATTTCGAGGACATAATTTACTTTAATTAGATAATAGTTGTAACGACCCAATTTTTCTGGCTAATAAATCAGATCTCAAATCCAAGATGGATTATTTAATATTAGGGATTTAATATTAAATTAAAGAGAAACTTGAAAGATAAATATTGTGGAATTAAGGACTAGTTTGTCAGAAGGAATATAAGCTTTAAGACCTCGAGTGTGATTTACCCACCTTTATTTGGAAGACGTCATTTTTGAATTAATTTTTTTAGGGGGTTATTTTTAATTAAAGTTGGTTAGAAATGGGGAAGAAACAAAATTTCATTTCTTTTTTTTCTCTTTTCTTCCGATTTTTCTCCCACATTCTTAAAACTTTAAACTGATATTTGTTGCTTTCGAGGCTGTCGTATTTGACACCGCTGACATCATTAGGTTCCCCTCGCCGAGGCAAGTCGGCTGGTGATTGTGGCGTCGCCGTGGATGAGGGTGAAGACTTGAATGGTTCATCCTTGCTAGAGAAAAGTGTTCTCCCAACCACCACCGTGAATTGAGAAACATTATTTTAGAGCTTGTTGTTACCATCCGACCACCAGAGGCCTCTACACGTATTGTTGCCTACGCGTGGGCAAACTCTAGCCGCAAGTGAGGCAGCTATATTGTAGGCCTGGGCTGTTAGTTCAGCCGTTGGGCTGCCCTACTAAACTAAGCCACTAGCCCAATAAGCCTGCATGCCCATAATCCGAGCTGAGCTTAAGCTGCTAGACTGAGCCAGCCTGTTCAACCATGGCTCACCACATTGCACTGCACTGTATAATCATGTAACCCCCTCGACCCTGCCTAGACGCTCGACCGAACCGAGAGTGCTACATTAGGTTTGCCGAAGCAAACCAGAGAAAGGTTATAAAAAGTCGGTCCATTTTTTTCTTTTATCTTGTCTAGATGCAACTTATTATTCCTACATGTTCATACTTGCAACAGGTGAATTCTCAAAGGAAACGAATTACAAGAAGGCAACCAATTGCACCATATTCAAAAGTTGAGGACAAAAACATAAATACTTTAAATTATGAGACCAAAAATGAATTTAAAGTTACCGATCCTCAATTAGTCCATTTACATACCAACATGTAAAATTTCAGGTCAATTTAATCATCCTAAGTCATACAATTGAATTCCCAAGACTCAAGGACCAAAATGAACGAACCAGAAACCTTCAAGATTCCAAAATAACTGATTTAACGATATCCGTACTGGTACGCTTACTAGTGTTTCGATACGCCCTTATGTTTTCAAAAACTCAGAATCCAGTAGCTAAAACATGTATCGAAACGCTTGATTGCGTATTGAAACGCTTGGCAAAAATGCTTATGACCGTATCATAACACTTGCTCGAGTACCGAAATGTTAAGCCTCGAAAGGCTGGCCCGTATCGAAACACCATCCCGCATATCGAAACGCTATGCCTGAATGGTCTAGCCGTACCGGTACGGGGACACCTATTTCGATATGCCTGGACCTGTAATGTCATTTTTAGATAGTTTCTCTCACAAATCTAGATGCGTTTAGCTTCTAGCAGCTTGCATACATACATATAAGCATCCAACACCACATTTAACAACACTTGTACCATAGTTTAACTACAACACAAGATTATGCCACCAAAAGATTGATCTAGAGGCCTGCTCCCTATAACTCACCACCAAACATACCAAGATGCTCAATTAAACATTTACTAGTAAGAACACCATACCAACAACACATCAATACCATAATCAACATGATAAGCTCATCAAAGCATGCCATTCAAGAAAAATCATCTAGATGCATACCTAGGTTACCACGTAACCTTAACCATAGGTAACGATGCACAATATTCGAAACAACACAATCAAACTCTAAAATCACAGTATTATACATGCTCAAAACCAGGGAAAACTGAATTACTAATCCCAAAAATCCATGACGAACACATTGCCTTATTAACTAGAAACTAAAACCGAGGTCATACTCAAATAGTCTTGTCTTTGGATCACTACGACCTTGCCCTTGCTGCCCCAAGCCTTAATGCTCTGCATCATTAGGAAAAAGAGAGTGCAAGCACAATTTCTTAGTGAGGATGCTCGTAAAAATTGATGCAATAAAAACCCTTGAAAACCAACACTTGTTTTCAAACCATGCTTATGAGCTAAGCAAGTTCCAATGATTCCAATTCAAAACATGCATATCGACCATTTGCAAAGCATTATAAACCACATGCTTAACTCCCCAAAGCATTATATACAAAACCATGCCTAAATGCCAAAGCATAAAATCATAAACCATGCTTAAATTCCAAGGCATAAATCATAAACCATGCTTAAATTCCAAAGCATAAATCATAAACCAATAGGTTCAACAAAAGAACTTTCATATATTGGCAATTATAGTGACCCCGGATAGTCGACCACTATCCTTGATTAGTCGACCGCTAACCTTTAGTTAACCGACCGTTAACTTTACACATCGGATACACGGATCTCCTTTAATGATCGACCACCATCAAGACCATGCCATGCCGACCACATGAGTTAACAACCTTGCAGACCGCAAGCTTTATATCATCAAGGGAAACCGACCGCTCAACCCAAGTGATAACAACATAGTTCGAGTAGCCGACCGCTATACGTCAAGGACACTTAACCACGATCGATTTTTAAACATATTATAATTCACTTTATCCTATGGCATGCCAACTATATCACTTTATCCTATGGCATGCCAACTATATCTGAATGTTTTCTCACCTTGTCACATAGCCAATATATCATTTACAAAACTATTTACCCACTGTTTTACAATGCATTACATAAAATCCCTACATATGCAAATCATATTGCCATAGTAATATCACATTCCCAAACGGAATAAAAACCAATGCTCCTTAGCATTTAATATACTTTTAAGACATTGCATATGTACCTTAAAATCATGTATTTACAGTAAGTAAAACAAACCATGTTTACGACCAAAACATGAATCACACATGCTCATATCCGAACTGATATTAAAGAGCAAAGGAGGGAAACTTACTTCCAAGCTTAGGTAAGTGCTTCAAACTTAACCTAAACTTCCAAATCCACTTTCAAACCTTTGAAAGAAATTTTAAACCGTTTCCACTCACCAATTTCACTTCACTTTGCTTGCTACCGTGAAACAAGCTCCCGACAAGCCTCAAACCACCTCAAGATGCTACTACTTGATTATCCCCTGTTTTGGCCACACAAAACCAGAGGAAACATGCATTAAAATGCATCCAACACTTTGTTTCAAACCAAAATCCAGTAGCTCCCAGGACGCCCACTCAACACTCATCCGAAACTTACCGAAATCAACCTCAAACACTACTCATTCTTGACCCAACCATACTATAGCGATCCAAAACATCAAGCTTCACCAATTGATACCTAAAAACTCATTCACAACATCCTTTTACTTCCAACAATGATTAAACACCTTAAACAACCCAAAAACCCTTAACTAATAACCTAAACAATTAGAGATTCAACCAATTTCGGGAATCCATTATTAAAAACAAATTATCCACATTATAATACATCCAAAATAAGATTGAAATCAGTCCACAACACTAGAAAAACAGATCCAAATCGAAAAATCACAAGATCAATCAATTAAACCTCAATTTAGCTATAATCCATAATTAATTACCCAAAACCTATTAGAAAACATATGCAAAGAGGCAAAAACTTGGGAATTTCGGTAAAGAACCTTTCAGTAGATGAGAAGAACGGAACTTTCCTCCAATGAATGAGTTTCCCCTTAATTGGATGGTTTTTCCTATTGAAAAACAAAAAAAATTAAATGAAGTTTTTGGAAAACCAATTGAGAAATCATTTTGCAAATCCATGAGTTAAGGAATTAAGATCATTACCTTAAATCTCTGATGGAAAAAGAGTGTTTTGATAGAAAATGTAAGAGAAGAAAAGTTACGTCAAATTGTGTTTTAGAAAAAAATAACCTCCTTATAACTAAATCTTCTTTAATTCTTTTAATTAAAACCTTTTTAAAATAATCATAATTAAGAGAAAACTCAGATTAGACTAAATGGTAAAATAGCTCCTTAAAGATTCTAAGTTTTGATTCATTACAAAACAATCACCTTGTAAAAACAGTTTTTAAAAATTGCATTTTGGTCACTAGCCAAAATGTCACCCTTCCAAAGCTCGTTTTCTAAAATTGCTTTCACCAATATTTTTAATATAATAAAATATGATTTTTAAACATTTCTCCATATTTTTATCTTTCAGAAAAATATTTACTCCCGAATCTTACTCGAATCTCTAACCCGGTCCACTAGACCATCTAACTAGCCCCAAAACTGCTAAGCCAAAAACTGGGTCGTTACAACTCTCCTCCTCTTAAGAAATTTCACCCTCAAAATTTACTTGGAGGAAAAAGATGCAGAAATTGCTCCAGCATATCTGCCTTGATTTCCCAAGTGGCTTCCTCGACACCCCGATGTCGCCACATGACTTTAACCAGTTCTATCATCTTACCATGTAGAACCTTTCTGCTGGAATCAAGGATTTCCATCAGCTCCTCATCAAAGGATAAATCCGGTCTCAACTCAATATGCTCCACCGGTATAACATGCGAAGGATCCGACCGATACCTCCATAACATGGATACATGGAACATATCATGTATTTTCTCCAGTTCGAGAGGCAACCTCAACCGATAAGCCACAGGACCAACCCGCTCCACAATCTCATATGGTCCAATAAACCTCAGTCTAAGCTTACCCTTACGTCCTAACCGCATCACCTTTTCCACGATTACACCTTCAAGAATACATGATCTCCCACCACATATTCAAGTTCTCTACGCATTAAATCCGCATATTTCTTCCGATCCACAGCCACTTTCAATTGCTCACATACAAGCTTAACTTTCTCATTCGCGTCTTTCAACGCATGTAACAAGGAAACATGCTTTCTCCTACCTCGGCCCAACATAAGGGCGTATGACACCTCCGGCCATACAATGCCTCAAATGAGCTCATAGTAGCCCTTTTCTCTATTCATCCGGGATCAGTTAAAATGTTCAAGGACTTGAAGGAATTATATTGGTGGCCAGGAATGAAGTCTGCAATCACAGAATTTGTGTCTAAATGTTTTGTTTGTCAAAAGGTTAAAGCTGAACACCACGTTCATATGGGACTCTTACAACTTATTGAGCTACCACAATTGAAATGGTATCGAATAACAATGGATTTTGTGAGTGGTCTGCCTGTATCACCAAAGAAGAATGATGTTGTTTGGATGATAGTAGATAGGTTTTCTAAGGCAGCTCACTTTATACCTACCCGAATGAGCATGAGCATAGAACTGTTAGCCGAATTGTACATAAAAGAAGTAATTCGTTTGCACGGTGTTCCTACTTCTATTATATCATATTGGGATCCTTGGTTTACATCCAGGTTCTAGAGTTATTTGCAAAAAGCTTTGAGAACCAAGACCAACCTTAGCACAACATTCCATCCTCAATCAGATGGTCAGACAGAAAGAGTGATACAAATTCTTGAAGACATGCTTCGGTCTTGCATAATTGATTTCAGGAAGAATTGGGAGAAATCTTTACCTTTAGCATAATTTGCTTATAATAATAGGTATCAAACATCTATCACGATGGCACCTTTCGAAGCCTTATATGGAAGGAGGTGCAGAACTCCTTTATGCTGGTCAGAATTGGGTGAAAACAAGGTCTTAGGACCTGAACTTCTTAGAGAAACAGAGAATTAGATACAAGTTATTTATAGTAGATTGAAAGAAGCCTTTGATAGACAAAAAGCTTGTGTCGATCTTAAAAGGAGAGACATACAATTTGATGTGGGAGATCAAGTATTTCTAAAGGTATCTCCTTCGAAGAAAGTATTTAGATCCAGAAGAAAAGGGAAGCTTAGTCCTTGTTTTATCAGTCCTTGCAAGAAAGTATTTAGAAAAGGGAAGCTTAGTCCTTGTTTTATCGGTTAGCTCTTCTTGAAGAATTCAACAATATTCATAACGTATTTCATGTCTTTATGCTTTGCAAATACCGTTTTGATCCATCTCATGTGCTTGAACCTGAAGAAGTAGAGATCAATCCAGATCTATCTTATGAAGAGGAACCAATTCAAATTCTAGATCGTGAAGTTAACAGACTCCGTAACAAATCGATTCCTCTTGTTAATGTATTATGGAGAAATCACAAGATTGAAAAAGCTACTTGGGTGTCGGAGTCAATTATGAAAGATCAATATCCTAAATTGTTCACCTTAGGTAAATTTGAGGATGAATTTTCTTTTAGAGGAGGAGAATTGTAATACCCTGATTATTAGCCTAGAAGTTAAGTACATTGGCTTCAAGACAATTATATATTTTTTGAAACCTTTTGAGTTAAACAAGCATGTTTAGGACCAAATTATAAGAAAAAGAAAATACATATGTAATTGTAGAAGTACCAAACCGAATTATTAGTAATGTAATAGGATTGCATGGAAAGAAATTCTAAAGTAGTGGCCTTGGACACATGTAATTCCGAAAGCAAGCAAGGTGTATTAGGATGGATGGGTTCATAGCATTAAGTCACAGAGAGAAGGAAAACAAAATTAATGTATCTTCTTCCTCCATTATTCTCTAAAATAGCCGAGTGAGAATGAAAGAAAGCCATGGTTGCTTAGCTTAGTTTAAAATTTAGCCTTGTTCGATTGGTGCATGGATAGGAAGGTAACCTCTTTGTTCTCTTCCTTTTTGTGATCTTGTTGTGAAATAGATTATTTGATTTATATGTTATGAAATTTGGAGAGTAATTGAATATATATGTGTGAGAATTTGGTTCAATTGGATGTTTGGCAAGATAGTAGAAATACATATTGTTTGAATTGACTATTACGATGATAATATTTGAGCAATTCGAATGGTGTGGTTTAAGTTACTAGAAATTGAAAGTTTGCTATGTATTGAGGATCATTCAAAAATTATGTTAAATGTAATTTAAAGATTTTATGAATAAATCCTTGTGGCTATGAAGCTAATGTTGAGCTTATTACAGACGTTGTTGTTGATTAGAATCGAACCATGGACTGTTTTGGAATTCATAAGGAAATTTTAGAATGCTTTGTATGTATAAATAAATATGTATGAATTGAGGCTGTTAATTAAGTTCAAAAGTAAATTCATATGATTAAATGATTGTTTTGAGGCACATAGTGAATGAATTTAGCTGCTGTGATCGAGTATATACATATGTATGAAAGTTGCCCTGTTTTGGTGTGTATGTACATGTAATTGGATTGATTTAATTGAGTATATACCATGTATGAAATCTGCCTTGTTTTGATGTATGTATATGAAATCGAATTGTCTTGAGAATTCTTGAAAATTTTGATTGGTTCTAATGCATAAATTAAACTTCTTGTTATAATTAGACAAAGAAGGAATTGATCAAGTGAGACACATAGGAGACCAAGTTGTTGAAAAGCAAAAAGGAATTATAATTCAGGAGAAAAATTAGCTGGAATTAGATAGTGAGTGTAGTTTAAAGTTTGGGAGAGGCTCAAAACCTTCCCGAGCATTTCTTATTAATAATTTCATTCTTTACTTTAAGTGTGCATATATTACTTGCAACAATAAGCTTGGATGAGAGGTTAGTTGAGATATGATGTATTGAAGATATGCAATTCATGTCTATGATAATCTATAACTGACATAGTTAAACTGCTTATAATATGATCTAGATATGATACATATTAATGGAAACCATTGTTTTGATACCCTTCGAAAATGAGGTATGATTCATTATAATAAATTCACATGTGGTGAATAAATGTTCAAGAGTAAAGCGATTGTTGAAATGATATCTTGATAAGGAGCTATGGTCACTCTATTCTGCAAAAGATATGACAAATGTGAAAGCCTTGATTCGAGTCAGTCTTAGGTATAGTTAGCATGCCATAAAGTCCATAGAGCTCATGTTTGGGGTGAACTAAGGTCTTTTTGGTCATTTGGCGATAGTAGGAGAGATTGACCGGTACTATGAGTACCATTTTTTTATCAGTTTATCTTGGCAAAAGTTGGTTGGGGATTTGTGTACCTAGGTTGTAGCTTGAATCACAAGGCTATGTTAATATGAATTCATGAAAGATATAAAGAAATCAAAGAAGTATTAAAGTAGCTTGCATAATGTTGCGTGTAATAAGTGCTACGCAATTGTGCAAGTATACACGTCGCAAGTAATAAAGTGATATGAGAATTGAGTATCGTCTCCACAGGGATTGGTTTGGGCCACTTTGCTTAAGTTACTGCACTGTGAAATGTAAAAACACAATTGATAATAGGAGTTCTAATTAACGAGTAAACTGAGAGCAATAAACTAAAAGAATAGATGAAATTAAAATAGAGTAAATAGGTCAGGTTATCGTGAGTTGAGGTGTGATAGCCGATTGGATCGTCTTGGTAAAAGAGTGCAAGGGCAACTCAGTTGCCGTGGCAACTTGCACAACGGAGTTGCCTTGGCAACTAATCGATGGTTTCCTGGGCAACTAGCTGGGCAACTACTTGGGCGTCTGGGCAGCAACTTCAAGGTTCGGCAGAGCGTTCTTCAATGGTTTCTTCTTATCCCCAAGTCGAAACTCTAGCTACTTGTGCATGCCTTGATAATACATCCCTGCGTGAATCAAGGGTGAACAACAACCAATCTTGCGCTCCTCTTAGCGGTTGAAATCCTTAACTTATTCCTAAGCCGGATTAATCTTCACCATCAATAGATTGAATAAAGACCATACTCATTCGTTTCTTGAATCTAGCTACTTTGGGGTTGTGAAATTTTCCCTCCTCTTGCTCACCTCTCAAGTTGACGATATGGCCTCTTATTTATAGGGCTAGGTCAAAGTCCTTCTTTGAGGAGGAAGTTAAGTTGGAATTAAATTATCTTTAAAGAATATAATTCTTTATTATAATTATATTCCTACTAGAACTTCTCGTATCTTCTTGGAATTTAATTCTTCTTTAATCTCTTCATGGAAATCAAATTCCTTTGGGATTTAGCTTTGCTCCACGTCATCTTGGGCTTGTCTAGTCATCAATTTTGACCACCATATCACCTTATTCTTTGTCGACAATTGCCCTGGCAACTGGCTCGGCGTCTCCTTCATGCATTGCCCTGCCAACTAGCTCGGCATCTCCTTCATGCATTGCCCTGGCAACTGTTCTAGCCTTGTTTAGGCAAGTGATTCTGCACACACACAAAAACACACCAAAGCAGCATCTTTTTCCACACAAATCACCAAGTTATGTAATCAAGCTCAACGGTGGAAAGAAACATGAATTAATGCATGAATGACTAATTATTCAACTAATATGAGCTTAAGTCTAACAATAATATGAGTAAAAAGGGTAATAAAAATAGTACTTTTGAACACTTATCACACCCAGACTCGAACTATTGCTTGTCCTCAAGCAATGCAAACTAACAATTACCTGGCAAGACTTTAATCATCAAAGACATGCTTCAAACTTGAATTCAAACTTCAGAATCGTGGCACAAAGTATGATCACCTTTTAATTTTTCGGATAGCACAAAAATTACCCGGAACAAAACTATAATGCTCGTGACAATGTGTGTGCGTAGTTGTGTACAAGTTGATTTTCAAGATTCTATGTGAACAATAGGCTTTTATCAATTTAAGTACCGAGGCATTTTTTTTATTTTCACTAGAGCCAATTTCGGGCACCTCTAGCAAAGTAAGCAATTTCTCATTTTATTTTAGTCGACTAGAGCCAATTTCGGGCACCTCTAGCGATTCTTTAATGTGCATTAACTACTAGAGCCAGTTTTGGGCACCTCTAGCAAGAAATTAACTTTTAATTTTCAATTTTAAATTTACCCAAATTTTAAGCAACCTAAGTTCACTAAGTTTCTTTCAATTAACAACCCACAACCGTGTAAAAAAATTCAGCATCATAGTAAAATTCTAAGTTCTTTTCATGCAATCCTAAAATTAAAGGTTCTTTCAATTAAGTGCAGTGGCAAAAATTCATCATTGGATATTCAACAAGTCTTAAGCAATTAAATCCAATTAAAGGAATGACAAGTAACATATGCAACCTATATGTGATTGCTAAAGATGAATGCAACTACACATGAAGCTAACTAGAACCCAACACCCCCCAAACTCAAGAGAAGCATTATCCTCAATGCATGTAAGAGTGAAACAAAATTTAAAAGAAACTAAATGAAATTAGTTAGTCGGAGAGGTCATCACCTCGAGTGATAAGTTTTCTTCGTGCCGTTTGCTTGATTTATTTTTCAATCGGTGGTTGAATGCTGGTATCGCGTGAATAGTATTTCTTTGATTTGATCCATGTTTGCCGATGCAGGTTCACTTGCATGGGCATCAGTAGTTGCCGAAGCCATTGTTGTTGCCTGGGCATTGCCAGTTTCTGTTGTGGTTGCTGTGGCAAGTAGTCGGCAGTAAATTTCCTTAGCATGGCGGTTGTGAGTCTTGTTGTGGAAAAGAAAACCTGGAAACTAAAGATAATGAAGAAAAATAAAATCTCTCCTAAAAATTCCAAAAATAAATAAAGAGAGAAAAAAATAACCGAAAATAATAGAAAGAAAAAAAATAGTTCAAAAGAAGAAAAAAAATAAAAAGAAAAAGAAAAATAAAAAGAAAGTATCGAAAGGAGAACATGCTCATGCATCTCCTAAGGTGTCAACTTCTTTGTTTCATTCTACATGGGCACCATTGTAGTGCTTCAATCTCTGTCCGTTAACTTTGAATTCATGTTCGTCGGTAATGGACTTGATTATCACAGTACCATGGGAGAATGGTTTTACAACTTTGAATGGTCCCGACCATCTTGATTTTAGTTTTCCCGGGAAAAGTTTTAGTCGAGAATTGAATAAGAGAACTAGTTGCCCTGGAATGATTTGTCGCGGCAATAGTTTCTTGTCGTGCCATTGCTTTGTTTTCTCCTTGTAGATTTGTGCATTGTTATAGGCGAGTGCACGAAATTCTTCTATCTCGTTGAGGTACAACAAACGCTTTTGTCCGGCACTTTCCTAATCCATATTCACGGTCTTGATTGCCCATTGGTTTGTAGGTGATATTGCCCGTCCTCTGGAAATGATCAGATTGCTTGTAAAACTCTTGGGCATCTTTGTACAGTGTTGGCTAATACAAACCGGATTGAAAAACTTTGGCCGCGGTACGAGTTCCTCCAAAATGTCCTCTATAGGGTGAAGAATGGCATTGTCGGAGTACATTCTATTGCTCCTCTTCAGGGGCACATCGGCGTATAACCTGATCTGTACATTGTTTAAACAAAAGAGGCTCTTCCCAAAAGTAATGCTTAGCATCATGGCGGAACCGCTTCTTCCCTTGGTGAGTAAGGCCATAAGGTAAAATACCCCAAACAAGGAAATTAACTAAATTCGCGTACCAGGGTATTGCCGAGGCATGTGATACCATGGTGACTGCTCCCAAGATTGCCGAGTCGTGTGTGTCTAGAGTTGTCGAGGCATACGCGTCCATGGTTGCTAAGGCGTGCGTATCAGTGGTTACCGAGGCGTGCGTGTCTAGAGTTGCCAAGGTGTACGCGTCAAGAGCTCCTACGGTGTCGAGGGTTGCCGAGGCATGCGCATCCATGGTTGTCGAGGCGTCAAGGGTTGCTACGACATCGAAGGTTGCTGAGGCATGCGCATTTGGAGTTGCCAAGGCGTGCGCATCCATGGTTGCCGAGGCGTCAAGGGTTGCCGAGGCGTACACATCCATGGTTGCCGAGGCAACTAAAAGTTGTTCATCCGGGAATTCATCGCAAATCTCTAAATCTGCGTCCTCCTCCCTATTGCGTTCTAAACGTGATAAGTGATCAGCCACTTAATGTTCTGTTCCTTTCCTGTGCATTGGCTTAGGACTGCTCCTACCGCGAAATCACTTGCATCACACATGAACTCAAAAGGTAGCGTCCAATCTGGTGGAACGACAATGGGTGTCGAGGCAAGCTTTTCCTTTAGGGTTTTGAATGCTTGGGTGCAAGAATCATCAAAATGGAAGACTTTATCTTGGTGGGGGTAACTTCTCGATCACGTCCACCTTGGCTTTGTCTACTTCAATTCCCTTGGATGAAATCTTGTGGCCGAGCACTATTCCTTCATCTACCATAAGATGGCACTTCTCCCAATTAAGGACTAAATCGGCTTCTTCACATCTTGCCAACACATTCTCTAAATTGTCGAGGCAACTGTTGAAGTCACTACCAAAAACAGAAAAATCATCCATGAAGATCTCAAGGAAGTTTTCGACCATGTCTGAAAAGAGTGCCATCATGCATCTTCTAATGTTAGTGCATATCTGAGAAAACTTGAGGATGGTCATTTTTGATACTTCTTATAGTCCATTTGCACCCTCTATCGGGTGACAATATTGCCCAAAAAGAGTTTGGCCAGTGTGCTTTCCACTACTCCCTTTTGTGTTACCATGGTGGAGGTGTCTTTCTTCTTTGTTCGCTTGTAGTCCATGTATACTCTCCACATTGCTACTATTCCTGAAGGCACAAATATATTAATAGGAAAAATTATATCCATTCTCAACCATTCAATTACCTCATTCTTGTCGACTTCTATCATGGTTGGATGTAGCCTTTGTTGTCGTGGCAATTGCTGCTCAAGCCAATTGTCGTGGCAATCAGTTGCCAAAAATTGCTGTAAGTCAAGGGAAGAACCAATTTTATGAAAAGCTTTACGAATCCAAACACCATTTTCTTTTGGCCTCTCAAACATCTCCATCAGTAGAGATTTCGATGGCTTCAAATCTACCAACCTCGGTTCCTCAAGACATACTTGCAATAGACGAGGTGAGTTTTTAAAGAATTCGAAAGGTTCAACAATTACCTGCTCATATTCCATTGGCAAAGTATTATCATCTCGTTCATCTTGCATGTGGTCGTGTAATTGCCGTGGCAATTGTAGATGAGAGGAATCTACAGATTCCTGCTTCAACATCAACGTTGTAACCTTATGGGCATCAGGTTCCTCGGAATTTGCTGTAGTATTGTTGTTCTCAGCTTCACTGAGTGTTGCCGCGGCATTGCTCTGTTCAGGCTCCTCAATCATTACCGAGGCAATTTGTTGTTCAGGCTCATCATGTGTTGGGCAGTCAGTATCCCTAGGAATGAATTATTGGTGCATGTCATCCATGACATATGTGGATCTCCCCAATTGATCTTATGAATCCCCTAAGGTTGCATCCCACTGAGCTATCCTCGTATCCATAGATTTTGATAGTTCTTGAATCTCTTCAATTGATCTGTCAAGTCTAGCCAAGGAAGCTAGTAACGTTTCCTCCAAGGAATTGGAATGCTCTTGAAAAGTACTACATTGTCATGGCATATTTGTTGCTGCGGCAAAATTGTTATGGTAAAAAAAAATTTGAGCTTTTTGACCATACCATGAAGAATTTTGCTGATGGTTCCCTCTATGGTCCTCCATGTAGTTATATGCACCAAAAATGTGAGGGTAATTTTCAAACACATGATGTTCTCCACACATAGCACAAGATTTTTCCACGGTATAAGTTCTTTGGGCTTTTCTCGGTTGGTATAGGTAATCATCAAAGGGTGCAAGAAACTCTTGATTGCATTGATTCATATCTTCCAACATCATCTCTCGAATAGATTGGCTTTTATTTCCCGACATGTTGATGTCCCTTAACTTGTAGCACACCTAATTTTTTTTGATAAAACAAACAAAAAGAAAAGTTAGTAAAACTAAGAGAAAAAAATGCAATAGCAAAAATAACTAACACCAATTGCCAATCCCCGGCAACGGCGCCAAAAACTTGTTGCGTGTAATAAGTGCTACGCAATTGTGCACGTATACACGTCACAAGTAATAAAGTGATATGAGTATCGAGTATCGTCTCCATAGGGATTGATTTGGGCCACTTTGCTTAAGTTACTGCACTGTGAAATGTAAAAACACAATTGATAATAGGAGTTCTAATTAACGAGTAAACTAAGAGCAATTAACTAAAAGAATAGATGAAATTAAAATAGAGTAAATAGGCCAGGTTATCGTGAGTTGAGGTGTGATAGCCGATTGGATCGTCTTGGTAAAAGAGTGCAAGGGCAAATCAGTTGCCGTGGCAACTTACACAGCAGGGTTGCCTTGGCAACTAATCGATGGTTGCCTGGGCGACTAGCTAGGCAACTACTTGGGCGTCTGGCCAGCAACTTCAAGGTTCGGCAGAGCGTTCTTCAATGGTTTCTTCCTATCCCCAAGTCACAACTCTAGCTACTTGTGCATGCCTTGATAATACATCCCTGCGTGAATCAAGGGTGAACAACAACCAATCTTGCGCTCCTCTTAGCGGTTGAAATCCTTAACTTATTCCTAAGCCGGATTAATCTTCACCATCAATAGATTGAATAAAGAACATACTCATTCGTTTCTTGAATCTAACTCTCCCGATATTAGATAAATAGATGATGTTACGAGATCCTCTCCCAATTCACTCGCAAACAAGAATAAGAACCAAGAATGAGTAAACCTTGAATTGAAAGTGCAAACACTTATTACCTAAACAAAATCCAATTGTTTTTCACAACAACAAAACACAATAACCCCAACCAATCAAGTTAGTTCATGGTTGGGTTCAAAAGATATAAAAAAAATAATCCCCAAACCATGAATCTAATGGAAGCAAAGAAGAAGAAGAAGAAATCGAACTCTCTCCCCCTTTCTCTCTTGTCGAAATTTCTCTCCTCTTGCCCTATGGAGTTGTCGAAATTTTCCCTCTTCTTGCTCTATGGGGTTGTCGAAATTTTCCCTCCTCTTGCTCACCTCTCAAGTTGACGATATGGCCTCTGATTTATAGGGCTAGGTCAAAGTCCTTCTTTGAGGAGGAAGTTAAGTTGGAATTAAATTATCTTTAAAGAATAATTCTTTATTATAATTATATTCCTACTAGAACTTGTCCTATCTTCTTGGAATTTAATTCTTCTTTGATCTCTTTATGGAAATCAAATTCCTTTGGGATTTAGCTTTGCTCCACGTCATCTTGGGCTTGTCTAGTCATCAATTTTGACTACCATATCACCTTATTCTTTGTCGACAATTTCCCTGGCAACTAGCTCGGCGTCTCCTTCATGCATTGCCCTGGCAACTAGCTCGGCATCTTCTTCATGCATTGCCCTGGCAACTGGTTCTAGCCTTGTTTAGGCAAGTGATTCTGCACACACACAAAAACACACCGAAGCAGCATCTTTTTCCACAAAAATCACCAAGTTATGTAATCAAGCTCAACGGTGGAAAGAAACATGAATTAATGCATGAATGACTTATGTAATCAACCTCACTAAGTGAAAACTTATGTATTTCTTTCATTCTAATTTCAGGTTAGCTTGAAGTGCTCGATAGTTTGAAGTTTGACAAGATCACAAGTAACCGAATGTATGTTTTGCACACCATTTTGTTAAAAACTCCTAGAGGGTGGCAACATGTTTTGTATTGCATTTAGATGCATATAAATTCAGTAGGTATGTAAATATTTGTGATTAGTATGCTATCTGGGAAATGTTTGTAAATGGCCTCTATAAGTACTTGTTTTTAAATGGTTGAAGTTTAGTTTTATATGAATATTTGTTATGCATGAATCAAGTGTAAGAAGCATGTCTTAGATAGCTAATGCCATGAATAATGTCTTGTAAATGTGAGAATGGAAGTCTGATTTGGCATGGTTTCTCGTATGTTAAGTTAGTTGACATCATGACAAATTAGTAAGTAGAATTCTAAGTATAACTAGAGACATGTTGTAACACTCTCAATTTGGTTTAGAAGAAAACCTAAATCGAATATGTTATCGAAATACAAACAGAAAACGATTACAAAAGGTCTGACTAACTTAAACCAATTTACAATTTTTTATTTATTATTTATTATTTTTCTTTTTCTTTCATAACTAACTTAACATTTCAATCATATCATAGAAAAATAAAAGTTATGCTTCTGATCTAAATAAAACAATGCTAATTAACACTTGAGACTCGAATGCATACTTAACAGGCCATACAAAGAAATTAACAAACTCTAAGGATAAATTGAGCAAGGATATTCATTTTCAAGTATGTATAATCAAACTTAAAGGCAATATGTTAAAAGCTATTATTAAAGATCTCAACTATGATTATACTTTTAATACTGGATATAAAAGAACAATTGATCTTGATATTAAGAATTAGAACTTTCAATAATTGGCATATATTCATTAAATTTGTTGATCCAAGGTTAAAGATTTCACAATTATATACTTTTAGTAATTCTAATAAATCATATCAAGAGTTTCTTAAATAATCTAAACATGCAAGAAAACACCTTATTATCATGTCTTCACTTAAACATATAAAACTAATCTCATTCGAATCCTTTAGTTAATTCATACATCCTTTTTATGAAATTAACTCATTAATTAATTAAGATGATTGAGCCAATGATAACTTACTTAAACATTAACAAGAAATAAATAGGCTGGTTACAAACTTAGTAAAGAATAATACAATGCTACAAAAAAATATTTGACATGTCTCTGTAAGCTCACTATGCCACCATCTATGGAGTTTTCATCTGAAGAACATCTAGACCCTATTTGTGACTCTAGTTAGTGACTTGCAACACTTGATTACGATAGAATTACGCAAGCTTTAATCAACCTGCAAAATGCATGAACAATGAATGTATTAGGCTTAAATAGCGTAAGTGAGGTAGTAACATTAAAAAAACAAGGCATAATTGCAATGATATCAAATGGAAATCTAAAGAAAATATAAGCATATGTTAACACTAAGTGTTTATATCTTAATCTTAGCTTAAACATGGCTTTGTTTATTAGAAGCTTTATTATAGTTCGTATCCTTTCAAGTCTTAATCGAAATTCTTTCAGAGTTTTAATTAAGTTCTTTAGAATTTCTTAACGAACTTATCAGAGTTTATAGCTTATCTTATTGTAGCCTTAGTAAGGCTTATCCAAGTACTTATCAGAGCTTTCGAAGTTCTTATTAAAGCTTATCAGAGATCATGATAGAGCTTATCTAAGTTCATAACATTTCTTATCAGAGTTTCTTACAAAGCTTAGTATCTAAATTTATATCTTTTAAATCATTTGCCTTGGATCACCTTTGGACATGGATAGCATTGGTCCGAGTTTGACCGTATTGGTCCATATTACACATAGCTCAAAGCACATAACAATGGCTAGTGTCGGAACATAACAATCCTAACTTCTCATCTATCCAACCAACTGTCGCCAATCTCCTTACCATCTCCCCCGTTACCTCATACTGTCGCCAATATATCACAAATATAGGGTTGTCATCCTTGAGCCGTAGCTCATGGACCGTAGTCCCTGAATAATACCTCTGCGTCATGACAAAGTGTTCAAGGACTTCCATTGTATAGGCAACTTAATCTTTTTATATTTTATTGTTAGGAGGGGAGTCTTATATTACAAGTATCTTACTCGATTCTTTTCTTAATATTTTAAAACGTAGGGTGAGCTTTTAGCTCCTTAAGGTTTGGGCTCTTTTGCCTTTAAAGCTTGATGTTATTTCTTGTATTATACGCTTTCAAAGGATTAAGGTCCGATACCAATTCAAAGCAAATCTTATACATAATTTTAATTCGATTCAATAGTCATTAAACATCAAATATATGACATACAATGCATTCATGATGCATATGCAATGCATACCCTATCCTTGAAACTTCAATGCCATGTATGTATCCCAAACCCAGATGCTCTACGTGAGCCTTGTTGCGTGTAATAAGTGCTCCGTAATTGTGCAAGTGTACACGTCGCAAGTTATAGTATAAAAGATATCGTCTCCACAGGGATTGGTGCCACTTCAAGAATCTAATCTCTTGCACTGTAAAAAGTAAAAGAACACAAGTAGAAGATTGTAGGAGCTTAGCTAACAACTAAACTAGAAAGCAATAAAGTAAAAGAAGATGTAATCAAATGAGAGAGAATAGGCCAGGTTATCGTGAGTTGAGGTGTGATAGCCGATTGGATCATCGTGGTAAAAGAGTGCAAAGGTAACTCAGTTGTCGTGGCAACTTGCGCAGTAGGGTTACCTTGGCAACTAATCGATGATTGCCTGGGCAACTACTTGGGCAGCTGGGCAGCAACTTCAAGGTTCAACAGAGCGTTCTTCAATGGTTTCTTCTTATCCCTAATTTGAAACTCTAGCTATTTGTGCATGCCTTGATAATACATCACTGCGTGTATCAAGGGTGAACAACAACCAATCTTGCGCTCCTCTTAGCCATTGAAATCCTTAACTTATTCCTAAGCTAGACTAATCTTCTCCATCAATAGATTGAATAAAGACCATACTCATTTGTTTCTTTAATCTAACTCTCCCGATATTAGATAAATAGATGAAGTTACGAGATCCTCTCCCAATTCACTCGCAAACAAGAAGAAAAACCAAGAATGAGTAAACCTTGAATTGCAAGTGCAAACTCTTATTACCTAAACAAAATCCGATTGTTTCTCACAACCACAAAACACAATAACTTTAGCCAAATAGATTTAGTTCATGGCTAGGTTCCAAAGAAACACAAGACAAAGAATTCCTAGCATAAACCTAATTGAACAAGAAAGAAAAAGATGAAGAATGGTTGAAGCCTTGTCGAAATCTCTCCTTGCTCTTGTCCAAATCTCCCTCCTCTCTTTGTCAAAATATCTCTCCTCTCTCCCTATGGAGTTGACGGCTTGATCCTTAATTTATAGGGCTAGGTCAAAGTCTTTTTTTGAGGAGGAAGTTAAGTTGGAATTAAATATCTTTAAAGAATATAATTCTTTATTATAATTAAATTCCTTCTAGAACTTCTCCTATCTTCTTGGGAATTAATTTCTCTTTAACCTCTTCATGGAAATCAAACTCCTTTGGTATTTAACTTTGCTCCACGTCATCTTGGGCTTATCTAGTCATCAATTTCGACTACCATATCATCTTATCCCTTATCAAAAATTGCCCTGGCAACTAGCTTGGCATCTCCTTCATGCATTGCCTTGGCAACTGGTTCTAGCCTTGTTTAGGCAAGTGATTATGAATACACACAAAAGCACGCCAAAGCAGCATCTTTTTCCACAAAAATCACCAAGTTATGTAATCAAGCTCAACGGTGGAAAGAAACATGAATTAATGCATGAATAACTAATTATGCAACTAATATGAGCCTAAGTCTAACAATAATATGAGTAAAAAGGGTAACAAAAATAGTACTTTTGAACACTTATCACACCCCAAAACTCGAACTATTGCTTGTCCTCAAGCAATGCAAACTTATAATTACCCGCCAAGACTTCAATTTTCACAAACTTAGCTTTGAACTTGATTTCAATTCTCAGAACCGTGGCACAAAGTATGATTGGCTTTTCATTTTTCGGAAAACTTAGGAGTTACTCGGAATCAAACTATAATGCTTGTGAGTGTGTGCGGAGTTCTGTGCAAGTTGATTTTTTGGATTCTATGCAAACAAGAGGTTTCCAAATTACTTCATCGGGTTCTTTTAACATGTTTTAAGTAGAGTCGGTTTTGGGCACCTCTAGTATTTTGTTTTTAGTTTTATTAAGTTAAATTAATTTATTCGACTAGAGCCAGTTTCGGGCACCTCTAGCTATCAAATTTTAGCACATACTAGAGCCAATTTCGGGCAACTCTAGCATTCATCCAATTTTTATTCTAATCCCCCAACTTTTTAACTATCAACCTAAGTTCGCTAGAATTTGTTAAATCAATCAAGCCACACAGTGTTTCATCAAGTTTAGCATCATAATAAGATTCTAAGTGTTTCAATGGTTATCCAAGAATAAAATAAATTCTATCAATTAAGTGCATTGGCAAAGTCATCATCGGATATTCATCAAATCTATGCAATTCTTGTTCCAACTAAAGGCATGGCAAGCAATTTATGTATCCTAAATGCAATACTTAAGATGAATGCAACTAAACATGGTAACTAACTAATAACAATCCCCCCCAAACTCGAGTGAGTCATTGTCCTCAATGCATGTAACAAAGAAAAATTAAATTAAAAAATCAAAAATAACAATAAAGAAAAGTAAAATGCAAACGAGGACTTACTCTGAGAGTTCGTCGTCGTGGATGATTAGTTTCCTTTTGGTCGGTGTCTTGATTCTTTTGCTTGAACGCGGTGGTTGCTTCCTTGTTGCCGATGGTGGAATCGATCCTTATACGGGGTTGTCCTCATCGTCCACTTTATAATGTCATTGGCTTTTCTCTTGGGCTTGGAGGATTCGATTGGTTCGGTCTTTGTTGGTGCAATGGAGGACTCGTGCGAATCTGAAAAGTCAGACAATGATTCAGTACGGTTGATTCGGGCATATGTGCTTTACCTTTGGCTTTTGTAGTGGTTGCCGGGGCGTCTTTAGCTTTGGTTGCCGTGACATCTTCAGTGTTGGTTGCCGTGGCAACTGCTTGGGTAGGCACAGTGTAGGTTGTCGTGGCATCATCTGTTACGGTTACCGGGGCAACTGCTTCATTGGTTGTCGTGGCAAGGATTTCGGCAGGAAAGATTGGGAACAACACGCGGCTGTCCGGGTACTTTTCCAGGATGACTTGGGTGATGGCATTGTTGTGATCCTTCATGTACCGCATGAACACTAGTTGTCGGTCTTCAATTTGCATAAGGCGGTTCGCCAACGGTTGTAAGAGTGCTTAAAGTTGTCCCGGGGCTGCTGTCCGAGTTGCCTGGGCAACGATTGCTTGGGCATTAGGGGTTGCCGAGGCGGCAAGAGTTACCGTGGTAATTGAAGGCATTGGGGATTTTACCGGTGCCTCTCCCATTAGCTTTCAGATTTGTGCTCGATTCCAACCGGACTTTGGTAGGGCCTTTTCATCAGTGGACTCACTTGGGACATGCATCTTTTTGCAAAGATTGGAAATTAAGCACGGGAAGAAAAGAGAACCCTTGTCTTTTGTGCTACATACAAAAATCTCATCACAAATAATTTTTCCAATGTTAATAATGCGATTATGCAAGATAGAATGTATGAGCAAAAGACGAGGTGTATCAACGGTAGTATTGTGTGTGGTGGGCATTAAAGAAGTTTTAACAAACTTATTCCATAATTTTGCCTTGGGTTTAAGCTGAAGGCGATTTATCGTGCCCTTGTATTTACCGTCGTTCCAATGAGTTCCCGGTAGAGTGAGTTCTTGAAGCACCTTGTCGAGTTGCTTGGGTGTGAGTTGATCAACAAAGGCTTGATGCTCGTCCTTCTCAACGTAGAGCCTGTAAAAGGTGCTGATGTTTTCGGGGCTTATGAGTATAGCCTTGTCGCGAACATAAACATAAGGATTATCCGGGTTAGGTGAGTGAGCATAGAATTCTCTTACCCATGAGATGTTACCCGGTTCTGATTGATGGCAAAAGATTTTCCACTTTTGATGCGCAATCCTTCCGAAGATGAATGGTTCAAGGCTGAAATCTTGATGAGAGTTGGAGTATTCGAAGCCTTGTTCTTCGCAAATCTTCCAGCTTTCAAACTTGGAGTGAAATCTTTCTTGAACCACCGGTGTAGCAAACTTCTTGTATCTTGGTTCTTTGGAGGAACTTGGATAAACCAAAAATTCGATTTTGGATGCCATGGATGATCTTGGTTGTGAGTTTGGTAAAAACAAAGAAAAGAAAGCAAAAGAAACTAAAGAGTTGCAAGGTGAAAAGTAGGAATAGGTTTCTTGGAAGTTAAGGGTGATGGGTTAAATAGAAAAGATAGGTAGTAAATATGGTGGGTGGGAGTAATTTTGAGAGAAAGAAAACAAGGGTTTAGATTGGGGGAAGGTGGTAGCTAGGGGGTTTAGGGAAGGGGAAGGGTTTGGCCGGTTATGTAGGGTTTATTTAGGGTAAATTGGAGGCTTAATATAAGCCTTAGGTTCAGCCCATTAATTTCCTTGTTGAAGAAGTTTCCTTCTTGAATCAAAATTCCTCTTTATCTTGAACTATTTTCCTACAATTCAAAAACAAATAAAATAAGGATTAAAATTAAAGATAAACTAATAAAAGAATATAAACAAAGATGTGCAAAGAAATTCTTAAACTTAAAATTTAAAAAATAATTAGATAAATATGAAAGAAAGATTTAGTTTTAATCTTAAAGAAAATAAATAAATATATCCTAAAAAGAAAAATAACCAAAAATAATAAATAAAAAAAATACTTCAAAAAATAAAAATAAAAATAAAATATTGAAAGGAGAGCATGCTCATGCATCTCCTAAGGTAACCACTTCTTTGTTACGTTCCACATGGGAACCGTTGTAGTGCTTCAATCTTTGTCTGTTGACTTTGAATTCATGTTCGTCAGTGATGAACTTGATTATCATGGCACCATGGGAGAATGGTTTGACAACTTCGAATGGTCCTGACCATCTTGATTTTAGTTTTCCCGGGAATTGTTTTAGCCAAGAATTGAATAAGAGAACTAGTTGCCCTGGCATAAATTGTCGCGACAATAGTTTCTTGTCATGTCATTGCTTTGTTTTCTCCTTGTAGATTCGTGCATTGTTATAGGGGAGTGCACGAAATTCTTCTATCTCGTTGAGGTCCAACAAACGCTTTTGTCTGGCACGTTCCCAATCCATATTCATGGTCTTGATTGCCCAATATGCCTTGTGTTCGATTTCCACCGGTAGATGGCATGTTTTGCCATAGACAAGTCAGAAAGGGGACATACCTAAAGGTGTTTTGAATGCAGTGCGATATGCCCAAAGTGCATCATCTAGTCTTATTGACCAATCCTTCCTAGAGGGATTTACAACTTTCTCGAGTATACACCAAAGCATTGTAACATCTTGGCGACGAGTTTGTTGTCGAAGTGCTTGCCTTCATCACTGATAATTGCCTCGGCATCCCAAACAATGTAAACATGTTTTTCTGCAAGAATCGTTGCACGGTCTTAGAATCGTTGGTGGGAACTACAACTGCCTCAACCCATTTTGACACGTAGTCGACGACAAGTAGAATGTAGAGGTTGCCGAATGAAAATGGGAAAGGTCCCATAAAATCAATCCCCCATACATCGAACAATTCCACCTTGATGATGTTTTGGAGCGGCATCTCATGCCGTCTAGAGATATTGCCCATCCTCTGGCAACGATCACATTGCTTGTAAAACTCTTGGGCATCTTTGTACAGTGTTGGCCATTACAAACTGGATTGCAAAACTTTGGCCGTGGTACGTGTTCCTCCAAAATGTCCTCTATAGGGTGAAGAATAGCATTGCCAGAGTACATTTTGCTGCTTTTCTTTAGGGACACAGCGGCGTATAACCTGATCTGCACATTGTTTAAACAAAAGAGGATCATCCCAAAAGTAATGCTTAGCATCATGGCAGAATCGCTTCTTCCCTTGGTGAGTAAGGCCATAAGGTAAAATACCACAAATAAGGAAATTAACTAAATTCGCGTACCAGGGTATTGCCGAGGCATGTGTTGTCGTGGAAACTGCTTCCATGGTTGCCAAGGCGTGTGCGTCTAGAGTTTCCGCTTCATGCGCGTCCATGGTTTCCGAGACATGCGTGTCAAGGGTTGCCGAGGTATGCACGTTAAGGGTTGTCGAGGCATACGCGTCAAGAGTTGCTGAGGCGTCGAGGGTTGCCGAGGCATGCGCATCCATGGTTGCCGAGGTATACGCGTCTATGGTTTCCGAGGAAACTAATAGTTGCTCATCCGGGAATGCATCGTATATCTCTAAATCCGCAACCTCCTCCCTATTGCGTTCTAAGCGTGATAAGTGATCGGCCACTTGATTTTATGTTCCTTTCCTTCCTTAATTTCAATATCAAACTCTTGTAAAAGCAATATCCAACGAATCAAACGAGGTTTGACATCCTTTTTAGCAAATAGATACTTAATTGTCGAATGGTCCGTATGAACGATTACCTTTGTACTAATCAAATAGGATCAGAACTTGTCAAATGCGAAAACTACGGCTAGTAACTCTTTCTCTGTTGTTGTGTAATTCACTTGATCACTATTAAGAGTTTTACTAGCGTAGTATATCACATGAAAGGTCTTACCTGTGCGTTGACCTAGGACTGCTCCTACCGCGAAATCACTTGCATCACACATGACCTCAAAAGGTAGCGTCCAATCGGGTGGAACGACAATGGGTGCCGAGGCAAGCTTTTCCTTTAGGGTTTCGAATGCTTGGGCGCAAGAATCATCAAAATTGAAGACTTTATCCTGTTCAATCAAATTGCACAATGGTTTAGTAATATTAGAAAAATTATGAATGAACCTCCTGTAAAAACCTAAATGTCCAAGAAAGCTTCAGATTCCTTTAACCGAACTTAGTGGGGGTAATCTCTCGATCACGTCCACCTTGGCTTTGTTTACTTCAATTCCCTTGGATGAAATCTTGTGGCCGAGCACTATTACTTCATCTACCATAAAATGGCACTTCTCCCAATTAAGGAATAAATCGGTTTCTTCACATCTTGCCAACACCTTCTCTAAATTGCCTATGCAACTGTCGAAGTCATTACCAAAAATGGAAAAATCATCCATGAAGATCTCAAGGAAGTCTTCGACCATGTCTTAAAAGAGTGTCATCATGCATCTTTGGAAGGTTGTCGGGGCATTACACAATTCGAACGGCATCCTTCGGAAAGCATAAGTACTATATGGGCATGTGAAGGTTGTCTTTTCTTTATCTTCTGGTGCTATGGCAATTTGATTGTAACCTGAATAACCATCAAGAAAACAATAAAAGGATTTACCTGCAAGATGATCAAACATTTGATCAATAAAGGGTAATGGGAAGTGATCTTTCCTAGTGGCTTTGTTTAGCATTCGATAATCCATACAAACCCTCTAACTGGTCACAGTCTTGGTTAGAATGAGTTTATTGTTTTCATTACTTACCACCGTTATACCTCCCTTTTACGGTACACATTGTACCAGACTTACCCATGTACTATCCGAGATAGGGTATATAATGCCAGCGTCAAGCCACTTGGTGATTTCTTTCATTACAACCCCTTTCATGGCATGATTCAGTCTCATCTAGGCCCCAATCGAAGGTTTGTGATCATCTTCCAACAAAATCTTGTGCATGCACACTACCGGGCTAATTCCCTTCAAGTCGGCAATTGTCCACCCTATTGCCTTCTTATGTAGCATCAACATTTTGATCAGCTTCTTTTCTTGCTGAGGCTGTAACTTAGAGGAAATAATTACAGGCAATGTATTATCGGTTCCAAGTAAGCATATTTTAGTTGCCCTGACAATTGTTTCAACTCAAGAATCGGTGGTTGTTCAATAGAGGGCTTTCCGAGTTTACCTTCCTTACCTGAGTAATCTAGTGGTTCAAAGTATGTACCTGGTCGATTGAGTAACCAATTTGCCTCTTCTTTTTGTTCCTCATCGATCAGTTCTTCATATTCCTCAGGTTCCTCTTGATTGGCAATGTAGTTGCCGAGGCAACTAAATTCCTCATTGAAGTCAAACTCTACCGTGGCATGAAGAAGTTGGCATTCTTCCGGATCATCGGCATGCCTTAGTGTGTGGAACACATTTAGTTTAACTTGCCGGTCATTCACCCTCATTGTGAGTTCTACGTTTTCAACATCGATCAAGGTTCTCCCTGTTACTAGGAAGGGTCTCCCAAGAATAATAGGCGTATGTTCATCTGCTTCACAATCCAAAACAATAAAGTCAGGGGAAAAATAAATTTATCAACTTTTACCAGTATGTCTTCGATTTTTCCCTCTGGATGCAGATAGGATCTGTCGGCTAGCTGTAGCATAACTGTTGCAGGTCTTGCCTTCCCGATTCCTAGCTTCTGGAAAACCAATTTAGGCATCAAGTTTATGCTTGCTCCAAGGTCACATAATGCTTTCCCGACATAGTGGTTTCCGATGGAATAGGGTATTGTGAAACTTTCGAAATCCTTCAACTTGGGTGGCATGCGATTGTGCAACATGGCCATGCATCCCTCCATTGCGGCAACTATTTCAAACTCTTCTAGCCTTGTTCTCTTGGACACAATGTCTTTAAGAAACTTGGCATAATTCGGCATTTGTTCAATTGCTTCAACCAATGGCAAGTTGATGTGGACTTGCTTTAGGATATCAAGAAACTTCTTGAATTTATATTCTTACTTTTGTCGCTTCAACCTTTGTAGGAATGGTGGTGGAAGTCAGATATCTTCGATCCTTTCATTGGTCTGGAACCTGATTGATGGCATTGCCGGGGTAACTGGAGTTACCGAGGCATCGCCAGCTGGGGTTGTCGTGGCGTGCCTATCGCTGGTTGTCGAGGCATGCTTATCACTGGTTGCTGAGGCATGCTTATCGCTGGTTGCCAAGGCATACTTTTCGCTGGTTGCCGCGGTAATTCCTGGTTCAGCATCTGGGGCTTTGCCACTGAGTTTGTCTTGTTCTTTTTGTGGAGTTTTGTTTGATGAGCGAGCTTGAGCCTCTTTAAGTTGTTGGCCACTTCTAGTGGTGATCGCCTTACATTGCTCATGGTAGTTCCTCTTGCGACTTCAGTATCGCTAGGTAAACCTCCTTACGGTCTAGTATTCAGGTTTTGAACAAATTGTCTGACTTGATTCTCCAATGATTTGATTACTGCTTCATGGTTTTGCAATCTCATCTCGATCCTGTTAATAAAAGCATCACTTCTTTTTATGAAGTTACTATTCTCAGCCATATAAGATTCAGTTTTCAACATAAAAGCATTGAGAGGATTTTCCAAAGAACTAGATGTTGTTGGTTGTTGCTGCGCCAACTGTTGCCGTGGCATATTCTGCTGGAATCCTGATGCTTGTGCATTTTGATTGTTCTAGTTTAGAGTATTGTTGGGATTACTCCATGAAAAATTTGGGTGCTTATTCCAAGCTGGATTGTATATGTTGGACATCACATTGTTGTTCCGGTTGTAATTCCCCACATAAAACCTGGATTTCGGATTCTGCATACATTCAGAAGAATCATGGTTACCACCACATAACTCACAAAAGGTATCTGTTACCTTGACCTCCTGTGTGTTGTTTGGTTTTTGCATATTCTGGACCATCTTGGTTAGAGTGGCCAATTGTGCCGAAATTGAATTTGATGATCCTAGTTCATGTATTGTGGCTTGGCATCTAGCTCCTCCTCTTCTAGCATATGGGAATTGATAATCATTTTTGGCAAGCCTGTTTAGAATTTGCTTTGCTTCCTTCGGTGACTTATCTAGGAGTATGCCGAGGCATCTAGCATCAACCTTGTTGGTGTATTCACAGCGTTGTAAAACATTGTTACTTGTGTCCAGACTGGGAATCCGTGTAGGGGGCATTTGTGTAGAAGTTCTCTATATCGCTCCCAAGCCTTGTACATGGATTCATCATCTGCCTGCCGAAAAGAAGTAATTTCGTTACGAAGCTTATCAGTCAAATTGTTAGGATTAAATCGAGCAAGGAAATTACGACAAAGATCGGTCCAAGATCCTATTGATCCGGCAGGAATACTATTTGACCATGCTTTTGCTCTATCCCTCAGTGAATAGGGGAATAATCTTACTCGTAAAACATCGGGGGTGACTCCTTGTATTTTGAATGAATTGAAAATCTCGAGGAAAGATTTAAGATGTTGTCGTGCATCTTTAGTTGCTGAGCCGCCAAATTGACCAATTGTGTTGATCATATTGAACATCACCGGTTTCAACTCAAAGTGGTCGGCTTCAATTTCAGGTGTGACAACTCCTGGATTGAGTCCTTCAAGATCTTCTTCAAGATAGTCTTGAATAGTTCTGTTTCGTGCAAAAATCACTCCTCCTCTTGCTGGAATATCCTGATTCATATTGTCGTCTTGATTAGCCATTGCTACTCTTATCCTTTGTGTAAGTCTTTGCAAGGTTCGTTCGATTTCTGGATCAAAAGGATATTTTGGTGTAATCGGTCTCCCCTGGTCATATACCAATGCAAAACCAAAGTTTGTTAACCCTTTGAATCTAAACAAGAAAAATAAAAAGTGCAAGAAAATAAAAACAAAGTTGCTATTGCCAATCCTCAGCAGCGGCGACCAAAACTTGTTGCGCGTAATAAGTGCTCCGCAATTGTGCAAGTGTACACGTCATAAGTTATAGTATAAAAGATATCGTCTCCACAGAGATTGGTGCCACCTCAAGAATCTAATCTCTTACACTGTAAAAACTAAAAGAACACAAGTAGAAGATTGTAGGAGTTTAACTAACAACTAAACTAGAAAGCAATAAAGTAAAAGAAGATGTAATCAACTGAGAGAGAATAGGCCAAGTTATCGTGAGTTGAGGTGTGCTAGCCGATTGGATCGTCTTGGTAAAAGAGTGCAAGGGCAACTCAGTTGCCGTGGCAACTTGCACAACGGGGTTGCCTTGGCAACTAATTGACGGTTGCCTGGGCAACTACTTGGGTGGCTGGACAGCAACTTCAAGGTTCGGCAGAGCGTTCTTCAATGGTTTCTTCTTATCCCTAAGTCGAAACTCTAGCTATTTGTGCATGTCTTGATAATACATCCCTACGTGAATCAAGGGTGAACAACAACCAATCTTGCGCTCCTCTTAGCCGTTGAAATCCTTAACTTATTCCTAAGCCGGATTAATCTTCACCATCAATAGATTGAATAAAGACCATACTCATTCGTTTCTTGAATCTAACTCTCCTGATATTAGATAAATAGATGAAGTTACGAGATCCTCTCCCAATTCACTCGCAAACAAAAAGAAAAACCAAGAATGAGTAAACCTTCAATTGAAAGTGCAAACTCTTATTACCTAAACAAAATCAAATTGTTTCGCACAACCACAAAACAAAATAACCTTAGCCAAATAGATTTAGTTCATGGCTAGGTTCCAAAGAAACACAAGACAAAGAATTCCTAGCATAAACCTAATTGAACAAGAAAGAAAAAGATGAAGAATGGTTGAAGCCTTGTCGAAATCTCTCCTTGCTCTTGTCGAAATCTCCCTCATCTCTTTGTCTAAATTTCTCTCCTCTCTCCCTATAGAGTTGACGGCTTGATCCTTAATTTACAGGGCTAGGTCAAAGTCTTTTTTTGAGGAGGAAGTTAAGTTGGAATTAAATATATTTAAAGAATATAATTCTTTATTATAATTAAATTCCTTCTAGAACTTCTCCTATCTTCTTGGGATTTAATTTCTCTTTAACATCTTCATGGAAATCAAACTCCTTTGGGATTTAACTTTGCTCCACGTCATCTTGGGCTTATCTAGTCATCAATTATGACTACCATATCATCTTATCCCTTATCGAAAATTGCCCTGGCAACTAGCTCGGCATCTCCTTCAAGCATTGCCCTGCCAACTGGTTCTAGCCTTGTTTAGGCAAGTGATTCTGCACACACACAAAAGCACACCAAAGCAGCATCTTTTTCCACAAAAATCACCAAGTTATGTAATCAAACTCAACGGTGGAAAAAAACATGAATTAATGCATGAATAACTAATTATGCAACTAATATGAGCCTAAGTCTAACAATAATATGAGTAAAAAGGGTAATAAAAATAGTGCTTTTGAACACTTATCAAGCCTTATGCGAAAATAATTATATGTGACCCATGCTTAGACATTTAAAACAACAATTCTATAAAAGTTAGGATCGAGGTGACTCCTTGTCACCCGAAACAAATGAACTACACTCACCTCTTATCCCAAAGTTACGGGATACCTGAATCCTTAATTATAATTAGCCTCCAACCAACTCTTTTTCTTTTACTCTCCCTTATCATGATATATACCTCAGATAAAAACAACAAGTTATTACTACCAATTCAATTCATTCGACTTACAAAATAGTCTATTGATTACCAACCATGTCATCCAAAAATAACATATCCTACCACACTTTTACACATATTAATTCACATATATCAGTTTGTTACTTAAGAGAATTTACACTTATTTGCAATTCAAGCTATGTGTAATTTCGAGCATACCATTCCTTTATCTTACAGGCTATTTTACACAATTCATTTCATTATTAAACCATTTCTTAGCCTTGTAAATTATCCCTTTAACAAGTTTACTAAACAATCCATAGATTCATGTGTTTACACAAAACAATCCCTATTGACATGTATTCATAATTTCCACAACCAAAACGGTCCATAGATTCATATGTTTACACAAAACAGACTCTATTGACATATATTCATAATTTTATATCAAAGCAGTCCATGATTTCTTAAGTTTACACAAAACAATCCCAAATTAAACATGTCTAATCATATATGCATTCAAACATTCTAACATAGTTCTTAGGTATACAAATCTGCCCAGATTTCACATGTATAACATATATGAATTCAAACATTCTAACATAGTTCTTAAGTATACAAATCTGCCTAGATTTTCCTATATATATATATCCAATCTCCTTATAATTTTAGACAATTAACTAAAAATTCACACATACATGCTTCATTCAAATGCATGAAACTTTCAATTATTTTAAGAAGAATTCTTAACATCTATCTCTTCACAAATCAAACGCTAACATTTAACATACATGATTTATTTATTTTTAATTTTCAATCTAAATTCTAAAACAAGAAGAACACAAAGATACTTACCCTCTCTTTTTGGTCATTCGAACAACAAACAAAATTTTGTGTTAGCTATGCCCAATTCTCTATGATTCTATGGTAAGTTTTCTATCTCCCCCCCCTCATTGAGAGCATTAGGACAAATAATGAGAAAGATGAAAACAATGGCCTGATTTTTCTCTCCCCACTTGGCCAACTCTTACCACACTTGTTCATCCTCAAGGGTGACATGTGTATAGGCCCTTTAATTATACATAATTTTACATGCAAGCAACATATTTTCAAAGTGCTCAATTTGACCTTTAGTAACCATTCGAATGAACTTGATTATGCACATACATGGAATTCGATTAACATGTATTTAGAAAGTAAACAACCATCACTTATACTTGAATCATCTTACCAAATTTAAGTTCTTATCCAAAGAACGTTCAGAATTAATAAGCACCAAATTTCTTATGAGACATATTAATTCAAGATGCATTTACTTAACTTAGCATACAAGCCTTCCATGATTCAATGGCTTGCAATTTCCCCCTTTTCAAAATGGCCACCCAAGTTTCCTTTAATTAAATTTGGTCCTAAAGATTAATTGATCTTTCGAATTATACATTGGAAATAATTGACCTAAAAATCAAATTAGTAACATTCTTCTAAGCCAAGTTTTGGGGTGTTACACATGTCCTTGCTAAATTATTTAGTTACTATAATGTAAATTGGGATATAATGATTTCTAAAATAAACATAATGTTGCAATTATATGTCTAGCATGAACTATGTTTAAAGGTCCATAAGATGCTCGATGTTTAGGTTTACGTTTACCTTTCAAATCGAATACATTGAGTTAGTATTCTAAATGATGTATTGAGTAGAATTATTTTTATAATGAAAGTTGTGGGTGATTAAATGTGTGTTTAAATCTGATATAAACATGTATTAGCTCTCTGACATAGATTGACATAGCATGTTGATAATTAATCTAGGATTTAGTATGTTACCCCCTCAATCCGGCCTAGGCGCAAGACCGAACCGAGTGAGCTATATTAGGTTTACCGAAGTAAACCACAAAGAATAAAGCCCAAAACCCGACCATTTTTTTCCTTTTATCTTCTCTAGATGCAAATTTCTTATCCTACATGTACATACTGATTTCTGGTGAAAACCCAACTCAATCGGGCGTCGAATTGACATCCAATTGATCATATAAACGATTTAGGGACCAATCTGCAAATTCAAAAAACTATAGGGTCTTAACTCATTTTTACATTACCAACCTTTAATTAGACAGATTTCACGCTTACACGTTAAAAATCATCTCAAAACGATTATCTAAACTTACTCAATTGCATCCACAACATTCAGGCACTAAAACGTAATAAATCAGAACTTTAGAACATCCCAAATAATTGATTTAACAGTAGTCGTATCGGTACGGTTACCCCCATTTCGGTACGCCCTTGCAGATTGAAATCCCCAATTTTCCAGTAGCCAAAATCCGTTATGATATGCTCCCACGTATTGAAGCACCCCTGAATTTAACACTATGCCGTACCAAAACAGGTACCCGCGTACCGAATCGCTAGCTAAGAATTACCTTGGCCCATACTAGGATAGTTGCCCGCGTACCGGTACGCTAAGCCTAAAATGGCTTACTCGTACCGAAATAAGGACACCCGTATCAGTACGTCTGGACCTAAAATGTCCATTTTTGCTGGTTAAGCATGTTTTTGACCATACCAAAACTTCCTAACACACAACCAACACAATTTAGAATCTAACCACAACACAACATCACAGATTTAACATCCATTCATGGCATCTTGCATCAAATGTAAATCTATGGACATGCAACCTAGAAAACCATTCAAGTAAAACATGGAACTCCAAACCATCACCAAAATCAAACCATAAAGGCCATTTACAACTCAAGAGCAGTTAGAAAAAGTTGGTCAAATAGGGAGTTTAACAAAACACATCCCAAAATAACAACGGAACCCCCATTGCCCTTATTACTTATAGTCTAATTCAAAACATACTTTAGTTACCAAGTCTTGTACCGATCCCTTGCTTCCCGCTGCCTTCCAAACTTTTAATTCTCTGCATTGATGGACAAAAAGAGCGTAAGCACACTAGGCTTAGTGAGGAGTGCTCAAAAACAACACACCATCAATGCATTAAAACCATTTCTCAACATTACATTGAAATCTCATTTCAAACATCCTCTAAAACATGCACCTAACATGTTTAAAAACAGCATATTAAACCATATGCAACATGTATTATTAACCAACAGCAAGTCCCATTGCTAGCCTCAATTTAAGCCTTCCCATGCATAACAACCATATGCAAAGCTTAAAGAGTAAATATGTATAAATCCCATTATTGAACATAAACGTCTCAATGATACATCAACAATTATATTAACTCACAAGTGGTAATTAACCAAGTTCTATTTACAAAAGACTTCATCGGATACATCAGTCAATTGTAGCTAGTTTTGACCCTGAGTTAATTTATAAAATTCATAATTGAGTTGTTGAAATAAAAGTATAATTCAGGGTGAAAACTATGTACCCTGCCTAGACCCTTTCTTGATTTAAATCTATTACGCGATTAAGGTTAAATTGCTTTTAACTACATTAATATTCATAGTCATTCCTAACAAACCATTGTATCAAATACATACATCAATACTAACATATAAATATGGCATAAACTTAGTTTTACGAACCCGTTTACTCGTTTAAAATACATACCAACATATACTTTAACCTTTTCTACATGCCATTAGATATCAACTACTTAAAGAAGTACATACCGTAGCTTCTATAATAACTTGATCTTCAAAATGACTGCTCCTCCTTAGGTTTATCTCGGAGAACCTACACGTGAAGCAACATCACACGCTAAGTACTAACTTAGTGAGGCATTTAATAAAGTTATTAAAAATATGAAGTAATACAATACAATATGTTATGTCGAGAGTGCATTACATTTTCTATAATTGATATATAAGTCATAATGTTCTTATACTAATCATTATTTTTATCATGTAAATTATGCATCATATTGCAATATGATTCATATAACATTCAAATCATGTAAATTATGTGTTATCACTATCAAAATATATCATGAGTCATCACTATCATGTATACATCATGTATGTCACATATCCTGCATATTATATAATCTATGTACCATCTCTGACATGTATCCATGCATCGTATTATCATGTAAATCATATGTCATGCTATCATAAACTCAAACATGTGCATGTTTTTCATCATATAATTATTCGCATAACATATGCTTTATCATAATTATGCATTTATCATACAATCATTTGTATATTCATATGTTTCATATATTCATCTTGTATTGTTACTGGCTGAAAGGTCCATTTGACCCCATAACCTTCGTTACTGGCTGAAAAGTCCGTTATGACTCCATAGCCTTACATATTGCACCGTAGTGCTATACTGGCTGAAAAGTCCATTAAGACTCCATAGCCTTAAATACTTGAGTACGTACTCGAGGACCCTCTTTGCTCCTTATAAATGGATTCTCTTTGCTCCTTATAATTGCACCTCTTTAGTGCTTTTGGCACCATGAGCGTGGATCCCCAGGGTGGTTACTTGTGTCATTTTAATCATATTATTATTCATGTAAGCATAATGCATCATCATTTATGTAAACAATAGTTCGTACCTTGTACTCCATCAAGCTTGCCATGTCAAGTCAAGCATCATATCACGTATTATAAAGTAATGCAATGTATATTTTAATCATGAGTCAACTTATAACAAGTTTTCCCCTTCTTAATAAAACATACATACATAAATGCAATGCACTCACATGTTCTAATGTGGATTAGCCCCACTAAGCTTACTCGATATCCTTTCCTTTCTTGCTATTACTTGGATCTTCTTCAGTCTCCCTTTGAACTGTAAAAGACCAATCAAATACATTTATCACTATTCTTTTGCTAAACTCAAATCTAATATTACTAACTCGATTCAAGATATATACTTATTCGAATATAAAATATTTTCTGAAACTTTCCTCAATATTTTACATCATTGTCGAAATGATCCCTAGGTCTTTAGTGACCATTTTGAACATCATTCAATTGTTCAAACATTTTAATCATTTTGGACTATTTTCTTTTTAGTCCTTAAACTTTATAAATGTGACATTTTAGTCACTATATTACATTTGTACCTTTAATTCATGTACAAATTAACTTTTTATTTATTCTCGACATTTCTAGAATCTTCCTTTAACTTTCAACTTTGTCTAACTTAGTCCTTTAAGATTCTTTTATTTTGAAATATGTCCCTAAATTTTCCTTTCTTGTCATTTCAATCCTTTTTAACTTCCTATCATGCTTGAAACATCAATTCTACCAAATAATTATTAATTCCAATTCAATCCCCCATTTTCCACAAATTGCCAAATTGATCCCCCTAATTTCCAAATTTTCATTTTGGTCCTTTCTCATCAATTCAAGCCAATTTGATCACATTATCAAAAACCACTATTCAATCCCTCTTCAAAACAATACTTTCATAAGCATTCCCTATATTTCTTCAAATTGTCGAATAGGTCCTTAATTTTCCAAAATGTTCAATTTGGCCCTAAATTTTCAATTCAAGCTTGAAACTTCATTTTCTATCCATTTCCATCATCAAATAAATTTTTTACAACTTAGTCCCTAAGATTTTACAAAATTTCGAATTATCCCCAAATGGGAATTTGAATCTTCAAGCTTAAATTTTAAGCTTTTAACATCAATATAAGGCTTCAAACATAAAAATCTAATCATTTCCATCCTTAATTCTCAAACCCTAATAAATCCCTAAATTCAAGATTAGGGTTTATAACTTCCAACATGAAATTAACTTTATTTCAAACTTGTTTTCATCAAAAGTAAACTTAATTCATCATCTTCTTTATGAATTCTAACAAATTCCATAAAACCCTAATTTCTCTCTCTTCAACCCTAATCCAAAAACTCCATAATTCTATGAAATTTTACCATCAAAATATAGAGAAAGAAGAGTAGATCACTTTACCTTAAACAACCTTGCTTGAATTCTTGATCAAATGCTTTAAAATTGGGCTAGAAAAGTTTTTGGTATTTTTCCCTTCACTTTCTCTTGGTTTCGAACAGCCATTGGTTGAAGAAGATGATATTTTGCTCATCTTTTAAATAAATCCACATGTTTAAAAATAAAATGAATTTTTAATTCATTTTACATATTGAATTTACTATTTTGCCCTTTTAATCCAATGGCCATGGTCTATTCCAAGTGTTATTCACCTTCCAAAATTGCCCTCAAAGTTTCAAAATATTTCAAAAATGCCATCCATGGCAAATGTCCAATTTGCCCTCTAACTAGATTTTATTTACAACAAGTCTTGGAAATTGCCATTCCATCAAAATTGAGCCAAACTGGTTCCAATCCAACCGGCCATGTTCAAAAATAACTTAGATTTTTATTTATGGCATTTATTTGATCCAAATATTCAAATTTCACTCAATACGATTTCCAAATTTTCTTCCTACGAACTTTAAAGCTTTATGGCCACTAATATAAGCATGTACGAAAAATTCGAGTAACACGAAAGTGTCACTCTTGGGGGTGAACTATTCATTTACGGGTTAACTTGCATAACTTTTGGAAATTATACTTTGGTCCCTAAACTTTTCCAAAGTTCACACTTTAACCCCCATAACTTTTAAAAATTATAATTTAGTAACTAGTCCAAAAATGGGGATATTATAGTAACAACCTAGATGGAAACTGATACTCAACTTTCACCCACTGAGATACCATGCATCCAGAAACAAAATTATCCACATCTTTCTTCAGGCCAACCCAATAGTACTCTTCCTTCAAACCACGATACATCTTAGTACTACCGGGATACATTGCAAAAGGGCTAGTATGCACTTCGGTCAGAATGGTGCGCCTCAATTCTTCATCTTCAGGCACCACAATTCGACCTTTAAAACACAACACCCCATCATCATTAAAATGAAAATCTGGAGGATTCCCATCCATGATATCCTTCAGACGCGGCACCAAACTCCCATCATGCGATTGTCTTTCCTTAATCAACTGTGACAAGAACGGTTTTACTTGCAACTCAGCTATCAACCCACCATCACACGTCACACTCAACCGAGTGAACATAGCTCTCAACTCCACAGCAGTCTTCCTACTCAAAGCAACCACTACCACGTTAGCTTTGCCTGGGTGAAACTCAATAGACAAGTCATAATCTTTAAGCAACTTTAACCACCTCCGTTGCCTAAGATTCAGCTCCTTTTGGGACATCAAATACTTCAGACTTTCATGATCCGTATAAACCACACATTTCTCGCCATAAAGTTAATGCCTCCAAATTTTCAAGACAAACACAACTGCGGCAAGCTCGAGATCATGAGTAGGGTAATTACGCTCATGCACCTTCAACTGCATACATGCATACACAACTACCTTACCTTCCTGCATCAACATGCAACCAAGCCCAACATATGACGCATCACTATAAATGCATACGAGTATCGAGTATCGTCTCCACAGGGATTGGTTTGGGCCACTTTGCTTAAGTTACTGCACTGTGAAAATAAAAACACAATTGATAATAGGAATTCTAATTAACGAGTAAACTAAGAGCAATAAACTAAAAGAATAGATAAAATCAAAAGAGAGAATAGGCCAGGTTATCATAAGTTGAGGTGTGATAGCCGATTGGATCATCATGGTAAAAGAGTGGAAGGGCAACTCGGTTGCCGTGGCAACTTGCACAGCGGGGTTGCCTTGGCAACTAATCGATGGTTGCCTGGGCGACTAGCTGGGCAACTACTTGGGCATATGGGAAGCAACTTCAAGGTTTGATAGAGCGTTCTTCAATGGTTTCTTCTTATCCCTAAGTCGAAACTCTAGCTACTTGTGCATGCCTTGATAATACATCCCTGCGTGAATCAAGGGTGAACAACAACCAATCTTGCACTCCTCTTAGCCGTTGAAATCCTTAACTTATTCCTAAGCTGGATTAATCTTCACCATCAATAGATTGGATAAAGACCATACTCATTCGTTTCTTGAATCTAACTCTCTCGGTATTAGATAAATAGATGAAGTTACGAGATCCTCTCCCAATTCACTCGCAAACAAGAATAAGAACCAAGAATGAGTAAACCTTGAATTGAAAGTGCAAACTCTTATTACCTAAACAAAATCCAATTGTTTCTCACAACAACAAAACACAATAACCCCAACCAATCAAGTTAGTTCATGGTCGGGTTCAAAAGATATACAAAGAATAACCCCCAAACCATGAATCTAATGGAAGCAAAGAAAAAAAAGAAGAAATCGAACTCTCTCCCCCTTGCTCTCTTGTCAAAATCTCTTCCTTCTTTCCCTTTGGAGTTGTCGAAATTTTCCCTCTTCTTGCTCTATATGGATTGTCAAAATCTCCATCTTATTTATAGGGCTAGGCCAAAGTCCTTCTTTAGGGAGGAAGTTAAGTTGGAATTAAATTATCTTTAAAGAATATAATTCTTTATTGTAATTGTATTCCTACTAGAACTTTTCCTATCTTCTTGGAATTTAATTCTTCTTTAGTCTCTGCATGGAAATCAAATTCCTTTGGGTTTGGGCTTTGCTCCACGTCATCTTGGGCTTGTCTAGTCATCAATTTCGACTACCATATCACCTTTGCTCTTTCGACAATTGCCATGGCAGCTGGCTCAGTGTCTCTTTCATGTATTGCCCTGGCAACTGGCTCGGCATATCCTTCATGCATTGCCCTGGCAACTAGCTCTAGCCTTGCTTTGGCAAGTGATCCTGCATATACACACAAAACACACCAAAGCAGCATCTTTTCCCACAAAAACTACCAAGTTATGTAATCAAGCTCAACGATGGAAGGAAACATGGATTAATGCATGAATGGCTAATTATGCAACTAATATGAGCCTAAGTCTAACAATAATATGAGTAAAAAGGGTAAGAAAAATAGTACTTTTGAACACTTATCACACCCCCAAACTCGAACTATTGCTTGTCCTCAAGCAATGCAAACTCATAATTTCCTGCCAAGACTTCAACTTTCACAAACTTAGCCTTGAACTTGATTTCAATTCTCTGAACCGGGGCACAAAGTACGATTGACTTTTTATTTTACAGAAAACTTAGGAGTTACTCGGAATCAAACTATAATGCTTGTGAGTGTGTGCAGAGTTGTGTGCAAGTTGATTTTTTGGATTCTATGCAAACAAGAGGTTTTCAAATTACTTCATTGGGTTCTTTTTAACATGTATTAACTAGAGCCAGTTTTGGGCACCTCTAGTGTTTTGTTTTTAGTTTTCTTAAGTTCATTTATTCGACTAGAGCCGGTTTCGGGCACCTCTAGATAAATTTTTTTAACACATACTAGAGCCAGTTTCGGGCACCTCTAGCGATCAATTTTTTTAGCACATGCTAGAGCCAATTTCGGGCACCTCTAGCATTCATCCAATTTTTTATTCTAATCCCCCAATTTGTTAATTATCAACCTAAGTTCACTAAAATTCCTTAAATCAATCAAACCACAACAGTGTTTCATCAAAATTAGCATCATAGTAAAATTCTAAGTTTTTCCATGGTTATCCTAGAATAAAAATTCTATCAATTAAGTGCATTGGCAAAGTCATCATCGGATATTCATCAAATCTAAGCAATTCTTGTTCCAATTAAAGGCATGGCAAGCAATTTATGTATCCTAAATGTAATACTTAAGATGAATGTAACTAAATATGGTAACTACTAATACCAATCCCCCCCAAACTCGAGTGAGGCATTGTCCTCAATGCATGCATAAAAATAACGAAAAATAAAAATGCATACGAGGACTTACTCTGAGAGTTCGTCATCGTAGATGATTAGTTTCCTTTTGGTCGGTGTCTTGATTCTTTTGCTTGAACGCGATGGTTGTTTTCTTGTTGTCGGTGGTGAAATCGATCCTCGTACGGGGTTGTCCTCATCGTCCTCTTCATCAGTGTCATTGGCTTTTCGCTTGGAGGATTCAATTGGTGCGGTCTTTGTTGGTGCAATGGAGGACTCGTCCGAATCTGAAAAATTAGAAAATGATTCCGTAGGAGTTGATTCAGGCATAGGTGCTTTATCTTTGGCTTTTGCAGTGGTTGCTAAGATGTCTTTAGTTTTGGTTGCCGTGGCATCTTCAGGGTTGGTTGTCGTGGCATCAGCTTGTGCAGGCATGATGTAGGATGCCGCGACATCATCTTTTGTGGTTGCCGTGGCAAGTAGTCGGCAGTAAATTTCCGTAGCATGGTGGTTGTGAGTCTTGTTGTGAAAAAGAAAATAAAGAAAACCTGGAAACTAAAGATAATGAAGAAAAATAAAATATCTCCTAAAAATAAAAATGAAAATAAAAAGAAAAAGAAAATATTGAAAGGAGAGCATGCTCATGCATCTCCTAAAGTGACCACTTCTTTGTTACGTTCCACATGGGCACCATTATAGTGCTTCAATATTTGTCCATTAACTTTGAATTCATGGTTGTCAGAGATGAACTTGATTATCACAGCACCATGGGAGAATGGTTTGACGACTTCGAATGGTCCCGACCATCTTGATTTAAGCTTTCCCGAGAAAAGTTTTAGCCGAGAATTGAATAGGAGAAATAGTTGCCCTGGCGTGAATTACCGCGGCAATAGTTTCTTGTCGTGCCATCGCTTTGTTTTCTCCTTATAGATTCGTGCATTGTTATAGGCGAGTGCACGGAATTCTTCTATCTCATTGAGATCCATCAAACGCTTTTGTCCGGCACTTTCCCAATCCATATTTACGGTCTTGATTGCCCATTGGTTTGTAGGTGATATTGCCCGTCCTCTGGCAACGATCAGATTGCTTGTAAAACTCTTGGGCATCTTTGTATAGTGTTGGCCAATACAAACCGGATTGCAAAACTTGGTCGCGGTACGAGTTCCTCCAAAATGTCCTCCATAGGGTGAAGAATGGCATTGTCGGAGTACATTCTGTTACTCCTCTTCAGGGACACATGGGCTTATAACCTGATCTGCACATTGTTTAAACAAAAGAGGCTCGTCCCAAAAGTAATGCTTAGCATCATGGCGGAACCGCTTCTTCCCAGTGTATTGCCGAGGCATGTGCTACCGTGGCGACTGCTCCCAAGGTTGCCGAGGCGTGTGCGTCTAGAGTTGCCGAGGTATACACATCCATGGTTACCGAGGCGTGCGTATCGGTAGTTGCCGTGGCGTCGAGGGTTGCTGAGGTGTTAAGGGTTGCCGAGGCAACTAAAAGTTGTTCATCCAGGAATGCATCGCACATCTCTAAATCCGCATCCTCCTCCCTGTGAGTTGGCCTATGACTGCTCCTACCGCGAAATCACTTGCATCACACATGAGCTCAAAATGTGGCATCCAATCTGGTGGAACGATAATGGGTGTCGAGGCAACTGTCGAACTCATTACCAAAAATGGAAAAATCATCCATGGGGATCTCAAGGAGATCTTCGACCATGTCTGAAAAGAGTGCCATCATGCATCTTCTAATGTTACTGCATATCTGAGAAAACTTGAGGAGAGTCGTTTCCGATACTTCTTATAGTCCACCCGTACCCTCCATCGGGTGACAATACTGCCCAAAAAGAGTTGGGCCAATGTGCTCCTAGCTACTCCCTTTTGCATTACCATGGTGGAGGTGTCTTTCTTCTTTGTTCGCTTGTAGTCCATGTATACTCTCCACCTTGCTACTATTCCTGAAGGCACAAATATATTAGTAAGAAAAATTATATCCATTCTCAACCATTCAATTACCTCATTCTTGTCGACTTCTATCATGGTTGGATGTAGCCTTTGTTGTCGTGGCAATTGCTGCTCAAGCCAATTGCCGTGGCAATCGGTTGTAAAATTTTGCTTTAAGCCAAGGGAAGAACCAATTTTCTGAAGAGCTTTATGAATCCAAACACCTTTTTCTTTTGGCCTCTCAAATATATCCATCAGTAGAGATTTCGATGGCTTCAAATATACCAACCTCGGTTCTTCAAGACATACCTGCAATGGACGAGTGAGTTTTTAAAGAATTCAAAAGGTTCAACTATTACCTGCTCATATTCCATTGGCAAAGTATTATCATCTCGTTGATCTTGCATGTGGTCGTGTAATTGCCGTGGCAATTGTAGATGAGAGCAATCTACACATTCCTGCTTCAACATCAACGTTGTAACTTTCTGGGCATCAGGTTCCTCAGAATTTGTTGTAGTATTGTTGTTCTCAGCTTCACCGAGTGTTGTCGCGACATTGCTCTGTTCAGGCTTCTCAATCATTGTCGAGGCAATTTGTTGTTCAAGCTCATCATATGTTGGGCAGTCTCTCTCATTGGCATCCTCTTGACTTTGAGGTTCTAGTTGTTCCTCACACATCGGAGAGATTTCTTTGTATTGCTCCTTATCCTCTTGCCTTGGGACGTTAGTATCCCTAGGAATGAATTGTTGGTGCATGTTATCCATGACATATGTGGATCTCCCCAATTGATCTTCTGAATCCCCTAAGGTTGCATCCCACTGAGCTATCCTCGTATCCATAGATTTTGATAGTTCTCGAATCTCTTCAATTGATCCGTCAAGTCTAGCCAAGGAAGCTAGTAACGTTTCCTCCAAGGAATTGGAATGCTCTTGAAAAGGACTACATTGCCATGGCATATCTGTTGCTGCGGCAAAATTGTTATGGTAAAAAAACTTTTGAGCTTTTTGACCATACCATGAAGATTTTTGTTGCTGGTTCCCTCTATGGTCCTCCATGTAGTTATATGCACCGAAAATGTGAGGGCAATTTTCAAACACATGATGTTCTCCACACAAGATTTTACCACGGTATAAGTTCTTTGGGATTTTCTCGGATGGTATAGGTAATCATCAAAGGGTGCAAGAAACTCTTGATTGGATTGATTCATATCTTCCAACATCATCTCTCGAATAGATCGGCTTTTATTTCCCGACATGTTGATGTCCCTTAACTTGTAGCGCACCTAATTTTTTTTGATAAACAAACAAAAAGAAAAGTGTGATAAGTGCTACGCAAAAAGAAAAAAATGCAATAACAAAAACAACTAACACCAATTGCCAATTACCGGCAAGGGCGCCAAAAACTTGTTGCGTGTGATAAGTGCTACGCAATTGTGCAAGTATACACGTCGCAAGTAATAAAGTGATATGAGTATCGAGTATCGTCTCCACAGGGATTGGTTTGGGCCACTTTGCTTAAGTTACTGCACTGTGAAAATAAAAACACAATTGATAATAGGAATTCTATTTAACGAGTAAACTAAGAGCAATAAACTAAAAGAATAGATAAAATCAAAAGAGAGAATAGGTCAGGTTATCATGAGTTGAGGTGTGGTAGCCGATTGGATCGTCTTGGTAAAAGAGTGCAAGGGCTACTCGGTTGACGTGGCAACTTGCACAGCGGGGTTGCCTTGGCAACTAATCGATGGTTGCCTGGGCGACTAGCTGGGCAACTACTTGGGCATATGGGCAGCAACTTCAAGGTTCGATAGAGCGATCTTCAATGGTTTCTTCTTATCCCTAAGTCGAAACTCTAGCTACTTGTGCATGCCTTGATAATACATCCCTGCATGAATAAAGGGTGAACAACAACCAATCTTGCGCTCCTCTTAGCCGTTGAAATCCTTAACTTATTCCTAAGCCGGATTAATCATCACCATCAATAGATTGAATAAAGACCATACTCATTCGTTTCTTGAATCTAACTCTCCCGATATTAGATAAATAGATGAAGTTACGAGATCCTCTCCCAATTCACTCGCAAACAAGAATAAGAACCAAGAATGAGTAAACCTTGAATTGAAAGTGCAAACTCTTATTACCTAAACAAAATCCAATTGTTTCTCACAACAACAAAACACAATAACCCAAACCAATCAAGTTAGTTCATGGTTGGGTTCAAAAGATATACAAAGAATAATCCCCAAACCATGAATCTAATGGAAGCAAAGAAAAAAAAGAAGAAATCGAACTCTCTCCCCCTTGCTCTCTTGTCGAAATCTCTTCCTTCTTGCTCTTTGGAGTTGTCGAAATTTTCCCTCTTCTTGCTCTCTATGTTTTAACTAGAGCCAGTTTTGGGCACCTCTAGTGTTTTGTTTTTAGTTTTCTTAAGTTAATTTATTTGACTAGAGCCGGTTTCGGGCACCTCTAGCTAAATTTTTTTTAACACATACTAGAGCCAGTTTCGGGCTCCTCTAGCGATCAATTTTTTTAGCACATGCTAGAGCCAATTTCGGGCACCTCTAGCATCCATCCAATTTTTTATTCTAATCCCCCAATTTGTTAATTATCAACCTAAGTTCACTAGAATTCCTTAAATCAATCAAACCACAAGAGTGTTTCATCAAAATTAGCATCATAGTAAAATTCTAAATTTTTCCATGGTTATCCTAGAATAAAAATTCTATCAATTAAGTGCATTGGCAAAGTCATCATCGGATATTCATCAAATCTAAGCAATTCTTGTTCCAATTAAAGGCATGGCAAGCAATTTATGTATCCTAAATGTAATACTTAAGATGAATGTAACTAAATATGGTAACTACTAATACCAATCCCCCCCAAACAAGAATAAAAATTCTATCAATTAAGTGCATTGCCAAAGTCCTTCTTTGAGGAGGAAGTTAAGTTGGAATTAAATTATCTTTAAAGAATATAATTCTTTATTATAATTGTATTGCTACTAGAACTTCTCCTATCTTCTTGGAATTTAATTCTTCTTTAATCTCTACATGGAAATCAAATTCCTTTGGGTTTGGGCTTTGCTCCACGTCATATTGGGCTTGTCTAGTCATCAATTTCGACTACCATATCACCTTTGCTCTTGTCGACAATTGCCATGGCAACTGGCTCGGCGTCTCCTTCATGTATTGCCCTGGCAACTGGCTCGGCATATCCTTCATGCATTGCCCTGGCAACTAGCTCTAGCCTTGCTTTGGCAAGTGATCCTGCATATACACACAAAACACACCAAAGCAGCAACTTTTCCCACAAAAACTACCAAGTTATGTAATCAAGCTCAACGATGGAAGGAAACATTGATTAATGTATGAATGGCTAATTATGCAACTAATATGAGCCTAAGTCTAACAATAATATGAGTAAAAAGGGTAAGAAAAATAGCACTTTTGAACACTTATCAATAAACAACGAACTCCTTTCCCGATTCAGGTTGAACCAAGACTGGAGCTCGTGTCAAAGCTTCCTTCAATCTTTCAAAAGCCCGTTGCCTATCATCTGTCCACTCAAAGCGAACACTCTTCTACAACAACATGGTTAAAGGAGCCGCCAAACTAGAGAACCGTTCCACGAACCTACGGTGATAACCAGCCAACCCAAGGAAACTCTGAACTTCTGTCATAGATTTAGGCACCTTCCAACTCATCACAGCCTCAACCTTGTGCGGATCAACACATATTCCCTCGATCAACACAACATGCCCAAGGAAAACAACCTCCCTAAGCCAAAACTCACATTTGCTTAACTTGGCATACAACTGATTAGCCAACAACGTTTGAAGAACAATTTGCAAATGTCTATCATGATCCTCCTCAGTACGAGAGTACACAAGGATATCATCGATAAACACAACCACAAAGTGGTCCAAAAACTCATGGAACACGTGATTCATTATGTCCATGAAAGTAGCTGGTGTATTGGTCAAACCAAACGACATCACCAAAAACTCATAATGTTTGTACCTCATAAGAAAAGCTGTCTTGGGCACATCTACATCCTTCACTTTCAACTGATAGTACACAGACCTCAAATCTATCTTAGAAAACATCAAGGCACCCATGAACTAATCAAACAGATCATCTATCTGCGGCAAGGGATACTTGTTCTTTATCGTCAACTTGTTCAGTTGTCAATAGTTTATACACATCTGCAATGTATCATCCTTCTTCTTTACAAACAACATCGGTGCTCCCCACGGTGAAATACTAGGTCTAATAAAGCCTCGATCAAGCAACTCCTGCAGTTGCGTCTTCAACTCCTTTAACTCCTTCAGAGCCATGCGATACAGAGCAATGGACACTGGTGCCATATCCGCAAAAACCTCAATGCCAAACTCAACCTCATGGTCTGGTGGCAACCCTGGCAACTCTGTTGAAAAATAGTCAGAAACTCACATACGATGTGAATATCTTGCACCCTCAACCCCTTTGAACCAAGATTCATAACATAAGCCAAGAAAGCCTGACATCCAGAATCCAACATTCGACTTGCTTCCAATGCACAAACAGCATTAGACAAAAACTTAGCACTCTCACCAACAACTACCACCTCCAAATTATCTGATAGCCTCAAGGATATTCATTTGGTCTCAAAATCCACTGCAACCCTATGTTCGATTAACTAATCCATACCAAAAACACATCAAATCCATACCCTATAACATGGACATAGAACAACCCAGCTTACGGGCATTAGAACAACCCACATGGCCCAGTATCCTCTCAGTACTGGCCAACCATTCCTTAGAAGCCTCAGGTGACAAACCTCGGAACTCAACTCTGCCTAAACTATGAAGACGCTCTAACGGCAAATCCTACCCAACTACTGGTGGTGCCGGTACATGAACACAACCAATTGTTGCCTAAAAAGAACCGGTCATGGCTTGAATCAACAACGCTATATCACCCATCCCTAGCTCAGCTGGCGTAGGTGGTACTTGCTCCACTACCTTAGGTGGATTAGGTGGAGGTGGTGGTAACCCTCCAGGAGGTATAACATTCTCTTCGATTTCATGCCCAGTGGCAGCAGCAATCATACTAGATCGCAACTCTCTCCTCGGTCTCATCGTGCTCACAATATATCTAAGGCATGATAATCATTCAAATACAAAACAATTAGGCCAGCTTCAAGCAAGGATCCAATACTTCCATTTCAAAATCATAACATTCCAGACTATAATAATAAGGGAATGGGTTTCCCAAATTTCCCTCCAACATGGCACAAAGCAACCACCGCGCATATTATAATCACCGTGCATATCAAACATCCAATAACAACTCATAATAACACAAAAATAATCAAACCAACTCCCAACTATCGCAAACCTATCTTTGATACCACCAAATGTAACCCCATCGACCCAGCCTAGTCGCAAGACCGAATCGAGTGAACTACATTAGGTTTACCAAAGTAAACCTGAAAGAATTAAGCCCGAAACCTGACCATTTTTTCCTTTTATCTTGTCTAAATGCAAAATTATTATCCTACATGTACATATTGATTTTTGGTGAAAACCCAACTCAATCGGGCATCGAATAGACATCTAATTGATCATATAAACGATTTAGGGACCAATTTGCAAATTCAAAAAACTGCAGGGTCTTAACTCATTTTTACATTACCAGCCTTTAATTAGACACGTTTCATGCTTACACGTAAAAAATTAACTCAAAACGATCATTCGAACTTACTCAATTGCATTTACAACATTTAGGGACTAAAACGTAAGAAATCAAAACTTTAGAACATCCCAAATAATTGATTTAACGGTAGCCGTTTCGGTACGGTTACCCCCATTTCGATACGCCCTTACGGATTGAAATCCCCAATTTTCCAGTAGCTAAAATCCATTCCGATATGCTCTAGCGTATCGAAACACCCCTCAATTTAACATTATGCCGTACCAAAACAGGTACCCATGTATCGAAACGCTAGCTGAGAATTGCCTTGGCCAGTACCGGGATAGTTGCCTGGGTACCGATACGCTAAGCCTGAAATGGCTTACCCGTACCAAAACAGGACACCTGTATTGGTACGCATGAACTTGAAATGTCCATTTTTGCTAGTTAAACATGCTTTTGACCATACCAAAACTTCCTAACATGCTCCAAACACACAACCAACACAATTTAGAATCTAACCACAAGACAACATTACAGATTTAACATCCATTCATGGCATCTTGCATCAAATGTAAATATATAGGAATGCAACCTAGAAAACCATTCAAGTAGAACATGGAACTCCAATCCATCACCAAAATCAAACCATAAAGGCCATTTACAACTCAAGAGCAGCTAGACAAGCTTGATCAAATAGGTAGTTTGACAAAACACCTCCCAAAATAACAACGGAACCCCCATTGCCCTTATTACTTATAGTCTAATTCAAAACATACTTTGGTTACTAAGTCTTGTACCGATCCCTTGCTTCCCGCTGCCTTCCAAACTTTTAATTCTCAGCATTGATAGACAAAAATAGTGTAAGCACACTAGGCTTAGTGAGGAGTGCTCAAAAACAACACACCATCAATGCATTAAAACCATTTCTCAACATTACATTGAAATCTCAATTCAAACATCCTTTAAAACACTATCATGCCTTTAAAACATACACCTAACATCTTTAAAACCAGCATATTAAACCATATGCAACGTGTATCATTAACCAACAACAAGTCCCATTGCTAGCCTCAATTTAAGCCTTCCCATTCATAACAACCATATGCAAAGCTTAAAGAGTAAACAAGTATAAATCACATTATACAACATAAACCTTTCAATGATACATCAACAATTATATTGGCTCACAAGTGATAATTAACCAAGTTCCATTTACAAAATAGTTCATCAGATACACAGATTCAACAAGTGTTCTCCCAACACTTCAAGCCATCTCAATTGGAAATAGCGATACATTCACAATCGCGGTACCTAACAATCGGGTACACTTTCAACCCACGAGGACACCAACCCGTTACCTTGGTTAGATGCTTAATCCACTAACGGAGTATACAATATTGTTTAACCCCCTCTACCGTTAGGGTACTTGGATGGAGTTTACGTACACAGATCTAAACCCCTCAACATCCAAGGCAACTTATTATAGTGCACTATCAATCATATGGCCGGCCAACTGTATCCGATAACAATTTTAAAACCACATCACTTGCCAATTTAATTAACCATTTACCATTTACCTCACTGTTTTTAACAAGCATTAACCAAACCAATTTTCCAAAGCAGCAACCGTGCTTTAAACCACAAGTATAAACCATATACTTACAAGGATGACTTACCATGTGCATTCTTCAGCTTCTCATGCTTAAAAACAGTCTATCACATACTTTAAAACATGCTTAAATAGTAGGTGACATGGAATTCAAGAAAAATGCATAAAACCATTTCATACTAGCACGACCGAGAGAGAAAACCACATTTACTTACTTCCAAGTTTAAACCAGCATATCAAGCTAAGTTTAAACTCCCATAAACCACATTTAAAAGATTCCAATGCTTAAATCCACTTTCTCACTCACTGATACGCGAAACCTTGATTCACCGACGCGAAATCAAACGTTTAAAGCCTCCAAAGCTTCACCGATCACTTTCGGATCAACCTCCCCTATTTTAACCACTTACAACAGAGGATTAATGCATCTCAATTCATTCAAAACACTACAACAACAATTCATCACGGGCCTCCACAATCCTCTTAAAATTACCCAACCTGAATAACCTAAAATCATCATCTAATCCTTTCCAAACACAACCCAGCCACAATCTAACAAACTAACACTTCTATAATCATCAATTAACACTCGAAAACAGGGTTGATTCATCCAAATTCTTCCAGCAATTAAACAACCACCACAACTTCACAAAAACACAAATCTAACAACCTAAACAACTAGGGATTCAAGAGTCTTGCAATTCTATTGTTAAAAACAACTTATCAACATAATAATACATCCAAAATATGATTAAAATCAATCTTTATCATTGGAAAGCATATCCAATACGAATCTTTCTCTTTTTCGTCAATTAATTCAATATGAAAACACAAAATCAAATTATAAATCATAAATCAAGGATCAAACACTTGGGAATATCAATAAAGAACCATTCAATAGAGGAGATCATGGACCTTACCCCTATTGTGTGATTTCTCCCTCAATTGGCTTGTTGAAAGCTAAGAAAACACAAGATTTCAATGAGGTTTTGTAAAACAATGTCAAAGAATCAATTACAAATCAATAATCTGAGTAAAATGATCTCTCACCTCTAATTTTTAATGAAAACTTGAGTGTTTGGCAGAAGAGAAGTGGAGAGAAAAGTTACGTCAATTTTCTTGCAAATAATAACTAACTTTTTAATAACCAAATCCTTTTTTAATTAGCTTTTAAACCACATGATACAAAGGTTGAATTGATAGGAGAAAGCACCAACAAATACTTGGTAAAATAGCTCCTTAAGGATTCTAAGAGTTTGATCCCTTTTATTTTAGTGACCTTTAAAAACTAGTTTTCAAAAATTGCATTTTGGTCACTAACCAAAATGTCACACTTCCAAAACCTGTTTTCCAAAATTGTTTTCACCAATATTAACCATATATTAAAATATATTTTTAACCATTTTTCCATATTTTTATCTTACGAAAAAAAATATTCACTCCAAAAACTAACTCGAATCCCTCATCCGGTCCACTGGACCGTCTAACAAGCCACAAAACCGCCAGGCCCAAAATTGGGGCGTTACATAGTACATAACACCATTCCATATGTGAGTCTGATTTTGTTAGTACATGCCATGATGTCTATCCTTATTTCTTTCTTGTGATGAAGTAGTGATTCCTTATGGTTATGTTTGATAGTATTTGCTTGAAAGTTACACTTCTGAACTCGGTATTTCACCTATATCGATTTAGGGGTGTTTCATCAAGAACTTGGGAATTTCAATAAATAACCTTGTATTAGAGGAGAATAACGAACCTCACCTCTAATGGCTGCTTTTCCCCTTAATTAGATGAATTGTCATAGCAAAACAATGAGAAACCAAATTGATTTTGTTAGGAAATCATTACAATCTCAATTGAAATCAAAATATTAATTAAAGGAAGATTTTACTTGAGAATTTTGAAGAGAAAAGAAGTGGTTGACTGGAGGGAATTGGAGAGAAAATTCTTTTCTAAAAAGTAAGTTACGTCAATTTTATTTTAAAGCTTTTAATTAACAAATTAATTCTCCAGCATTTTTTATATTATTTAAAATCATTAAAAATAGATAATTAAGGGGAAAATTTTGATATTAGACTTTAGGGTAAATAGCTCCTTAAAGATTCAAAGTTTTAACCCCTTTTCAAAACAGTCACTAAAATAGTTTTGAAAATTTTACATTTTGGTCACTAACCAAAATGTCCAATTTTGAGACCCCTTTTATAAATAGACTTTACCAAAATCATTTCCATATTAAATAATGATTTTAGACTATTTTCCATTATTTTATCACATCCAAAAATATTTATTCCAAATTAAATCCCAAAACTAACTCGAATCCTCTAATCCGATCCAACGGATCATCTAAACCACCTAGAAAACTCCTAGGCCCAAAACCGGGGCGTTATAACTCTCGCCTTAAGAAATTTTGTCCTTGAAATTTACCATATGGAAACAGATGCGGAAATTGAGCAACTATGACTAACTTACTCTCCCACGTGGCCTCCTTAACGCCACGAAGTCGCCACAAAACCTTAACAAGTTCAATCGTCTTGCCACGCAAAAAATTACTACTAGATTCAAGGATCTCCACTGGTTTCTCATCATAAGATAAATTCGATCGCAACTCAACATCCTCAACTAGCATTACATGCGACAGATCCGAATGGTACCTCCGTAACATGGATACATGGAACACATCATGAATCTTCTCCAATTCAGGAGGCAAACTTAACCGGTAAGGTACATAAAATATGTGTTCTAGCACTTAATACGGTCCAATAGACCTCAGACTCAACATTCCTTTACTCCCAAAGCGCATCACCTTCTTCCAAGGTGAGACTTTCAAGAAAACCTTTTCACCAACAGCGTACTCAACCTTTATACGCTTCAAATCCGCTTAGGGATTTTGCCTATCCGAGGCCTCTTTTAAACGATCACAAATCATCTTTACTTTCTCATCCGTGTCTTTTAACACATCACGCATGGAAACATACTTTTCCCCAGCCTTAGCCCAACACAAGGGTGTACGACATCTCCTACCATACAAGGCTTCATATAGTGCCATCTTTATACTTGCTTGATAGCTATTATTGTACGCAAACTCAACCAAAGGCAATTGCCTTTCCAAAGTTCCTTGGAACTGAATGAGGCAACATCTTAACATATCCTTCAAAATCTGAATCACACGCTCAGACTGGCCATCCGTATAATGATGATATGATGTACTGAAATTCAAGCGAGTATGCAAAGTTCGATGCAAACATCCCCAAAACCTCACTGTAAACTATGTATCCCTATCTAAAATAATCGATTTAGGTACCTTGTGCAACCTCACAATTTCAGCAACATACAAATCCACCAACCTATCCAAAGTATATGTCGTATGCACTGGCAGAAAATGTGCACACTTCGTAAACCAATCAACAATCACCAAAATGGAATCATTTTTAGTTTGTTTCAAAGGCAACCCCGGCAAAAAATCCATGGTGATCCTCTTCCATTTCCACTCCAAAATTTTCAATGGTTGCAACAACCTGGAAGGAAACTGGTGTTCAACCTTCACAAACTGACATACCATACAACTAGCAACAAAATCAGCTATGTCCCTTTTCAAACCCACCCAATAGTACTCTTTCTTCAAATCTCGATACATTTTAGTACTACCAGGATGCATAGCAAAAGGACTAGCATGTGCCTCGGTCAAAATCATCCACCTCAACTCCTCATCACTAGACACCACTATATGATCCTTAAAGCATAACACCCCATCACCATTAAAGTGAAAATCCGTAGGATTTCCATCCATGATGTCCTTGACATGTGGTACCAACACCTCGTCATTAGGTTGCTTTTCCTTAATTAATTAAGAAAAAATGGTTTCACTTGTAACTCTGCAAGCAAACCTCCATCAAGGGTCACACTCAATCTCGCAAACATGGCCCTCAACTCTACAACAGCTTTCCTACTCAAAGCATCGGCCACAACATTCGCTTTGCCCAGATGATACTCAATTGTCAAATCTTAATCCTTCATCAACTCCAACCATCTATGTTGCCTGAGATTCAACTCCTTTTGTGACATCAAATATTTCAAACTCTTATGATCACTGTATACAATACACTTTTCACCATAGAGGTAATGTCTCCAAATTTTCAACGCAAAAATTATCGCAACAAGCTCAAGATCATGCGTAGGATAATTGCGTTCGTGCACCTTCAACTACCTCAATGCATAAGCTACAAGTTTCCCATCCTGCATCAGCACACACCCCAAACCAACGTAGGATGCATCACTATAAACCACAAACTCCTTCCCTGACTCAGGTTGAATCAATATTGGAGCTTGGGTCAAAGCTTCCTTCAACTTCTCAAAAACTTGTTGTCTAGCTTCTGTCCATTCGAACCGTACATCCTTTTGCAACAACTTGGTCAATGCAGTAGCAACTCTCGAAAACCCATCCATAAAATGACGGTAAAAACCCGCCAAACCCAGGAAACTACGAACTTCTATCACTGACTTTGGTTGCATCCAACACACAACTGCCTCTACCTTTTTAAGATCTACCCGGATACCTTCAGCTGAAACCACATGACCAAGAAAAACCACTTTCCTAATCCAAAACTCACACTTGCTCAACTTGGTATAAAGTTGGTTATCCAACAAGGCCCCCAACACAATCTGCAAATGTCGACATGATCCGTGTCAGTACGAGAGTACACAAGAATATCATCAAAGAACACTCTACTAATTGATCCAAGAATTTATGGAACACTCTATTTATCATATCCACGAATGTTGCAGGCACATTTGTCAACCCAAACGGCATCACCAATAACTCATAATTGCCATACCTCATACGAAAAATAGTCTTCGACACATATTTATCCTTAATCTTCAACTGATAGTATCCTGATATCAAATTGATCTTGGAAAGCACCATAGCACCTAAGAATTGATCGAACAAGTTATCAATTCGCAGTAAAGGATACTTGTTCTTAATCATCAACTTGTTCAGTTATCGATAGTCAATACACATCCTTAAGGTGCCATCATTCTTTTTCACAAACAACACTGGTGCTCCCCACGATGAAACACTAGGCCGTATAAAGCCACGATCCAACAACTCCTGGAGTTGCATCATCAACTCTTTCAACTCCTTTGGTGCCATGTGATATGGTGCAATCAACATATGTTTCAATGCAAAACTCCACCTCTCTGTCCGGAGGCAAACCAGGTAACTCTTTCAAAAACACGCCCGAAAAGTCACAAATAATACGGATATCTTTAGTCCACACTTCTTCTATATTCGGATTCATAACATAAGCTAGATATTCTTGGCACCCATATTCTAGCAACATACGTGCTTCCATAGCCGAAACCATATTTGACAAGAACTTAACTATCACCTCATAATCATCAGCAAGGTTTAATGAAACTCACTTGGTCTCAAAATCAACCACAGTCTGATGTTCAGACAACCAATTCATACCCAAGATCACGTCAAACCCATGAAACGGTAGCTCCATCAAATCAGCAACAAACACGTGACCTTGAACCATCAGATGACATCTCTAATACAACTTCCTTGTAACGACCGTCTCTCCAAAAGAACTCGTTACTTGCATACCCACATTAAGCATTCTACTAGTTTACCAAGCAGATGTGCATGCTCATGCAAAATATATGAATGCGTAGAACCATAATCTATCAAGGATAATAACGACATAGACTGTAAGGTAAAGGTACCTGCTATCACGTCTGTGTCATTCCTCCCTTCGCGGTGAGCATAGATCCTCGTCGGTCCACCATCCTCGGGTCAAACTACCACTGTATGCACTACAGTCCTCTGTCCCTCTTCCTTTAGTTAGAAGTTACCTCTATCGCTCCCACGGCCTCTAGGTGGTGCAACTACTGGTGAGGTCCCTATCTACCCTTAGCAAGAAAAGGACAATAATGTCTCATATGCTCATCGATCCACAAATCTAGCAAGAATTTGCAGCCACAACTGCAGGAGCCTGCCCCTCTCTAGCTAAACATGGGCAAGCTCGCCTCAAATGGTCTCGCGATCCACAAACCCAACAAACATTATGCGCCGATAGAACTTGGGTACTCTATCCATACGATCCTCAACCAGCACCCTCTCTACCGCATCTCACATTCGGTCGAAACCTTATATCACGGTGCTTCTTTGACTGGCCACCCCCAAAACCAAAATCTGTAGCTCTCTTTCCTAATCCAGAACCTCCAGAACGATGAGATAAACCCAAACTTCGCTCAATATCCTTCGGCCTTGTAAGCAACATGTCAAATTCAGTATAGTCATCGGCCAACATATATGGCTTAATATCCTGCACCAATCTATATCAGAATCGATCACAGTGATGCCTCACATTTGACACCAACTCAGGCGCATACTAACTCTGTCTAATGAACTGCACCTCATATTTAGATACTGACGTACTGCCCTGAACCAAGGCCATAAACTCGCATGTCTTTTCGTCCAAGTATCTAACTCCTAGATACTTATTCCTAAAGGTAGCTTGAAAGAATTCCCATATCACATCACCGGCTTTCGTGTCTGTGACCACAGTGGTCCAGTACCTGTACGCATCACCCTGTAACAGGGACACAACACATCCCAACTTACGGTCATCGCTGCACCCTATCTAAACCAAGATCATCCCCGTACTGGCAAACCACTCCTTAGATACCTCGGGTGCCAACCCTCTAAACTCAACTCCTCCAAGATTGCGCAGATGTTCTAATAGAAACCTCAAATTAGCAGTAGGAGGTGTCGAAACAGGTACATGAACTCTATCCATAGCAGCTGGAACGCTCCCGTCATCGTCTAAACCAAAGGTGTCATATCACCAAACACTAGGCTAGGTGGTACAGGTGGTACTTGTTCCACTCCCTCGGGAGGATTAGTTAGAGGAGGTGGCAATCCCTCAAGATGTACAATTTCGCCCTCTACTCTTTACCCTCTAATAGTAGCATTTTCGCTAGATCATAATTCTCTCCTCTGTGGCAACGTATAAAAACGTATCTAAGGCATGATAATTACACAAAAACAAAAACAATCATCCCAGCTTCAAGCAAGGATTCAAGACTTCCATTTCAAACCAAAATCATTCCATAACTGTAGTAATAAGGCAATGTGTCGCCAATAATACCCCAACATGGCATATTTCAAACACCGTACATGTAATCAATCACCATGCTTAGCAATTAGCATGATACAAACACCAAAAACATCCCAATTTTTCGTAAACCTGGCTTTGATACCACCAAATGTAACCCCTAGCCCGACCTAGCCGAAATTGGACTAAAAGAGTCATATTAGGCTTGCCAAAGAAAACCTGAACTAAAAACCTAAACCGAGCCCAATTTTTCTTTCCTTTTTAACCTGTCTAGATGCATATCATTATTTTCCTAAGTGAACATGCTTCAGTAGTAACGTTACATTAACATCAGATTGCAAAATAGGGTTCATTTACTCAACAGTTCATATTAGGGACCAAAACATAATTTCTACAAGTTACAGGGTATTTATCACAATTAAGATTACCCAACCTTAATTAATTTAATTTCATACTCATAGATTAATTTCCAATTCAAAACAATCATCCAAACTCATTCAATTGCATTCATAACAATCGAGGACTAAATTGCAAGTTTTTAAAACTTCAGCAAATAAGATTACACAAAATCAACGTAGGGTATCAATACAGGCAAGCCCGTACTGATACGGTATAACTAACATAATGGCTACTCATACCGATACACGTATAATTGTATCGATATACTGTGATGACCAACTCGTACCAATACGGCCTTGACCCCGTACCGATCCCCCTTTGTAAATTTCAAACCCAAAATTCCAGTACCTAAAGCCTGTATCGATGCGGTGCCCCTCGTATCGATACGACATGTTAAAATTGAAAGGATCATTTTGGTACGCTAACCCGTATACTGACACCAGTGCTTGTGTTCTCTTAAGGCGTACCGATCCGGTGTCTAAGCTTACCGATACCCTATGCTTAATTCCAACGAATTGATCCTCAACCAGACCCCGCATACCAATCATTGGGCTCCCGTACCGGTACTCAAAGGCCTATAGTGACCTCTAGGTCCAACATATGACACTTTGGCTCACTTCAATCAACCTTACCACTTAACTAAACAACATATAACATCATCAACATGCTTAAACATCATCATACCAGCATTTTAAGCCAACCTAACAAGTCTAGCACATTCATCCACAAAGTCTATAGGCATGCTTCCTAGTCCGCATCCAAAACTTAAAACCAACCACAACTCAAACACTTTAAGTCATTTACAAAACCAAACCAGCAAATACAACTTACACAAATAGGGAGCTCATCAGAAAACCCTCCCAAAACAACATTTGGCACATTTCCCTTATTACTACTATTTAACATTCAAATCATACTTTGAAAACAAATCCTTGGAAATCCTTCCTTACTTCCTCGCTGCCTGCAACCTTTAATTCTTTGCATTGATGGAAAAGAAAGCGTAAGCACACTGGGCTTAGTGAGGAATGCTCAAAAACCAACCATCATCAATGCAATTTAAACCATTTTATAATCGTTTTGAAACCACATTCCAAAATGCTTTAAATCAACATCTCAACATCATGCCTTATCAAAACCATGCACTTAACATTTCCAAAACAGCATATTAGACCATATGCAACATGTATCATGGATTCTACGACAAATCCCATTTGCTACCCTCAATTTAAGCCTTCCCATGAATACTACCAACACAAGGCTTAAAGAGCAAAACATGTTTAAACCACATTAAACAACATAATCCATCTCATGATACATCATCAATTATATTGGCTTACAAGTGATCATTAACCAAATTCCACATTTCAAAACATAACATCAGATGCACGGATTCAACAAGTGTTCCCAACACTTCATGCCATCACAACCAGAATCAAAGGAACATTCACAACCCCACACATTAGTTGGATGCATAACCCACTAACGGCAGTCTTCGGTACAAAGATCTAAACCCCTCAACCGTTAGGGTACTCGGATAGAGTTTTCGGTACACGGATCAAAACCCCTCAACATCCAAGGCAACTTTTTTATAGTGCACTAACAATGCTATGGTCGGCCAATTATATCCAATAACATTTTAAACCACATCACTTGCCAATATAATTCATTTCATTAACAACAACTCACTGTTTTCATATGCATCATCAAAATCATTTAACCAATGCAATAAACCTTGTATTAACCAATGTTCAAAAACATTAACAAAATGTGAATTACTTCCAAATGCATCAACATCATTATATAATCAATTTCTAGCATTAAACTATGCTCAAAACATGTATATACCGTGAGTAATTAAACCATTTAATACAAGTGCATAAATCCACTTGCCAAACCGAGTGTGAGATAGAATAAATCCTTTACTTATTTCTGAGCTTATACGAATGTTTCAAGCTTGATCTAAACTCCCAAACACAGCTTTTAAAACCTTTGCAAAGCTGTAAAACACGTTCTCACTCACCGACCGCAAAGCCTCGCTTGCCGATACAGTAACCTCGCCTCCAAAGCTTCCGAAACAATCGCTCAAGATTGAGGATCAACTTCCCCTGCTTTATTCCACACAAAAATAGAGGATACATTGCATCAAAATGCAATCAACAACACAAATCCTCAACATCCTTTATCAAATTCCACTCTACAACAACTGAAATTAGCATCAAACATCATCCAACCCTTACCAGCGATAAACTAACAGATTAACCCATTGATTAACATCAATTAACATCTAAAAACACATCACTAACATCTTTATATCTCCAATATTCATAAAACCTCCCCAACAACTCATAACCAGCAACCTAGAAAATTAGGAACTCAAATAGTTTTGGGATTCCTATGATTAAGCCATCTTATTAACATCATTCAACATCAAAATCATGATCTATTTCAATCCAAAGCATGAGAAAACAAAACCATTACAGGATTAAATCAATTTACTCGATTAAACCTTGATTTAACTATTTTCTCTTAAGTAAATCATCAAAACACATTAGAAAACTTAAGTAAAGGATCAAGAACTTGAGAATTTCAATAAATAACCTTGTATTAGAGGACAAGAATGAACCTCATCTCTAATGGCTGCTTTTCCCCCCTTAATTAGATGAATTGTCAGAGAAAAACAATGAGAAACCAAATTGAATTTGTTAGGAAATCATTATAATCTCAACTGAAATCAAAAAATTAATTAAAAGAAGATTTTACCTGAGAATTTTTAAGAGAAAAGAAGTGTTTGGCTGGAGAGAAAATTATTTTGTGAAAAGTTAGTTGCGTTAATTTTGTTTTAAAGCTTTTAATTAACCAATTAATTCTGCAACCTTTTTATATTATTTAAAATCATTAAAAATAGCTAATTAAGGGAAAAAGTTTGATATTAGAATTTAGGGAAAATAGCTCCTTAAAGATTCAATGTTTTGACCCTTTTTCAAAACAGTCACTATAACAGTTTTAAAAACTTTACATTTTGGTCACTAACCAAAATGTCCAATTTCGAGACCCCTTTTGTAAAATTGACTTTACCAAAATCATTTCCGTATTATATAATGATTTTAGACTATTTTTCCATAATTTTATCATATTTGAAAATATTTATTCCAAATTAAATACCGAAACTAACTCAGATCCTCTAATCGGATCCAACGGACCGTCTAAACCACCTAGAAAACTCCTAGGCCCAAAACCGAGGCGTTAAAAAATTGTTCATTGAGTTCTGAGTCAAATTGAATTATTATCGTTTAGGAGGACTAAAAGATGTTGATGACCATATTGGATTTAAGATTTCATCCCTTTGGATCAACAGAATTAGTGGAGTCTGGCCTGCTTTAGATTTGGATTTAAAGTTGAAACAGTAAGGGAGAAACTAAAAATAAACATAAAAAAGTAAAGTGCAAAACAAATGAAAGTAAAGACGAATTTTGTAACTTAGGATTTTTTTAGGGTAAAGTACACCAATGGTCACTAAACTATCCCAAAAAATAAAAATAATGGTCACCAAACTTTTAAAAGTTATATAGTGGGCATTAAACTTTACTTTTTGTTACAAAATGGTCACTGAGCCGTTAACTGCCATTAAGTGAATGACGTGACAGTTGCAAAATTTTGAATAATAACACATTTAATCTTCACATTTACAAATTCAATCAATTTAGTCCTAATTTAACCCTCATTATTAATGTCTAAATTGATTGAATGTGTAAATATTGATGATTAAATGCGATGTTATACAAGTTTTCGTAACATTTATGTCACCCAGTTAAAAAAATTAATGGCTTAGTGACCATTTCTGTAACCCCCTTGACCCGACCTAGATGCCCAACCGAATTGATAGTGCTACATTAGGTTTGCCGAAGCAAACCGAAGAAAGGTTACGAAAAGTCGATCCATTTTTTTTACACTTATCTTGTCTAAATGCAAATTTAATGTTCCTACATGTTCATTCTCGCAGTGGGTAATTTCTCGAATGAAACGGATCACAAAAAGATAATTAATTGCATCTTAGCCAAGGTTGAGGGGTAAAACGTAAATACATTAAATTACAAAACCAAAATTGAATTTAAGATTACCAATCTTCAATTAGTCCATTTACATCCCCACATAACAAGTTTTAGGTCAAAATGATCATCCATGAGCATTCAATTACATTTTCTAAACTTAGGGACTAAAATGCAAGCAACCAAAAACTGATTTCCATAACATTACCTGTAAAAACTGCCTCCCATACCGATACGTACATAGCCATACCGATACGGAGCATGTAATATCCCAATTTTTTATTAGTGACTAAAATATAATTTTTAAAAGTTTAGGGAGGTTAAAGTATAAACTTTGGAAAAGTTTGGGGACTAAAGTGTAAATTTCCCTAACAAGTAATTTTATTCAGTATAAGAGTGAATCAGATCAAAACAGGTACCTTGATATCGGTTTTAAGAATTAAGATGTAGAAAAAGGTACCAAATTTGGATCGAATGGAATTATTAAGCGTGCTCAGGCCAGGGAAATACAAAGATGGGTGACCTCCGAGAAGGTCCCATAAGAGTGTTTCTAATTGATATTTTGGACTCAGTAAAAGTAAAGAATATTCGAATGGATTATCGATAAAGGATTTCTTAGAGAAATTTTATTCTATTGAGATTTTCGATAATTATCGGAATAGTAGACTGAGTTAGGAAAATTAAGTCTAAGTTCTGGGAAATGAAGTTTTTATGAGATAATAGAGTTTACTTCCTGAATATGAAAATATGGAATTTTTTAAATAAATCCGATAGTTCAAAAAAGGTAAAATCCCAATAGAAGTATTTTACGAATATCGAGAGATCAGATCGAATTGAAATTTCAAAGGCTGTTCCATAAGCCATGGGAAAGTTATAAAATAATATTTAAGGAATAGTGACTGGTTGGGAATGAACAATTTTAGTTGGATTGTAAGGGAATGCCATTTTTGACGTAAACTAGTAAATAAAAACTAGTTGGAGGGCAAATTGGTCATTTTTCCCCAATAGCATTTTTGAAATATTTAAAAAGTTACAAGGACAATTTTGGAAGAAGGAAATGGAAGATTAAATCTTGGCCCTTGATTAATGATAAGATCAATCTCAACTGTTGGAATAAAAGGGTATTTTAGTAATTTTACTATCTAAATGAATATATACAAGACAAGTGGCCAAATTGGATGAAAAACAAAAGATGAAGATCATTCTTCATCCTCTAATTTTGAAATATGAGGGAGAGAAATAAAGAAAAAAGGAGAAAATTTTTCTAAGTTCGATTCAAGCCCTGAAATTCGATTTTCAAGTAATCTCGTCAACTACAAAGTTTTTCTACTCTTCAAGCTCTATCTTTTGGTGTAAATAATTCATGGGAAACATGCTTGGTTGATGAGAATTTTGCATGAGAAGAAAATAGGGTTTATGGAAAAAGTTTGGGGCTTTCGGAATTTATGATTTCATGATGAAATTCAAGTTGAAATCAAGCTAGTATAATGTTAAAATCATGTTATCGAATTGAGATTTAAACCCTACATATTTTAGTTTGTATGAAGATGATTGGGGTTTATGGATTCAAGTTTGAGTTAGGGTTTGTGATGTTGGATAAATGATCTAGTAAGCTTGAATTTGTTATTTGGAAGTAAAACCCTAAATTAAAGGTATAGGGACCATTTCAAAAATTCTGAATGTTAGAGGACTAATCTGATTTTTTATGATTTGAAGTGTATTTATGTTATTATTAAGTTGGAGATGTGAAATTGAAGTTAGAATGCAAAACTGATGTTAAATCGAGTTAGTGACCATTTTGACAAATTGTAAAAGTTAAGTGAACAATTCGAAAATTAGGGTTTAGAGAAGGAATAAAACTGATTTTAGTTGAAATAATAGAATTCAAGTAGTAATGTTGATTAGCGGACTAATTTGCAAAGTTAAAAAGCTTGAATCCTTATCTTTGCATTTTTAGTGACTATTTTGGAAAGAACGAAAAATTAGAGGGAATTATTTTTTGAAGAATTATTTGATGAAGAAAGTGATACATTAGTGGTTTGAATCAAGTAGGGGGACCAAATTGACAAATAGCAAAGTAAGGAGAAATTAGTATAAAGTTTGAAGTTATTTATGGAAGTTGTGTAGGAAAACTGGATTTGGCAGTAAGTTTGAAAATTCACCATAAATTTTACAAAATCGTTAGATGGTGAATTTTATATCGATGTAAAGATTTATTCGTCTATATTCTCTTAAAATAAATGGTGATTGATTTCGATTCATATATCAAAAGATATGAATTTTTAAGTGATGAAAGGTCAAAAAACAAAATAGCAGCTTGTTCCGAAATTCAATACTAGAATTCGACTTTGAAAATTTGCCATAAATTGTACAAATTGAATCTGGGTTATTAGTTTATATGGTTGAAAAGCTTATCAAATCTAGTTTCGTTTCCAACAAACGGAAACTGATTTCGAGTTTCAAGTTAAAAGATATTAATTTTTTAATCGAATGAAGTTAGAAAAATTACATAACAGTTTCTGTCAGGACAGCCTATAAACGAGAGTTTGATGAATTTTCATAATTTTTGTAGATTTTATTAAATTATTTGGCTTATACCCTTAGAACTGTTATCGAATCTAGTTTCTACGGTATAAAGGAGATTAATATTCAGTATGTATTATATCGTGTAGAAGTAAATCTTTGATGGTAGTGCAACTTGACAGAAAATGGAAATTGAGACAATTTGTGTCTAAAGATAGTTAGCAAGCTTGGAGGAATTATTTGAAGATCAAAATGGTCATATTATGCACCAAAATTGAGTTTGTGAACAATATAAGGAAGGAAAGAAATTTATGGAAAATTTTTATGTTGAATGGTTAAATAGCTTAATTGAAATATTGTTAGAATTGAATATAACAAATGTTTATTTATATTCATGTAATAAATGAAGTTGGATCCGAATCAAAAGAAGGTTCGAGATACTATAAAGGAAATGATTAATAGAGCTTTGTGAGGCATAATAATAAATGGCTAAGGTGAGTGCATTTTTAAATGTTTGCATTATATTGAAAATGGCATTGCATTTCTCTATAATACATGATATGATACATTGCTCGACATAGCAAGCTTGATGGAATACCAGGTACGATTATTGTTTGCATAAATGATGATCTATGTTTACCATGAATATTTATGATGAAGCATGAAATATGAAATGTCTATTTATATGATTAATTATGATGTTGAGTCGATGAAGAAAAAAATGCCCAAGTATTGTGTATGAGAGTCCATGGTATAGTTGGCATGCCATAGAGTCTTTAGCAGCTGCACCCTCATGTTCATGTTATCAAACAGATATTGTGACAAAATGATTGTGTCACATGCACCCTGGGGATCCACGCCCACTGTGCCCGAGTGCACTGTCGAGGTGCTTCATGTTTATGGGGAGCAAAGAGCATCCCCGAGTACGTACTCATCTTCACGTTCACGTTAGACACTACAGTGTCATTTCAAGATGACTCACATACCTCAATCTCATATAGCGTACTTTGGGCAATGACAAAAGAATCATGTCACGTAAATGAATCATGTCATGTAAATAAATCATGTTACATATATGAACCATGTCATGAATATGAGCCATACCATGTATATGAAATATGTCATGTATATGAACAATTCCATGAATACGGAACATGCCATGCATATGAATTAAATCACGTATATGAACCATGTCAGGTAAAAGAATCATGTCATGTAAATGAATCAAATTATGTATATGAATCATGTCACGTATATGAATCATGATATGTGTGCAAATTATGTTACGTATATGAATTATGCCATGTACACGTATCATGTTATGTATATGAATTAAGTCATGTATATTAATGATGTCACGTATATGAATCATGCCACGTATATGAATTATGACACGTATATGGGTTATGACATGTATATAATTCATGCCATATATATGAATTATGCCATGTATGTGAATTATGTTATACATATATAAATCATGTCACCCATGTGAATTATGCCATGTCTATGAAATATACCATGTATGTGAACTATGCCATGCATATGATTTACTTGATAATGATGGAGTATTAGAAACTAGACTAATTTAGAAAAATTATGACTTGCACATGAATATTGACTGACTATGGAAACCTTGTTAGTACGATACTACCTTAGACAGAAACTATGATAGGTTAATGTATAACATGTATTGCTTTATTTTATGTTTTGATAAATAAGATCATTGCCTCACTAAGTTCGTACTTAGCATGTGTTTTATTTCACACGTAGGTTCTCCGAAAATAGACTAGCAAGGAGGAGCTATTAATTAGGAAGATCAAGTTACTATCTGTAAGTACAATACGTACATCTTTAACGTAATTTGATAGACTAGTAGGCATGTAATATTTTAAGTGGGTAAACTATTTTGTAAGTCTAAGTTTATAACGTATTTATACATTGTCATGGAAGTATGGACTTAAAGAAATGGTTTGTTATTAATAACTATGAATTTTGATGTAGTTAAATGTTGTTTAACCCTGATCGCATAAAAAATTGAAAATGAAGAAAGGGTCTAGACAATGTACATAGTTTTCACCCTGAATTATATTTTTATTTCAACAACTCAGTTATGAATTTTATAAATCAATTCAGGGTCAAAACTAGCTGCAATAGACTGACATAGTTTTTAATTTAAAACCGAGAAAGGGTTAAACTGCAAGATGAATTTTGGTATAAAAAAATTACAACTCAAGATTTCTTTCAATGACTCCGTAACATCTTTAATGTATATTTGGCTTACGATTATACGTTAAGGGTGTTAAATTTATTGGTATCAGAGCCACAGTTTTAGCCGATTCTGGAGGTTAAATCGAGTTAAATATGATTTGATGTTAAGTACATGCCCATAGGATATCATGTTACTGATGTGCTATCTGTGTAATTTGATTATGCTCCTCATTTACATGAATAAGTTTTAGTGGAAATAGATGATGTTAAGTACTGATGGACTGCGTTAAATGTTTAATTATGGGGTTCAAGAGAAGGTTTAAAGTGGAAGTAAAGAGATATAGAATGTTCTACCTCTAACTCCTACCCCAATTGAGCCACATACGCAGTAGGGAGCTCCAACATAAGAATATGGAACCTTAATACGAGCCCTAAAAAGCTATGGTTAAAAAAAATCAAACCCTAATGCCTATATCAATCTGGCACCTACACCAGTAAAGGCATCAACTGTTAAGGAGCTTAAGAAGTTAGGAGCTCCTGAATTTCATGGAGAAGGTGGCCTAATGGCTGCCAATTTATGGCTCCACGATGTTAAAGTCATGCTAGAGGAATTAAATTGTACATATGTTGAAAAGTTAGAAATGTTGCATCCTTATTAAGGGAACACGCTTGTATATGATGGTCTGAAGCCACAAAATTATACCTGTTGAGAAAGTGACTTGGACATTCTAAAAAGTGTTTAGAGTCAAGTATGTTGGCAACCAGTTTAAGAAAGAGATGTTACAGTAATTTCAAAGTTTGAAACAAAGTACTCGTACTTTCTACGAGTATGAGTTAGATTTTAATGGATTAAGTCGGTATACAACTGATTTGATATCGACTCAAAAGTCCCTATAAGAATGGTTTATCGAGGGGCATAACCCGAGGTCTAAAGAGTAATTCTCAGGTATGAGTTTTCTGATTTACTAGGATGCTATAATGAGAGCAAAGGCTATGGAGGAAGCTTGTAATTACTTTAATTGATCCGGGTTCGACTCACTCATATATTGGTACTAAGATAGTAGTACAAAGAAAGATTCTTAAGGAAAACTATATTTTTAGTAATGTGATTCCTAGTAACCCACTTGGACATAGTGCATGGGTGACTAGAATATGTAAGAAATGTTTGTTAGTGCTTTAAGGAATTGAGTTCCTAGCAAGCTTATTGGAGCTTTTGTTTTGCAAACTTGAGATTATTTTTGGAATGAACTGGTTGTATGCATATGATGCAGAGGTGAAATGATACTAGAATAAGGAAAGTAAAACGATAATGGATTTTGTCAGTTGACAAATCTTAGAGGTCAAGAAAGGACACATAGTGGATGTGATACGGTAAAATAAGCCTATAAGTTAGTTCTTGTTTAGAATAAGTTATCTGTATAGTAAAGAGATGATACAGTAATTATAAGATACTCAGATATGAAGGAGTAAGAAGAAGAAGTATCTTTACTTTAGAAATATAGATGTTTGAAGATATCAATGTCAGTAGTTGCTGCAGATGTAATCTGGCGATTTACTCAAGATAAGTTAAGGATTGAAGTTATGATGGAAATAACTCAGTAGTATCTTATTATAAGATGTTTGTACTGTCAGTACATATAAGGGAGAATTGGAAAGTTAAGTAATGATACTACTGAGATGATTAGAAAACAAACTAAGAAAGAAATTGATATGTAAAGAGATTATATTTGAAGCTAAAAAAAGATGTTAGGTATGAATCAGTCAGAGTACTAAAAGTAGTGAACTATATTGCAAGGATAATCAAAGCAAACATGGAAAGAGTTACAATGTATACTCCTCAAATGTTAGAAAAACTTTGAAAAGTCTTTAAATCAAACACAAACTAAGTAAGAAGGATTATTTCTTTAAGGAGACATTAGTATTATAAGATGTCAACTGTGAAGCCTGATAAATCAGAAAGACAAAGAATCTGGAATAAAAGTATGATGAAAGCGATAGTTAAGTACATACTGAACAAGATTGGAAGTCTATTATCGATAAAGTGTATTGATCTTGTAACCAAAGAGTATTCAGAGAAGTCAACTAAGAGGTTAATTCTACCTGAATAGTTGACAGCAGAGCCTTATAAAGATAGGACTAAAGTGTAATTTAGATAAGTTGGTTATCTATGCACAAGGTCGAAGTGATTATAAGAAGAACCGTTTAAATTTTTAAAAGGAATTAGTTCCTTAATGAATTCAAAGAAGAGTGTTTAATTGAGGATTGTTCCGGCTAATTGAAATTTCCATAGAAATGTTTCTAGACAAGAACAAGAGTCTCGGATCACAAGGGTTATAAAGATACTCGTAGCAGTAACAATGAAATCAAGTATAAACTTTTTCTGATTTTCACCTAGATTGAGCTACTAGTGTAGTAGGGGGCTGAAGTACAAGAACAAGAAGTACTTGAGAGGTTGTAACCTTCGGCAACTGTATATAATAAAGCATTATGATTTTTTATTTGAAAATAAAGGATGATTTGTATAGGTCAAAAAGGGAAAACTTAGTTTCAGAACTGTTATACCTCAAGGAATCGTGAAAGAGTTGGACCAAGAGTATATTAATGGGTCAACACTCCTGAATAAATTGAGATGCAATTAGATTTGATACATGAAGAGGAGTTAGTAGAAATATTAGTTTATGGAATTAAAGAATTAAGGAATAAGAAATTTCATTGACTGAAGTTTTTGAAGAAAAATCAGAAGGTCAAAGAAGCCACTTGGGATGCTGATAAGAAAACAAAAAAGTAATATTCGTAAATCTTTGGAACATATACACATTGAAAATTTGAGAACAATTTTTCTTAGGAGGGAGGAATTGTAATATCCCAATTTTTTATTAGTGACTAAAATGTAATTTTTGAAAGTTTAGGGGTTAAAGAATAAACCTTGTAAAAGTTTGGGGACTAAAGTATAAATTTCCCCAAAAAGTAATTTATTTAGTATAGGAATGAATCAGATCGAAACAAGTACCTTGATATCGGTTTTAAGAATTAAGATGCAGAAAAAGGTACTGAATTTGGATCGAATGAAATTGTTAAGCGTGCTCAGGCAAGGGAAATACAAAGATGGGTGACCTCCGGGAAGGTTCCATAAAAGTGTTTCTAATTGATATTTTGGACTCAGTAAAAGTAAAGAATAATTGAATGGATTATCGATAAACGATTTCTAAGAAAATTTTATTCTATGGAGATTTTCGATAATTATCAGAATAGTAGATTGAGTTAGGAAAATTCAGTCTAAGTTCTGGGAAAGGTAATTTTTATGAGATAATAGAGTTTATTTCTTGAATATGGAAATATGGAATTTTTGGAATAAATCCGATAGTTTGAAAAAGGTAAAATCGTAGTAGAAGTATTTTACGAATATCGGGAGATCAGATCGAATCAAAATTTCAGAGGCTATTCCATAAGCCATGGAAAAGTTATAAAATAATATTTAAGGAATAATGACCGGTTTGGAATGAACTATTTTAGTTGGATTGTAAGGAAATGGCATTTTTGAAGTAAACTAGTAAATAAAAACTAGTTGGAGGGCAAATTGGTCATTTTGTCCCCAATGGCATTTTTGAAATATTTAAAAAGTTACAAGGACAATTTTGGAAGAAGGAAATGGAAGATTAAATCTTGGCCCTTGATTAATGATAAGATCAATCTCTACCGTTGGATTAAAAGGGTATTTTAGTAATTTTACTATCTAAATGAATTTAAAATTCATTTATACAAGACAAGTGGCCAAATTGGATGAAAAACAAAAGATGAAGACCATTTTTCATCCTCAAATTTCGAAATATGAGGGGGAGAAAGAAAGAAAAATGGAAAAAAAATTCCAAGTTCGATTCAAGCCCCGGAACTTGATTTTCAGGTAATCTCATCAACTAGGAAGTTGTTCTACCCTTTAAGCTCTATCTTTTGGTGTAAATAATTCATGGAAAACATGCTTGATTGATGATAATTTTGCATGAGAAGAAATTAGGGTTTATGGAAAAAGTTTGGGGCTGTTGGAATTTTATGACTTCATGATGAAATTCAAGTTGAAATCAAGCTAGTATAATGTTAAAATCACGTTATTGAGTTGAGATTTGAACCCTACATATTTTAGTTTGTATGAAGATGATTAGGGTTTATGGATTCAAGTTTGATTGTAACACACTTAACGTATACTCGTAGACCGAATATAGATTAAAGATGTTACAAAATCATTGGAAGAAATCTTCACTTGCAAAAAAAATTTTATACCAAAATTTAATTTGTAGTTTAGTCCTTTCTCAGTTTTAAATTTAATACTATGTCTTCTAGGTGTAGCTAGTTTTGACCCTAAATTGGTTTACAAATTTTATAATTGAAATAAAAATATAATTCAGGGTGAAAACTACGTAAGCTGCCTAGACCCTTTCTTGATTTAAAATTTTTTACGTGATTAGGGCTAAACAACATTTTAACCATACTGAAGGTTTTGCTATTGTTAACAATTCGTATTTCTAAACTTATCCATCCATAAAAACATATAATTACGTTATAAACATTTGCTGCAGACAGTTGAACTTTAAAATACTTACATGCCCACTAGTCTATCAAATTATAGTAAAGACGTACTTACTGAACTTATTGTAGTAACTTGATTTTTCCCAAGTTTCTGCTCCTCCTTGATAGACAATTTCCAGGAAACCTACATGTGACATAATACACACGCTAAGTACGAACTTGGTGAGGCATTCAAAACAGTTTTAAGAAAACATGAAGTAATGCAATTCAACATATCATGTATAAAGTGCAATACACATTTCCTATATCTCGTAATCATGTCACAATTCAACTTTCCATGTATCATCACTGTCATGCGAAACATCATTATCATATATAACATGAACAATCTCTATTCTGTATCATATAACATCTCTATCATGCATCATGTAACATCTCTATCATATATCATATTTCTTGGACATGCTTTCATCATGTAATCATTTACATATCATGTACTCTATCATTGTCATGTTTTCATTATGCAATCATTTGCATATCATGTGCTCTATCATGGTGATTTCTTTATGCGATCATTTGCATAACATGTATTCTATCATAGTCATGTGACATGTAATTTCTTATTCATGTATCATGTAATCATGTAACATTTGTATCATGTATCATATAACATATGTAGCAAGTAACATGTAACATCTGAATCATGTATCATCTTGTAATTATTATCATCGTGTTTGGGTAGAGGCCCATGGAAACCCCGTAGACTATTTGCACCGTAGTGCCATGTAGAGTACGTACTCGAGAGGACGCTCTTTGCTCCTCATATAAGGACGCTCATTGCTCCTTATATAAACACCTCGTTAGTGCATTTTGCATTATGGGCTTGGATCCCCAGTGTGTATCTTGTTTCATTTTAATCTTGTCATTATCCATATTTCATGTATGTATAATGCATCATCATTTATGCAAACAATAATCCGTACCTGGTATTCCATCAAGCTTGCCATGTCGAGCAATGTATCATATCATGTGTTATAGAGAAATGCAATGCCATTTTCAATGTAATGCAAACATTTAGAAATGCACTCACCTGGGCCATGTAATAGTATGCCTCACTAAATTCTACTCAATCCTTTCCTTTATAGTATCTCGAATCCTCTCTGATTCGTATCCAAACTTCATTAATCACATGAATATAAACAACATTTGTTAGATTCAAATCTAACAATTTCTCAAACATGCTATCAAATCTAATCATTCGAATATACAAATTTCCTCTTTCCTTCCTTATACTTTCCAAGGCTCATTTTGGTCCTTAATAACCATTTAGAACTTCCATTAATCCTTTTCAAGCTTACTAATTAACCTTAGATACAAAATGTATCAATTCTCATTTTCTGGCAGATTGCACTACCTTCAAAGAAATATTTCTATAAAATAATCTACAACTCAGAATTCAATTTCGTTTGTTCTGAAAGAAACTAGATGCAATAATCTTTTCATCTATATAAATTAATAGCCCAAATTCAACTTGTAAGATTTATGGCAAATTTTCAAAGTCAATTACAATGTTGGAATTCAGAACAAGCTTGTGTTCTATTTTCTGACCATTCGTCACTTAAAAATTCATATCTTTTGACTCGAAACTCGAAATTAGTTTCTCTTTGTTGGAGGTGAAACTAGATGAAAAAATCTTTGCATCGGTATAAAATTCACCTTCTAACCATTTTTTGTAGAATTTATGGTGAATTTTCAAACTTACTGCCAAATCCAGTTTTCCTACACAACTTCCATAAATAACTTCAAACTTTATACTAATTTCTCCTTAATTTGCTATTTGTCAATTTGGTCCCCTTACTTGATTCAAACCACCAATGTATCACTTTCTTCATCAAATAATTATTCAAAAATAATTCCCTCTATTTTTTTGTTCTTTCCAAAATAGTCACTAAAAATGAAAAGATAAGGATTCAAGCTTCTTAACTTTGCAAATTAGTCCTCAAATCAGTATTACTGCTTGAATTCTATTATTTCAACTAAAATCAGATTTAGTCCTTCTCTAAAACCTCATTTCTGAATTTGTCACTCAACTTTGACAATTTGTCAAAATGGTCACTAACTCGATTTAACATCGGTGTTGCATTCTAACTTCAATTTCACATCTCCAACATCAATAATAACATAAATACACTTCAAAATCATAAAAATTTAGATTAGTCCTTTAACTTTCAGAATTGCCGAAATGGTCCCTATACCTTTAATTTAGGGTTTTACTTCCAAATAACAAATTCAAGCTTACTAGATCATTTATCCAACATCACAAACCCTAAATCAAACTTGAATCGATAAACCCTAATCATCTTCATACAAACTAAAATATGTAGGGTTTAAATGTCAACTCAATAACATGATTTTAACATTATATTAGCTTGATTTCAACTTGAATTTCATCATGAAATCATAAAATTCCAAAAGCCCCAAACTTTTTCCATAAATTCTAATTTCTTCTCATGCAAAATTCTCATCAATCAATCATGTTTTCCATGAATTATTTACACCAAAAGATAGATCTTGAAGAATAGAACAACTTTGTAGTTGAAGAGATTACCTGAAAATCGAGTTTCGGGGCTTGAATCGAGCTTGAAAAATTTTCTCCCTTTTTTCTCACCTTAGTTCGAAATATTTCAAGAAAGATGAACAATTTGGTTCATTTTTTACTTATTTAAATCCACATGTTAAAATTAAATGAATTTAAAGTTCATTTAATTAGTGAAATTACTAATTTGCCCTTTCAATCCAATGGACAAGACTTAATCTTATCAAAAATAAATGGCCATGATTTGATCCAAGTGTAATTCACCTTCCAAAATTGCCCTTAATATTTCAAAATATTTCAAAATTACCATCTTTATCAAATGACCAATTTGCCCTCCAACTAGTCTTTATTTATTAGTTTGCCATTCTTGTAAAAATTCAACTAAATCTAGTTGGAATCCAACCAACATGTAACACCCCGGTTTAGGGCCTAGCGGTTTGGTGGTCTATTAGACGATCCGGTGGACTAGAGTAGAGATTCGAGTCGATTTTGGGATCATATATTTTTGGTGTTGGAAAAATTATGGAAAATGCTCTAAAATCATTATTAATTATGTATTTAATAATGGTGATATCAATTTTGTAAAATTAATTTTGGAAGATGGACATTTTGGTCAGTGACCAAAATGAAAGTTTTGAAAACTATGATTTCCTAGTGACTAAATTGAAAAGGGTCAAATACTTATAATCTTTAAGGAGCTATTTTTACCAATTGGTTTTTGATGATTTCTCCCATAATTTGACTTATTTTAACATGTGTTTTAATTAGTAACTAAAGAGAATTTTCTCTCAACTTTTTCTCTCCATTCTCTCCTCAGCCAAACACTCTGGTTTTCATCAAATTTCCAGAGGTGAGGTGGTTTCTAACTTGATTTTATTGTTTCAAATTGTTTTATAAAGATTGTTTATACAAAATCTTACAATAACCTTGTGTTTTCTTAGCTTTACACCAATCAATTAAGGGAGAAACTTCACAATAGGGGTAAGGTCCGAGATATCCTCTATTGTATGGTTCTTTACTGAAATGCCTAAGCATTTGATCCTTGTTTTTGTGTTTCTAATATGATTTTGAAGATTTTCTATTGTTTAATTAAATTATTTGAGGGAAATGAGTTAATTCACGGATTGGATCTGATTTCCAGTAATTAAGGATGCTTTGATTTATATTTTGGATGTTTAATAATATTGATAAGTGATTTTTATCAATGGAATCCTGAAACTTAAGAATATCTATTTGTTTAGGTTGTTAGTTTTGAGGTTTTGTGGTGTTTCCGTGGTTGTAAGGTTGTTGGAGGTGGTAGGTTGTTTTGGATCTGTTTTTAGATGTGTTTTGATGATGAAAATGATGTTGGATTGTGTATCGAAGTGTTTTGGTTATGTTTTCAGTTGTTGTGGAGGGTTAGTTGTGAAGGTTTTGTGGAAATCTGAGAAGGATTGTGGTTGCTGTGTTTAGAATGCATTATGATGCATTAATCCTCTGTTTTTTGTGGTAAAAATAGGGGAGGTTGATCCGGAAGTGATTGGAGAAGTGTTGGAGGCTTCAGATACTTGATTTCGCATCGGTGAATCGAGGTTTCGCGTATCGGTGAGTGAAAACGTGGTTTAAAGCGTTTTGATGTTTTGGGAACAGAGTTTCAGGAGTTAAGGTAGAGCTTGAAATGCTTACCTAGACTCAGAAGTAAGTATAAAGTGGATTTACTCTCTCGGTCGTACTTGTTCAAATTGTTTTATGCATTTGGTTTTAATGTTCATGTACCTACTGTTTAAGCATGTTTTAAAGTATTTGATATACTATTTTTAAGCATGTTTTGCTGAAGGATGAACATGGTAAGTGATCCTTGTATGTATGGTTTGTACTTGTGGTTTTAAGCATGGTTGTTGCTTTGGAAATGGCATGGTTTAATGCTTGGTAAAACAGTGAGGTAAATGTTATTTGGTTAATTATATTGGCAAGTGATGTGGTTTTAAAATTGTTATCAAATATAGTTGGCCGACTATAGGATTCAGTGCACAGTAAATAAGTCACCTTGGATGTTGAGGGGTTTATACGGCGTACCGAATACTCTATCCAAGTACCCTAACGGTTGAGAGGTTATATGGTACCGAAAACTCCCGTTAGTGGATTAAGCGTCTAACTGATGATTGGGGTGGGTGTCCTCGTGGGTTGAAAGTGTACCCTATTGTTAATGTACCGTAATTGTGATTGTATCGCTATTCCGGTTGAGATGGCTTGAAGTTTACGGTTAACACTTGCTGAATCTGTGTATCCGATGAACACTTTTGTTAATGAACTTGTTTAATGATCACTTGTAAGCCAATATAATTGTTAATTTATCTTTGAAATTTTTTATGTTGTAGAATGTAATTTATACATGTTTCTCCTTGAGCTTTGCATTTGATAGTAATGCATGGGAAGGCTTAAGTTGAGGGTTAGCAATGTGACTTGCTGTTGATTATTGATACATGTAGCATATGGTTTAATATGTTTGTTTAAAAGATGTAAAGTGCATGTTTTAAAAGGGCATAATGTTGTAATCACTCATTTTGAACTCTTTCTGTAAATATTGTAATGTATTAGCATAATAATTAATTGATGATATTGTTGCATGTTTACACATATATATATGTGTGTATGTTATTGATATATATGTGATATTTGTGTGTGATGTGTGAATGTATGCATGGTGCATATATATTGTGTATTATATACCTATTAATAAGTGTGTGGATGTATGTATTCTATATTATTATTAATCTGTGCTTATTAATAACTATTACGGTGTATAGGTATCGTATGGATGTTTTATGTGTGCATTGTGTATTTATATATAAGGCGTGTATATTTTTATTAATTATATGTGTGAATATATATATGTGTTGGTATATGAGCATCGAATGTGTTTGATATATGTTAATTTGCACGATGCTTGTGTGTCTGTACATGTAGGTGTGCGTGTATATATGTGTTATTGTGTTATTATTATTATTATTATATTATTATTAGTATAATTATTATTATTATTATAATTGGTAATGGGTTTTATTGAAATGAAATCCAATATATATTAAACACAAATAAATAAGGTCCACAGTCCAATGTGTATTACAAGCCCAGTAATTACATGGCCCATTTTCAAGTTGAACCAGACTAAACCAAACCCTAAAAATATCTAACCCTAATATTTTTCATGCACAGCCAACTAAGAGCCGTTGGACCAAATCTTCATCCAACGGTCACGATTGAAAGGGGAAGACCCTCCAGCTGTCGCATGTGCTACACGCTCGAGCCGTTCAGCTCCCCACGCGCGCGTGTGTTGCACGCATAAGGCTATTTGGTTTCCAAGGCGCCACGTGTCATCATCCCGAGCTACCTCATTTTTCCAAGTTTGTATCTGGGCCGTCTGTGCATCAAGCCATCTTAGCCTTTGGATCAGATCTGATCCAACGGCCAAGGACGCGTCAGGCCGAACAGTCACCACCACCATGCCGCCCTCAACCACCGCGCTTAGGGACGGGCAAAGACAGAGAAAAAGAGATTATGTTAGTACCAAATCATAAAAAACATGTATTTTATGTATTAGTTTACCAGAAAAAAAGATCCAGAGAAATATATGTAAATAAAACTCAAAGATCTAAGAACAACAACAAGAACACTTGTTTCCTAAAATACAAAAAAAAACAGAACTTTTACTGGTAAAAACTCTCTATCTCTGTTGCATGCATCTAAAAACCATCTATTTTTTAAACGTAAAAGAGTAAACAAAAAGTTTAGGGTTACCTAGGGTTTTGACCCGTTTTAACGTCGGTGACAAGCCTTTGGTTTATGATCAAACCTGGTGAGCCGATAGGGGTCAAAGGTTTCTGTCGAATGGGCTAAGTTTTATTTTCAGTTCCAAAAGCTAAGGAAGTTTTTTTTAAAAAAATATAGAGGGGTTTTGGGGGGTTGCTTTGTGTCAGCAATGAGGTGGTCCATGACGGCTTGAGGCAACCGATACAGCCAAGCCTCGCCGAGACCGAAGGAGTATGGCACCTGTGAAGAGGGTTTTGAATATTTGGGGCTTCGGTTTCGGCTTGGAAATAGAGGAAATGGGATGAAATTTTTTAGGGTTAAATTTTTTTGGGCAAAAGAATTGAAACACTGTCCCAGGGGTGTTTTTATAGAGTTCAGATTTTTTTAAAATTGGTAAAACCCTTTTTTCGGTCCCTCCGCATTTCTTTTTTTTTGGTTTGGGCTCGCCGCAGGGTCTAATTACAACCACAGTCCCCCTCCCTTTTTAAAATCTTTTAATTTAGCCCCTAAATTAAACGGATTCCGAATTCAAATGGTGAAATCACTCCCTTAGTCCCCTCGCGTTTTTTATATTTTCACTTCGAGCTTGCCCCTTGGTTTTATTGCATTTCCAGCCCTTGTAGTTTTATTCCAGTTTGTAATTTGACCCCTAAATGCTTTTTCTTCATTTTAAATTTCTGTCCTCTGTCTTTATTTTATTTTATTTCAGTCTTTTTATGCCTTTAATGTTTATGTTTAATGTATTTATATTTCTAGTTTGATAGTATATTTTATATATATGTCTCCTTTTATTTAGGTATTTCAGTTGGTTTATTACATCTTATTATGTTTTTTGGCATGCTTATTTTATTTATTCCCCATGCATTTTTTATATGTTTTTTTTAGTATGTGTATTTATGTTTTTATGGGTATTACCATACTAATATGTCATATAGTTTTTTGTTTGTTCATGTGTTTATATGTTTTGCATGTATAATACGATCATTGTGCATCTTAGGTTCATGTTAGAAATAGGTGATAAGTTTGTTACATGAAATTATGTTTTTTAATGTATACATATATTGTGACATATGATAAAGTTTTGGTAATTTTGGGGTGTTGTTGCTTTGTTAATTTAGTTTATATATATATATACACGTCTTGCTTATGTTGCATTTGTTTTTTTTATATGTTGAAGCATGTTATAGATAGTTAACTTAATCTTGAAGTATGTTTTTTTTCCATGCTTATATGTTTATGTTTTTATTTATGTTTAGTTTAGATCCTTGTGATATGTCATTTTATTTATGATCATGCATTTTATTAATATCATGTTAAATTATATATGCATGTTTTATAATTTGTTTTATAAGATTGCATAACGGAATAATATTTGTCAATGCGGTGCCCTTTTATTCGAGCGTAAACGTGGCCAGTATCAAGCGCAGTGATGGTGGTCTATTGGTTTACTCTCGAATAACGGGGCCCTTAAAATTTACTCGCACTTATAACCAAATTTTAATTTAATCGACACTTTAATCCAGAAAGCTTAATATTAATTAAGAGGTAATTATTAAAGTACCAATTTTGGGCGGTGTGGGGGTGCTAATCCTTCCCCATCCGTAACTGACTCCCGAACCCAACGTTTTTAAAATCTTTGGTTTTCTGGTGTCCAGCGTACCTCAGTGGCCGGTGGCAACTTTATTTTTAAATAAAATGCAGTTTTTTAGAAAAAACCCCACGGAATAAATATTTTTAAAATACCCAAAAGATCTCCATACACAGTAAAACCCTCTTTTTTAGCGAAAACACCCATAGAAAAAAGGATATCGCTACAAATGGCGACTCCACTGGGGACATTTTTTATTTCAAAAAAACAAAAGAGAGTCAAGCATTTTAAATAATCACCGCTTTAGCAATATTGGAAGTTCCGGATTAAAGTGACTATTAAATTAACATTCGGTTATAATTGAGCGTTTATTTTAATGCATTTAAAATTTGCATATAAACCCGTCCCTTTTTTAAGTGGGGGAAAAAGCTAGTGCTTTCATGAGGATATCATTCCTCCGTATGGGCCTAGCAAAGTACCTTCGGGGCTCGAGTACCTTATGCTTTCATGAGGATATCGTTCCTTTGTAGGGGCATAAGCGAATGGGTCCCCCTGAATTGAACCCGGTTGAAAAGAGCCTATAATGAGTGATGATCGGGGGCCTTGCTACCCTTAGTAGGGGACATCAAGGACAATTCGGGTACCTCCTAGCACCAACACTGCATGTAGAGAACATAAAAAACCCACCCTTTTAGAGCCATGCAGATAAACTAGGTGTTTTAGACGGGATGTAAATAGGGCTGTTTTGTCTGTTTATTTAACTTGTCCTTTTATTTATGTATTTATTGATTTTACCCGGTACTAAATCATTTTCTATTTTGTTTTGCTTTTTGCATATATCATTGCTGCATTACATAAATGTACTGGATCAAGTGGTTTGCCTGATCAGAAAATCTTTCATCATGGAAAAAAGGTATCATAAGAAGGACAACCTCCACTCAGCTGTCAGACATTGGTCAGAAGACAATCAGAGGACCCAAGGTAATAGTTTGCTGAGCGAGATCATAGTGTCAGGGTATACCTACGTGAGCCTCCAACAGAATGACCTATGGGATCTTACAAGGATTTGAGAAGGATGGGATCAAAGACTACAAGACCTATTCTTCGATAGTTATGGCGACATAGCACAGTTGATGTATGTCTGGGTCAACCAACCTTTACTCCGAGCGATCTTCCAGTTCTGGAATCCTGCCTTTTGCTGCTTCACTTTCAACGGACAAGATATGATGCCTACAGTAGAGGAATACACGGCCCTACTTAATTAGAAGAATGTCCAAAAAGATTGGATCTATGCGAAGCCGCAAAGGAACCAGAATTACCCTTCGAAGCTCAAAACTTTTGCCGGGATGAATGTGATGATTGGGTTAACGGCCTGATTCAAAATCGAGGAGACAACCTAGCCTTTGCTTGGGAGAGTATCCGAGACATCATACCCGCGCACCCAGATAAGGTAAAGAAGATGGACCTATTCGCCTTAGGAATATATGGTTTGGTCATCTTTTCGAGGGTTCTTGGAAACATCGATGTAGCCATCCTGGACCTATTTAAGCGTATGAAGAGGAAGGCGAATCCAGTACCGGCAATCTTAACTGAATCTTTCATTTCCTTAAATGCAAGCTGAAAGCATGAAGAGGGACATTTCAGAGGGTGTGCGCAGTTACTACAGGCTTGGATTCAGAGTCATATGTGGAAGACGTCAACGAGGGTTTTACCGAGAATATTATTCCGAGACTTTTCACCTTTACGAAGAATACCTAGCGAAGGAATGGTGAGAAGACTTAAACAGGAAGAAATGGTCCCGGATCTTTAGGAACATTCAAGACGAAGACATAGTGTGTAGAGTTTCTTGGCTTGGCAGGGTTAGTTATTTCCTATACAGCTGCGGCGATTATGAGTAGCTAATGATGTTAGGGTTACATGGTGGGATTGCTTGTGCTCCTCTTTTGGTGTTCCGACAATTATGATCACGATAGTTTGTTCCAGCCACCACCGATTTAAGTCGAAGTGAGTTTCCTTTCAAGGCCGAGTTCAGGGCAAAAATTTAAACCATCATGAGGGCTTGGGATCACTGTTATCGAATAAGAGTAAAAGGAGATACCGAGTGCATGTTCACCCCATATTACGATCTTTGGAGGCGCTTGAGGATTAACGACAAGATTCTAGAACCCAACCAAGGAACAACCATGTCACTTGAGGAGTATATGAGGATAGTACCATCCGAGGCCGACATTTTGCGAAATGAACTCGAGGAGGTTAAGAATAAGATGGAGGCTTTACAGACTCAACATACGGGTGAGCTCTACAAGGCAAGTTTAGATGTCGACGAACGAGAGGGGACCATTAGGCAATTGAAGAAACTGAATGCAGATCTGAGTGAGAAGAATGCTCTTTATCAGAAAGATACCCTCTAGCTTCAAGCAAAGGTGTAGAATGCCAGCCGAAGCCAATTTATAGCCGTGGAAAATGAAAGAATGAACGGTATGTGTTTAGTTGAAGAAGAATGAGAAAAAGGCAAGCAAGCAATCAAGAAGGAGTTAGAAAGCTGAAAGTTAGCCATCGAGAGTGAAAGGCGGTCTTTTAGGGATGCCCTTAACCAAGATAAAGAAATAGCTAGGCAAGAGATCAACAAAGGCAAGTAAGCAATCATCTACAAAAGAGAGAACACTGCCGTTTGGAAGAAGAAATCCATGGGGAGCAGGAATAGACTACTAGAGATGCAGAACTTGTACAACAACACTATTCAAAGCCTGAATCAGAGCCAAGAAAAAAATACCGAGTTAGAAGGGTGACTGACAGAGTTGGAGCAGTCCTTTCAGACCTATCGTCCGAGAAATGGTTTCATCAAAGTACAAGAAAGGGATCGTGAAATTGGTATGTTGCGAGCCAGCATTGAGTCACTCGAGACAATCAGTCAGGATTATAAGGGAAGAATTAGGGTATTCGAAGAAGCTACTGTAGCTGGAGACAATTATTGGCGGCAAAGACTTCGTGATGCCTCCTAGATGATTCAAGATAGGGACCAATATTACATGACCATGATGGTGGAGATACGACGAGTTGCAGGACATGTGAATGATTTAGCTGCGAAGCCGAAGCCCTTCGACCTTTCATAACCTCGGACATGAAAGAAGCGCCTAGGTTCATCAAGCTGCTCAAGGCTATCGAGTAGTTAAGAGCTAAAGTTAGGGCTTATATGTAGAACTCTACTTTACTATTTTGTAATCTGGACCCTTTAATTCCCATGAAAGTAGTTTAAAAGGGTGATTACCAGCGGAATCAATACCTTTATTTGCATACATTCTTGCATTGCATCATGGCATTTGCATCATTATACATGTATTCATTTTTGCAAAAATATTAATAGTGTAAATATTGTGGCAGTTAAACTAAAAGATAAGTAGCAACCATTCCGCATCCATACTTTACTCGGTTCTAAAGCAAACTAACGGAGGACATAATAGTCGGTTTGGAAAAGGACAGAAGGATTAGGAAGCACGTTTCGATGAAGCTAGGCAGCGCCTCAGCGACCAGATCGCTCAATCACAAGCTACAATATTATCCAAGTTAACCACATTGCTGGAAAAAGCTATGGGAAAGAAAAGGCTAAAGATGAAGTCGCCCAAGAGCCAAAAGGTATCGCATCTCACAGTAAGGCTCAACCAAAGACGCCAAGTCTGGCAAGAAGAGTATACATTGACCCTGTCGAGATATCTACTAGTCTTCAGGCATGGGCATATGAAAATCAACCCGTGATAAAGAGGCATTCTACGAAGAAGAGGTGTCGGATCTAAATTTGGTCGAGAAAATTAGAACGGAAGTGGAAAAGAAATGGGAGGAAAGATTTCGTCTCATGGAAGAAAAATTTAAAGCACCACAAACCACAGATGAACCAGGGAATGAGGCTAGTTTTTGAGCCTGGTATTCGACCTAATTTTACCACCAAAATTCAAACTCTAGAATTTGACAAGTATAATGGAACTTCATGCCCTTCCGCGCATGTGACCATGTATTGCCAAAAGATGGTAGCCTTCATCAAGGATGAAAAGCTTTTAATCCATTGTTTCTAGGATAGTCTGACTAGAGCAGCACTCCAGTGGTACACCCAGTTAAGCCGGGTAAACATCAAGTCCTAGAAGGATCTTTCGAAGGCATTCATTGAGTTGTACAAACATGTGACGAATATGACCCCCAACAGGATCATGTTGGAAAAATATGGGACAGAAGTCTAATGAGAGCCTGCGACAATACGCCAGAGGTGGCAAGAGGTGGTCGCTCAGATCCAGCCACCAATTCCTTACCACGAGATTACGCCCCTATCCATGAATACTCTAAAGGGAACATTATTCGATCGTCTTACCAATTCTTTACCACGAGATTAGGACTGAGGAGTCTCTCAAATTGGCAATTAAGAGTGGCTGGATTGACAACGGGGATAGCTTCTGAAAGTACAATAAGAAGAGAGAGAATGAGGTAAACACTACGAGCACTTACAATGGCCCATACTATATTACTCCGTTTAAACCTCCGTTTCTGTCATCGTATGATCCCAACGCACATTGCGATTATCATGGCGGTGCCTGATAAGTGTTCAAACGTACTATTTTTATTACCCTTTTTACTCATATTATTGTTAGACTTAAGCTCATATTAGTTGCATAAGTAGTTATTCATGCATTAATTCATGTTTCTTTCCACCGCTGAGCTTGGTTACATAACTTGGTGATTTTTGTGAAAAAAGATGCTGCTTTGGTGTGTTTTTGTGTGTGTGCAGAATCACTTGCCTAAACAGGGCTAGAACCAGTTGCCAGGGCAATGCATGAAGGAGATGCCGAGCTAGTTGCCAGGGTAATGCATGAAGGAGACGCCGAGCCAGTTGCCAGGGCAATTGTCGACAAAGAATAAGGTGATATGGTAGTCAAAATTGATGACTAGACAAGCCCAAGATGACGTGGAGCAAAGCTAAATCCCAAAGGAATTTGATTTCCATGAAGAGATTAAAGAAGAATTAAATTCCAAGAAGATAGGAGAAGTTCTAGTAGGAATATAATTATAATAAAGAATTAAATTCTTTAAAGATAATTTAATTCCAACTTAACTTCCTCCTCAAAGAAGGACTTTGACCTAGCCCTATAAATAAGAGGCCATATCGTCAACTTAAGAGAGAGAAAGAGGAAGGAAAATTTCGACAACCCCATAGGGCAAGATGAGAGAAATTTCGACAACAGAGCAAGGGGGAGAGAGTTCGATTTCTTATTCTTCTTCTTTGCTTCCATTAGATTCATGGTTTGGGGATTATTCTTTGTATATCTTTTGAACCCAACCATGAACTAACTTGATTGGTTGGGGTTATTGTGTTTTCTTGTTGTGAGAAACAGTTGGATTTTGTTAAGGTAATAAGAGTTTGCACTTTTCTGTTCAAGGTTTACTCATTCTTGGCTTTTAGTCTTGTTTGCGAGTGAATTAGGAGAGGATATCGTAACTTCATCTATTTATCTAATATCAGGAGAGTTAGATTCAAGAAACGAATGAGTATGGTCTTTATTCAATCTATTGATGGTGAAGATTAATCCGGCTTAGGAATAAGTTAAGGATTTCAACGGCTAAGAGGAGCGCAAGATTAGTTGTTGTTCACCCTTGATTCACGCATGGATGTATTATCAAGGCATGCACAAGTAGCTAGAGTTTTGACTTAGGGATAAGAAGAAACCATTGAAGAACGCTCTGCCAAACCTTGAAGTTGCTACCCAGACGCCCAAGTAGTTGCCCAGCTAGTCGCCCAGGCAACCATCGATTAGTTGCCAAGGCAACCCCGCTGTGCAAGTTGCCACGGCAACTGAGTTGCCATTGAACTCTTTTACCAAGATGACCTGGCCTATTTACTCTATTTTAATTTCATCTATTCTTTTAGTTTATTGCTCTTAATTTACTCGTTAATTAGAACTCCTATTATCAATTGTGTTTTTACTTTTCACAGTGCATTAACTTAAGCAAAGTGGCCTAAACCAATCCCTGTGGAGACGATACTCGATACTCATATCTCTTTATTACTTGCGACGTGTATACTTGCACATTTGCGTAGCACTTATTACACGCAATAAGTTTTTGGCGCCGTTATCGGGGATTGGCAATTGGTGTTAGTTGTTTTTGTTATTGCATTTTTTCTCTTAGTTTTACTAACTTTTCTTTTTGTTTGTTTTATCAAAAAAAATTAGGTGTGCTACAAGTTAAGGGACATCAACATGTCGGGAAATAAAAGCCGAACTATTCGAGAGATGATGTTGGAAGATATGAATCAATCCAATCAATAGTTTCTTGCACCCTTTGATGATTACCTATACCAACCGAGAAAAGCCCAAAGAACTTATACCGTGGAAAATTCTTGTGCTATGTGTGGAGAACATCATGTGTTTGAAAATTGCCCTCACATTTTCGGTGCATATAACTACATGGAGGACCATAGAGGGAACCAACAGCAAAATTCTTCATGGTATAGTCAAAAAGCTCAAAATTGTTTTTACCATAACAATTTTGCCGCAGCAACGGATATGCCATGGCAATGTAGTCTTTTTCAAGAGCATTCCAATTCCTTGGAGGAAACGTTACTAGCTTCCTTGGCTAGACTTGACGGATCAATTGAAGAGATTCGAGAGCTATCAAAATCTATGGATACGAGGATAGCTCAGCGGGATGCAACCTTAGGGGATTCAGAAGATCAATTGGGGAGATCCACATATGTCATGGATAACATGCACCAACAATTCATTCATAGGGATACTGACGTCCCAAGGCAAGAGGATAATGAGCAAAGCAAAGAAAGATCTCCGATGTGTGGGGAACAACTAGAACCTCAAAGTCAAGAAGATGCCAATGAGAGAGACTGCTCAACACATGATGAGCCTGAACAACAAATTGCCTCGGCAATGATTGAGGAGCCTGAACAGAGCAATGCCGCGACAACACTCAGTGAAGCTGAGAACAACAATACTACAGCAAATTCTGAGGAACCTGATGCCTAGAAGGTTACAACGTTGATGTTGAAACAGGAATCTATAGATTTCTCTCATCTACAATTGCCACGGTAATTACACGACCACATGCAAGATCAACGAGATGATAATACTTTGTCAATGGAATATGAGCAGGTAATGGTTGAACCTTTTGAATTCTTTAAAAACTCACATCGTCCATTGCAGGTATGTCTTGAGGAACCGAGGTTGGTAGATTTGAAGCCATCGAAATCTCTACTGATGGAGATGTTTGAGAGGCCAAAAGAAAACGGTGTTTGGATTCGTAAAGTTTTTTAGAAAATTGGTTCTTCCCTTGACTTACAGCAAATTTTGGCAACTGATTGCCACGGCAATTGGCTTGAGCAGCAATTGCCACGACAACAAAGGCTACATCCAACCATGATAGAAGTCGACAAGAATGAGGTAATTGAATGGTTGAGAATGGATATAATTTTTCCTATTAATATATTTGTACCTTCAGGAACAGTAGCAAGGTGGAGAGTTTACATGGACTACAAGCGAACAAAGAAGAAAGACACATCCACCATGATAACGCAAAAGGGAGTAGTGGCAAGCACATTGGCCAAACTCTTTTTGGGCAATATTGTCACCCGATGGAGGGTGCAGATGGAGTATAAGAAGTATCGAAAACGACCATCCTCAAGTTTTCTCAGATATGCACTAACATTAGAAGATGCATGATGGCACTCTTTCCAGACATGGTCAAAAACTTCCTTGAGATCTTCATGGATGATTTTTCCGTTTTTGGTAGTGACTTCAACAGTTGCCTAGAAAATTTAGAGAATATGTTGGCAAGATGTGAAGAAACCGATTTAATCCTTAATTGGGAGAAGTGCCATCTTATGGTAGATGAAGGAATAGTACTCAGCAACAAGATTTCATCTAAGGGAATTGAAGTAGACAAAGCCAAGATGGACGTGATCGAGAGATTACCCCCACCAAGATAAAGTCTTCCATTTTGATGATTCTTGCACCCAAGCATTCGAAACCCTAAAGGAAAAACTTGCCTCGGCATCCCTTGACGCCTCGGCAACCATGGATGCGCATGCCTCGACAACGCTCGACGCCGCAGTAGCTCTTGACGCGCACACATCGGCAACTCCAGACGTGCACGCCTCGACAACCACTGATGCGCATGCCTCGGCAACCTTCGACGCCGCGGCAGCTCTTGAAGTGCATGCCTCGGCAACCCTCGATGCCTCAGCAACCCTTGACACCTCGGTAACTCCAGACGCGCACGCCTCGGTAACCACTGATACGCACGCCTCAGCAACCATGGACGCGTATGCCTCGACAACTCTAGACACACAAGACTCGGCAATCTTGGGAGTAGTCGCCACGACAGCATATGCCTCGGCAATACCCTGGTACGCAGATTTAGTTAATTTCCTTGTTTGTGGTATTTTACCTTATGGCCTTACTCACCAAGGGAAGAAGTGGTTCCGCCATGATGCTAAGCATTACTTTTGGGACGAGCCTCTTTTGTTTAAACAAATGTGCAGATCAGGTCATACGCCAATGTGTCCCTGAAGAAGAGCAGCAGAATGTACTCTGGTAATGCCATTCTTCACCCTTTGGAGGACATTTTGGAGGAACTCGTACCGCGGCCAAAGTTTTTCAATCCGATTTGTATTGGCCAACACTTTACAAAGATGCCCAAGAGTTTTACAAGCAATCTGATCGTTACCAGAGGACGGGCAATATCACCTACAAACCAATGGGCAATCAAGACCGTGAATATGGATTAGGAAAGTGCCAGACAAAAGCTTTTTTTGTACCTCAATGAGATAGAAGAATTTCGTGAACTCGCCTATAACAATGCACAAATCTACAAGGAGAAAACAAAGCAATGGCATGACAAGAAACTATTGCCGCGACAATTCATGCCAGGACAACTAGTTCTCTTATTCAATTCTCGGCTAATACTTTTCCCGAGAAAGCTGAAATCAAGATGGTCGGGACCATTCAAAGTTGTCAAACCATTCTCTCATGGTGTTGTGATAATCAAGTCCATCACTGACGAACATGAATTCAAAGTTAACAGACAAAGATTGAAGCACTACAACAGTGCCCATGTAGAACGAAACAAAGAAGTTGACACCTTAGGAGATGCATGAGCATGCTCTCCTTTCGATATTTTCTTTTTCTTTTTATTTTTTTCGAACTATTTTTCTTTTTATATTATTTTCGGTTATCTTTTTTTCTCTCTCTCTTTATTTATTTTTGGAATTTTTAGGAGAGATTTTATTTTTTTCATTATCTTTAGTTTCCAGGTTTTCTTTTCCACAAAAAGACTCACAACCACCATGCTAAGGAAATTTACTGCCGACTACTTGCCACAACAACCACAACAGAAACAGGCGATGCCCAGTCAACAACAATGGCTTCGGCAACTACTGATGCCCAGGCAAGTGAACCTGCATCGGCAAACATGGATCAAATCAAAGCAATGCTATTCACACGGTACCAACATTCAACCACCGACTGAAAAATGAATCAAGCAAACGCCACGAAGGAAACTTATCACTTGAGGTGACGACCTCTCTGACTAACTCATTTCATTTAGTTTCTTTTAAATTTTGTTTCACTTTTACATGCATTGAGGACAATGCTTCTCTCGAGTTTGGGGGGTGTTGGTTTCTAGTTAGTTTCATGTTTAGTTGCATTCATCTTTAGCAATCACATATAGGTTCCATATGTTACTTGTCATGCCTTTAATTGGATTTAATTGCTTAAGACTTGTTGAATATCCAATGATGAATTTTTGCCACTGCACTTAATTGAAAGAACCTTTAATTTTAGGATTGCATGAAAAAAAACTTAGAATTTTACTATGATGCAAAAAAAATTTGTACACGGTTGTGGCTTGTTGATTGAAAGAGACTGCACATGAAAGGGAATTGAAGTAGACAAAGCCAAGGTGGACGTGATCGAGGGATTACCCCCACAAAGTTCGGTTAAAGGAATTCGAAGTTTTCTTGGACATGCAGGTTTTTACAGGAGGTTCATTCATAATTTTTCTAAAATCACTAAACCCTTGTGCAATTTGCTTGAACAAGATAAGTCTTCGATTTTGATGATTCTTGCACCCAAGCATTCGAAACCCTAAAGGAAAAGCTTGCCTCGACACCCATTGTCGTTCCACCAGATTGGACGCTACCTTTTGAGCTAATGTGTGATGCAAGTGATTTCGCGGTAGGACCAGTCCTAGGCCAACGCACAGGTAAGACCTTCCATATGATATAATACGCTAGTAAAACTCTTAATAGTGCTCAAGTGAATTACACAACAACAGAGAAAGAGTTACTAGCTGTAGTTTTTGCATTTGACAAGTTTCGATCCTATTTGATTGGTACAAATGTAATTGTTCATACGGACCATTCGGCAATCAAATATCTATTTGCTAAAAAGGATGCCAAACCTCGTTTGATTCGTTGGATATTACTTTTACAAGAATTTGATATTGAAATTAAGGACAGGAAAGGAACAGAAAATCAAGTGGCCGACCACTTATCACGTTTAGAACGCAACAGGGAGGAGGACGCAGATCTAGAGATATGCGATGCATTCCCAGATGAACAAATTTTAGTTGCCTCGGCAACCATGGACGCGCATGCCTTGGCAACCCTCGACGCCTCGGCAACCATGGACACGCACGCCTCGACAACCCTCGACGCCGCAGCAGCCTTTGACGCGCACGGCTCGGCAATTCTAGGAGCAGTCGCCACGGCAGCACATGCCTCGGCAAAACCCTGGTATGCGGATTTAGTTAACTTCCTTGTTTGTGGTATTTTACCTTATGACATTAGTCACCAAGGGAAGAAGCGGTTCCGCCATGATGCTAAGCATTACTTTTAGGACGAGCCTCTTTTGTTTAAACAATGTGCAGATCAGGTTATACGCCAATGTGTCCCTGAAGAAGAGCAACAGAATGTACTCCGACAATGCCATTCTTCACCCTATGGAGGACATTTTGGAGGAACTCGTACCGCGGCCAAAGTGTTTCAATCCGGTTTGTATTGGCCAACATTGTACAAAGATGCCCAAGACTTTTACAAGCAATGTGATCGTTGCCAGAGGACGGGCAACATCTCTAGACGACATGAGATGCCGCTCCACAACATCATCGAGGTGGAATTGTTCGATGTATGGGGGATCGATTTTATGGGACCTTTCCCATCTTCATTCGGCAACCTCTACATTCTACTTGCCGTCGACTACGTGTCTAAATGGGTTGAGGCAGCTGCAGTTCCCAACAACGATTCCAAGACCGTGCAACGATTCTTGCAGAAAAACATATTTACACGGTTTGGGATGCCGAGAGCAATTATCAGTGACAAAGGCAAGCATTTTGACAACAGACTAATTGCCAAGATGTTGCAACGCTTCGGTATATCACACAAGATCGCCACGGCATATCACCCACAAACCAACGGCCAAGCAGAAATTTCCAACTGGGAATTGAAGGGTATACTCGAGAAAGTTGTAAATCCCTCTAGGAAGGATTGGTCATTAAGACTAGATGACGCACTTTGGGCATATCGCACTGCATTCAAAACACCCTTAGATATGTCCCCTTCCGACTTGTCTATGGCAAAACATGCCATCTACCGGTGGAAATCGAACACAAGGCATACTGGGCAATCAAGACCGTGAATATGGATTGGGAAAGTGCCGGACAAAAGCGTTTGTTGGACCTCAATGAGATAGAATAATTCTGTGCACTCGCCTATAACAATGCATGAATCTACAAGGAGAAAACAAAGCGATGGTATGACAAAAAACTATTGCCGCGGCAATTCACGCCAGGGCAACTAGTTCTCTTATTCAATTCTCGGCTAAAAATTTTCCCGGGAAAGCTGAAATCAAGATGGTCGGGTCCATTCGAAGTCGTCAAACCATTCTCCCATGGTGCTGTGATAATCAAGTCCATCTCTGACAACCATGAATTCAAAGTTAATGGACAAAGATTGAAGCACTATAATGGTGCCCATGTGGAACGTAACAAAGAAGTGGTCAACTTAGGAGATGCATGAGCATGCTCTCCCTCTGATATTTTATTTTTTTTTATTTTTATTTTTATTTCTGATTAATATTTTATTTTATTTTTTTTATTTTTCAAACTTTTTTTATTTTTTTTATTTTGTTATTTTCGATTATTATTATTCTTTAGGATAGATTTTTTTTATTTATCTTTTTAAGTTTAAGAATCCCATTACACATCTTTATTTATTTTCTTTATTAGTTTATCATTAATTTTAATCCTTATTTGATTTGTCTTTGAATTGTAGGAAAAAAGTTCAAGATAAAAAGGAATTTTAATCCAAGTAGGAAAACTCTTCAATAAGGAAACTAATGGGCTGAATCTAAGGCTTATATAAAGCCTCCAATTTACCCTAATCACAACCCCTTGTCGTCAACTTCTCCCTCACCCTAAACCCTTTTTCGTTTTCCCCTAATCCCACCCACCTAACTTTTCTATAAAACCCATCACCCTTAACCTATCCCTACTTTTTATCTTGCAACTTTTTAGTTTCTTTTCTTTTCTTTTCTTTGTTTTTAAAAAACTCACAACCAAGATCATCCATGGCATCCAAGATTAAATTTTTAGTTCATCCAAGTTCCTCCAAAGAACCAAGATACAAGAAGTTTGCTACACTGGTGGTTCAAGAAAGATTTCAATCCAAGATTGAAAGCCGGAAGATTCATGAAGAACAAGGCTTTGAATACTACAACTCTCATCAAGATTTCGGCCTTGAACCATTCATCTTCGAGAGGATTGCACATCAAAAGTGGCAAATCTTTTGCCATCAACCGGAATCGGGCCATACTCATAAGTCCCGAAAACCTCAACACCTTTTACGGGCTTTACATTGAGAAGGACGAGCATCAAGCCTTCGTTGATCAAATCACTCCCAAGCAACTCGACAAGGTGCTTCAAGAACTCACTCAACCGGGAACTCATTGGAACGACAGTAAATACAAGGGTACGGTAAATCACATTCGGCTTAAACCCGAGGCAAAACTATGGAATAAGTTTGTTAAAACTTCTTTAATGCCCACCACACACAATACTACCGTTGATATACCACGTCTTTTGCTCATACATTCTATTTTGCATAATCGCATCATTAACATTGGAAAAATTATTTGTGATGAGATTTTTGTATGCAGCTCAAAAGATAAGGGTTCTCTTTTCTTCCCTTGCTTAATTTCTAATCTTTGCAAGGAGATGCATGTCCCAAGTGAGTCCACCGATGAAAAGGCCCTACCCAAGTCTGGTTGGAATCAAGCACTAATCCAAAAGCTAATGGGAGAGGCACCGGGAGATTCTTCAATGCCTCCAATTGCCACGACAACTCTTTCCCGGCAATCCAAAATGCCCAAGCACCTAACGCCCGGGCAACTCGGCCATCAACCCCGGGACACTTTGAAGTACTTTTGCACCCATTGGCAAGCAACCTAAGGCAAATTGAAGACCGCCAACTAATGTTCATGCGGTACATGAAGGAGCACAACAATGCCATCACCCAAGTCATCCTAGAAAAGTACCCGGACAATCGCGTGCCGTTCCCAATCTTTCTTGCCGAAATCCTTGCCTCGGCAACCAATGAAGCAGTCGCCACGACAACCGCAACAGATGATGCCGCGGCAACCTACATCGTGCACGCACAAGCTGATGCCACGGCAACCAACCCTAAAGATGCCACGGCAACCAAAGCGAAAGATATCCCGGCAACCACTGCAAAAGCCAAAGGTAAAGCACCTATGCCCGAATCAACTCCTACGGAATCATTTTCTGATTTTTCATATTCGGACGAGTCCTCCATTGAACCAACAAAGACGGCACCAATTGAATCCTCCAAGAGAAAAGCCAATGACACTGATGAAGAGGACGATGAAGACAACCCCGTACGAGGATCAATTCCACCACCGGCAACAAGAAAACAACCATCGCGTTCAAGCAAGAGAATCAAGACACCGACCAAAAGGAAACTAATTATCTACGATGATGAACTCTCGGAGTAAGTCCTCGTATGCATTTTATTTTTCGTTATTTTTATTTTTCTTTCATGCATGCATTGAGGACAATGCCTAACTCGAGTTTGGGGGGATTGTTATTAGTAGTTACCATGTTTAGTTACATTCATCTTAAGTATTACATTTAGGATACATAAATTGCTTGCCATGCCTTTAGTTGGAACAAGAATTGCTTAGATTTGATGAATATCCGATGATGACTTTGCCAATGCACTTAATTGATAGAATTTTTATTTTAGGATAACCATGGAAAAACTTAGAATTTTACTATGATGCTAATTTTGATGAAACACTGTTGTGGTTTGATTGATTTAAGGAATTCTAGTGAACTTAGGTAGATAATTAACAAATTGGGGGATTAGAATAAAAATTGGATGAATGCTAGAGGTGCCCGAAATTGGCTCTAGCATGTGGTAAAAATTTATCACTAGAGGTGCCCGAAACCAGCTCTGGTCGAATAAATTAACTTAAGAAAACTAAAAACAAAACACTAGAGGTGCCTAAAACTGGCTCTAGTTAAAACATGTTAAAAAGAACCCAATGAAGTAATTTGAAAACCTATTGTTTGCATAGAATCCGAAAAATCAACTTGCACACAACTCCGCACACACTCACAAGCATTATAGTTTGATTCCGAGTAATTTCTATGTTTTTCGAAAAATAAAAAGCCAATCATACTTTGTGCCCCGGTTCAGAGAATTGAAATCAAGTTCAAAGCTAAGTTTGTGAAAATTGAAGTCTTGGCAAGTAATTATGAGTTTGCATTGCTTGAGGACAAGCAGTAGTTTGAGTTTGGGGGTGTGATAAGTGTTCAAAAGTACTATTTTCTTATCATTTTTACTCATATTATTGTTAGACTTAGGCTCATATTAGTTGCATAATTAGCCATTCATGCATTAATCCATGTTTCCTTCCATCGTTGAGCTTGATTACATAACTTGGTAGTTTTTGTGGGAAAAGATGCTGCTTTGGTGTGTTTTGTGTGTATATGCTGGATCACTTGCCAAAGCAAGGCTAGAGCTAGTTTCCAGGGCAATGCATGAAGGAGACGCCGAGCTAGTTGCCAGGGCAATACATGAAGGAGACGTCGAGCCAGTTGCCATGACAATTGTCGACAAGAGCAAAGGTTATATGGTAGTCGAAATTAATGACTATACAAGCCCAAGATGACGTGGAGCAAAGCCCAAACCGAAAGGAATTTGATTGCCATGCAGAGATTAAAGAATAATTAAATTCCAAGAAGATAGGAGAAGTTGTAGTAGGAATACAATTATAATAAAGAATTATATTCTTTAAAGATAATTTAATTCCAACTTAACTTCCTCCTCAAAGAAGGACTTTGGCCTAGCCCTATAAATAAGATGGAGATTTTGACAATCAAGAGAGAGCAATAGAGGGAAATTTCGACAAGTCCAAGGAGGGTAAGAGGAGAGAATTTTTGACAAGCATCTAGGACAAGGAGGATTTTGACAAGCCTCCTTCTTCATCCTTTTCTTTCTTGTTCGGTTGGGTTCATGCTAGGGATTATTTATCTTGTGTTTCTTTGGAACCTAGCCATGAACTAAATCTATTTGGCTATGGTTATTGTGTTTTGTGGTTGTGAGAAACTATTGGTTTTTGTTTAGGTAATAAGAGTTTGCACTTTTCTATTCAAGGTTTATTCATTCTTGGTTCTTATTCTTGTTTGCGAGTGAATTGGGAGAGGATCTCGTGATTTCATCTATTTATCTAATATCGGGAGAGTTAGATTCAAGAAACGAATGAATATGATCTTTATTCAAACTATTGATGGTGAAGATTAATCCGGCTTAGGAATAAGTTAAGGATTTCAACGGCTAAGAGGAGCGCAAGATTGGTTGTTGTTCACCCTTGATTTACGCAGGGATGTATTATCAAGGCATGCACAAGTAGCTAGAGTTTCGACTTAGGGATAAGAAGAAACCATTGAAGAATGCTCTGCCCAACCTTGAAGGTTGCTGCCCAGACGCCCAAGTAGTTGCCCAGGCAACCATCGATTAGTTGCCAAGGCAACCCCGTTGTGCAAGTTGCCATGGCAACTGAGTTGCCCGTGCACTCTTTTACCAAGACGATCCAATCGGCTATCACACCTCAACTCACGATAACCTGGCCTATCTCTCTCTCATTTGATCTCATCTTTTCTTTTACTTTATTGCTTTCTAGATTAGTTATTAGTTAAAACTCATATAATCCTTTATTTGTGTTTTTACTTTTTACAGTGCAAGAGACTAGATTCTTGAAGTGGCATCAATCCCTGTGAAGACGATATCTTTTATACTATAACTTGCAACGTGTATACTTGCACAATTGAGTAGCACTTATTACGTGCAATTACAGGCACGACATTCAACAATGTAAATAATTCAGGAGGTTGATTCAACAGCTGATGGACAGTAAGAAGATAGAGTTCTTTGAGGAGGTCGCATGAAGGAAGGGGTTAGATGTATGTGTGTCAGATAGACCCAACAACAAGTATGGAATAGACAGACCCTTTTTCATCCCATCCAGACCAAAGGAAGCAAGTTCATCTCAAGCAGAAGTTGGAAATGAGGCCCTTAAAATCATTATCTCAGCACCAGCCCCATTTTCCTTTAGAGACATGCGGCGGACCCTTTGGAATTTACAGCCAATGTGACTATACCAGAGCAGTCAGAACCACTGAGGAGAAGAGCCAACACAGAAAGATGCACAAAACAAGAAAGGTGAAATTATCAATGAAGTAGGCCACTTCACGAGGAGCGGAAGGTGCTACTCTTCGGAAGCTTTAAAATCTGCTGAAGCTACAAAGGATAATGGAGAGGGTACGTCAACTGATCTTGTGAAGGTATTTCGCGATGAGCCCCCTCCAAAGATTAATGAACCGGTAACCGAGGCTCAGGCACAAGAATTTCTAAAGTTCCTGAGGCACGGTGAGTATAATGTAGTGGAGCAGCTATGAATTTAACAGTAAGGATTACGGTGTTGGAGTTTCTTTTGGGTTCGGAGAAGAATCGCGATGTATTGTTAAAGATGCTGAACCAGACATTTGTACCCGGTGACATTTCTGTATCCAAGCTGGACAGAATAGTGGGGCATATCACTGCATACAACCACATAACATTCAGCGATGACGAGATCCCGGAGGGAGGTATGGGGTCCACCAAGGCTCTAAACATCACAACCCACTGCAAAAGGTATGTTTTACCAGGAGTACTGATTGATAATGGGTCGGCATTAAACGTACTACCGATGGTGACTCTGCAAAGGCTACCGGTAGATGATTCCCATATGAAACCCTGTTACAACTCCGTGAGAGCCTTTTACAGTACTGAAAGGGGAGCACTTGGAAAAATTGAGGTACCTTTGTTGATTGGGCCAACAGAGTACACAATTGATTTCGTGGTAATGGACATAAAGATGAGATACAGTTGCTTTATTGGGAAGACCATGGATTCACTCTGCTGGAGCTGTTCCCTCATCACTCTATCAGAAATTGAAATTTGTGATTTAAGGCAAGTTGTTCATTGTAGAGGCCGAGCAAGAAATCATTGCCTCGGGAACATCGGATGCTCTCTACATCGAATGCGCTTGGTAGTCAGATCCCCTCTCCTAGGTTATCTAATTGTACCAAGATAACCGTCTCTAAAACTTTGGGCTGAGGAGCCAAAACAAGAAGAGGGCTACGAAGGAGATTGCAGGGTAGCCTACGACCCAAAAGTGTCATCACCAATAAAGAACATTTTGGGCTTGGCTACAAACTGGGCATTCAGCAGAGAAGAGAGGAATATAGAAGGAAAGAAGAACAAATGAGGGATAGACTCAAGGGAGAAGATATTCGATAGAGACTAGTGTCTTTCCCTCATTTAAAAGATATTTTTGTCTTTGGAGAAATTGATCATACAAAACTGAAAGTACAAGAAGCATTTCGAGAAAATGACATACTTAATGAGAATGAGATGTTTAGTGAATCGCTTGAAGGGATGTCCATCAACATGGTAGCTGAAGATGATAATGGCAGCAACGTGTTGACCAGCATCCGCCCTTGCCTTCATGGGGAAACTCTCAATAACTAGAGCTACATTGATCTACATGTAGTATTTAGGGCTAGATCGGAGTAATGCTCTGAACCAACTCTTTTGTTTTTGCCCATAAGCAATAGGGATCTTTTGTATGGGGCATCTATGTTAACCTTTTTGTTTGCAATGAAAGAATGTCTTCCTCGTTTTCTCAAATGACAAACATTTCATTTACTTCATTCATTCATTTCTTACTCATATTCATTCACTTCATTTAAAATCATTCTCTTCCCAATACATTCATTCTCATTTCATGCACGGTCCCCATGATTAACTGTATGAATGATTCTGAATCTAATTTTGAGGTTGATTTCGAATGCCCCGTGATCTTAGTAGAAATTGAAGAGGAGGACGATAAGGTAGAATGCGAGGTTCCTGAGGAGTTGGTAAGGATGATGGCCAACGAAGAAAGGCAAATCATGCCCTATCAAGAAGAAATAGAAGTTGTGAACTTGGGAATCGATGAGGAGTGAAAAAAAGTGAAAATTGGGACTACATTTTCCCCAAAAACCAGGCGCGAACTGATAGCCCTGCTCCAAGAGTTCAAGGACGTCTTTGCTTGGAGTTATCAAGATATGCCAGGGTTAAATACAGAAATAGTGGTGCACAAACTACCAACGAGGCTGGAATGCAAACCAATCCAGCAAAAGCTCAGAAGAATGAGGACTGACATGTTGTTAAAGATCAGAGAAGAAGTAAAAAAAGCAGTTTGATGCTGGCTTTCTAGAGGTTGCCAAATACCCTGAATGGGTTGCGAACATCGTACCGGTACTGAAGATGGATGGGAATGTCCGTATGTGTGTAGATTATAGGGATCTTAATCGAGCGAGCCGTAAAAACAATTTCCCTTTGCCACATATTGACACGTTGGTTGACAATACCACGGGACACTCATTATTCTCGTTCATGGATGGCTTCTTAGGATAGAACCAGAAAAAGATGGACCCGAAGGACATGGAGAAAACCATATTTGTAACCATTAGGGGCACGTTTTGTTACAAGGTGATGCCCTTCGGGCCTAAGAACGTAGAGGCGACTTATCAAAGAGCAATGGTGACTCTTTTTCACGATATGATGCACAAGGAGATAGAAGTATACGTGGATGATATGATCGCTAAATCCCGAACTGAGGAAGAGCACCTTTGAAACCTGAGAAAGCTATTTTAAAGACTATGAAAATACCAGCTGAAGCTCAACCCGGCTAAATACACATTCACAGTCACATCCGGAAAACTCTTGGGGTTTGTAGTGAGTAGGAAGAGGATTGAGATCGATCCAGAAAAAGTGAAGGCTATCCAAGACCTCCCATCGCCTCATACTCAGAAATAAGTTCGAGGTTTCCTAGGAAAGTTAAACTATACATCCTGTTTCATCTCTCAATTAACATATAAGTATGACCCTGTCTTCAGACTACTTAGGAAGAATAATCCAGGGGTCTGGGATGAAGAATGTCAAGAAGCTCTAGAGAAGATTAAGAAATACTTGACGAATGCTCCGATTTTAGTCACACTGGTATCTAACAGGCCTTTGATCCTTTACCTGACAATTTTTGAAAACTCAATGGGTTGCGTGTTAGGGCAACATGGTGAGCCTGGGAAGAAGGAAAGAGCCATCTACTACTTAAGCAAGAAGTCCACTGATTGCGAAACACGGTACTTGCCAATTTAGAAGCTATGTTGTGCTTTCTTTTGGACTACCAAAAGGATTAGGCAGTACATGTTATACCATACATCTGGTTGATATCCAAACTGGACCCCTTGAAGTTTCTAATGGAAGCACCGACATTAACAGGGACTATGGCCCATTGGCAGATGTTGTTATCCAAGTTCGACATTGTATATGTAAGCCAGAAAGCTGTGAAATGAAGTGTTATAGCTAATTTCTTAGCTAGTCGTGCTTTAGATGATTATGAATCATTGAACTTCAATTTCCCAGACGAGGACTTGATGTACTTCACTAACTGGGACGACGTTGTTTCAGGTGACGGCTCATGGAAACTTTACTTTGACGGAGCCTCCAATGCCTTTGGCCATGGAATAGGAGCTATACTAATTTCTCCAGAAGATGTTTACTATCCCTTCACCAGCAGACTATAATTCTTTTGCACAAACAACACAGCTGAATACGAAACATGTGTCATGGGACTAAATGCAGCCATTGAAAGAAAGATCAAAGAACTTAGAGTATTCGGAGATTCGTCCTTAGTGATCTATTAGTTATGAGGAGAATGGGAAACTAGGGATCTGAAGCTAGTCAAATACTATGATTTGATCCAAGAGCTCATTAAAGAATTCAAAAAGGTCAGTTTCACCTACCTTCCTAGAGAAGACAACCAGATGGCAAACGCCTTGGCAACCCTAGCCTCCATGTTCAAAGCAAATATGAAAGCAAAAATGAAGCCAATCGAGATGCAGACTTTTGAGAGGCTAGTGCACTACTATAATGTGCAAGAAGAAATAGATGCAACCCTTGGTATTACGATATCTTGCAATATTTCAAGTTCCAAACGTATCCTGAAGGGGCAAACGAAAATGATCAAAAAACACTCAGAATGATGGCAACAAGATATGTTTTGGATGGGGAGATCCTGTACAAAAGGGGCCATGATCAAGTGTTGTTGAGATGTGTGGATGCCCGGGAGGCAAAAGAAATTATGATGGAAGTGCATGATGGTTTGTGTAGAACACACGCCAATGGTTTGTCAATAGCCCAAACAATCATGAGATATAGCTATTTCTAGTCAATTATGGAGGGAGACTGCATCGATTACGTCAAGAAATGCCATAAGTGCCAAATATATGCTGATAAGATCCATGCTCCTCCTTTACCTTTACACACCATGAACTCGTCTTGGTCGTTCGTAGCATGGGGCATGGATGTCATTGGACAGATTCACCCGAAGGATTCCAACGGGCACCATTTTATTTTGGTTGTCATTGATTACTTCACTAAATGGGTGAAGGTAGCATCTTACACCAATATCACAAGGACAATGGTGTGCAAGTTCCTGAAGAAGGAGATCATTTGCCGATATGGGGTGCCAAAAAGAATTATCACCGACAATGCTTCCACCTAAATAATAAATTAATGACTGAGGTGTGCAACCAGTTCAAAATAACACACCATAACTCCACGACTTACCTTCCTAAGATGAATGGGGCAATAAAAGCGGCAAACAATAACATAAAGAAAATCATTGCGAAGACAACAGACACCTACAAAGATTGGCATGAGAAGCTGCCACATGCACTGTTCGCCTACCAGACATCTATTCGCACATCAACAGGGGCAACGCCCTATTCTCTAGTGTACGATATAGAGGTCGTACTACCCATTGAGGTTGAGATTTCGTTACTCCGGGTTTTGAATGAAGTAAAACTGGATGAATTAGAGTGGGTGCAGACCAGGCTTGACCAATTAAATCTCATCAAGGAAAAGAGGCTGAAAGCCATCTGCCATGGACAAATGTACCAGAAATGAATGATGCGGGCATATGATAAGAAAGTGCGCCCGAGAAAATTCCAAGAGGGAGATCTGGTGCTTAAGAAGATCCTCCTGGATTCAAAAAGATTTTTGAGGGAAGTGGATGCCTAACTTGGAAGGGCCATATGTCGTAACGAAGGCATTTTCGGGATGAGCATTGCTTTTAACTAAAATGGATGAGGAAGAATTGAAAAATCTCGTGAATTCCAATTCAGTTAAGAAGTATTATGTTTGAAAAAAAATGATCAAATGAAAAAATGAAAACCTAAGGTGAAAACCCGCAAAGGGTGCCTTAGGTGAAAAAAGGGGGAGAGCTCAAGGCGAAAACCCAAAATAGGGTGCCTTGAAGCAAAGGAATGATCTGAGTTGAAAACCCGTTAAGGGCGGCTCAGATAAATTTTTAGATTGGACCTCTGGCAAGTAGAATTACACTCGCGAGTACAAGAAGAATGAGCTCCAGGCAAAGATTCTATTTTGGTTGATGGGATCAAGCATCATTCATATAGTGGATATTTGGGGTTTTGCATTTCATGTTATGCTTTCCCTTTTTCCTCATGTTTGCCAAGACTTTTCTAAAACTGTTCCAAGTCCTTAATGTCAATAAGATCATGTTTTTGTGCCTTCCCTTTCTTGTCTTCTCATTGATTTCATAAGCATTATGTAAACAGGTTAACATAGACTTATGATAAACAAAAGATTTTTGAGCATTACCATGATCTAACCTTGAGAATGCAGGCGATTAGAAGACAGAATTATCTTTGATCTCAAGCTTTCTACGCAATGTATGACAAAGCGCGACAAAGGGAAGACTTCGAGCATCATAAAAAGATAACCAATGACATGCACCATTCATACTTGTCTAAAAATATATTCAAGACGACAATAGAGATCTCCCAGGCGAAAACTCAAAAAAGGGGTGCCTAAAAAAACTATAAAGTGAAAAGCCGAAAGGGCACTTTAGAACTTAGAATAGAAAACTCAGAAAAGAAAAGCTAAAATGGTTGAACCCAACAGTGAGATGGGGCACCACCACTAGAAGAAGAAAATAAAGAGAAAGCAAGCAGAGATTCGAGATTGACTAACTACGGAAGCAGACGCATCGAGATATTGACACTCATGCATCATGTATAGTTAGGCATCCCTAGGATTAGGAGCATACTAACCCAGTTATTACAACATTTTGTCCATTTTAAAGAAGTAATTATAGGTTACCAATGACTTTTCATCTGCCACTTTGTATTGAAGATTCATTTGAAGATTTCGGCAACCTTAGTAGCGTGAGTCCAGAGAGACCGGTAGCCATTTTTGGCGTGATTCCCCAATTTTGAAGAAAGATTTTGGCAGCCTTAGTAGCGTGAGTCTAGATAGATCGATAGCCATTTTTGGCGTGAATCCCCAATTTTTGAAGAAAGATTTCGGTAGCCTTAGTAGCGTGAGTCTAGAGAGATCGATAGCCATTTCCATCGTGAATCCCCAATTTTGAAGAAAAATTTCGGTAGCCTTAGTAGCATGAGTCTAGAAAGATCGATAGCCATTTTGGCGTGAATCCCAAATTCGAAGATAAAGGTTCTATATAGGAAGGGCCTATATTTTCGAGTCCTCGCAGTAAAAGGTTCTATATAGGAAGAACCCATAACTCTGAGATTTTAGAAGCTAAAATTTCTATATAGGAAGGACTTGCGACTCCAGGGGTCTAAAGACTAGCAGTTCTATATAGGAAGAACCCTCAATTGGAAGAATCCATCTGTGACGCAGAAGGTTTTATATAGGAAAAACCTGCCACTTTGAAGCCGAAGAGTTCTATATAGGAAGGACTCCAAGCTTTACCATCTTAGAGTGAAAAGTTCCATATAGGAGGGACTCGTAACTCAAGACTTCAGAATGAAAGGTTCTATATAGGAAAGACCTTTACTTTCAAGATTGGAAGGTGAAGGAGTTCTATATAGGAAGAACTTACGAACCTGAAGATTCAGCTAAGGATAAGCAGAGAGTTCCAGAAGAACACGTGATTCCAAAGCTACAAACAAGGAAGTCGGATAAAATGAGTGCTTATGATCTTTGCTTTGTTCCCGCTCCATGAGAACAAGCAAAGAGGGGCAATTGTAATTGCTCATTTTCATATGTTTTTGTAAATATTGTAATGTATTAGTGTAATAATTAATTGATAATATTGTTGCATGTTTACATATATATATGTGTGTATGTTATTGATATATATGTGATATATGTGTCTGATGTGTGAATGCATGCATGGTGCATATATATATTGTGTATTATGTACCTATTAATAAGTGCGTGGATGTATGTATTCTATATTATTATGAATATGTGCTTATTAACAAGTATTACGGTGTATAGGTATCGTATGGATGTTTTATGTGTGCATTGTGTATGTATATGTAAGGCGTGTATATTTTTATTAATTATATGTGTGAATATATATATATGTGCTGGTATATGAGCATCGAATGTGTATGATATATGTTAATTTGCACGCATGCTTGTGTGTCTGTACATGTAGGTTTGCGTGTATATAGGTGTTATTATGTTATTATAATTATTATATTATCAGTATTATTATTATTATTATTGGTAATGGGTTGTATTAAAATGAAATCCAATATATACTAAACCCAAATAAATAAGGTCCACAGTCCAATATATATTACAAGCCCAGTAATTACATGGCCCATTTTCGGCCAAAACCAGACTAAACCAAACCTTAAAAATATCTAACCCTAATTTTTTTCATGCACAGCCAACCAAGAGCCGTTGGATCAAATCTTAATCCAACAGTCACGATTGAAAGGGGAAGGCCCTCCACCTGTCGCGTGTGGTACATGCTCGAGCCGTTCAGCTCCCCACGCGCGCGTGTGTTGCACGCACGAGGCTATTCGGTTTCCAAGGTGCCACGTGTCATCATCCCGGACCGCCTTGTTTTTCCGAGTTTCTATCTGGGCTATCCGTGCAACAAGCCATCTCAATCGTTGGATCAGATTTGATCCAACGGCCAAGGACGCTTCTGGCTGAATAGTCACCACCACCATGCTGCCCTCAACCACCGCGCTCGGGGATGTGCAAAGATAGAGAAAAAAAGATTATGTCAGTACCAAATCTTAAAAAAACATGTATTTTATGTATTAGTTTACCAAAAAAAAGATCCAGAGAAATATATGTAAATAAAACTCAAAGATTTAAGAACAACAACAAGAACACTAGTTTCTGAAAATACAAAAAAATAGAAATTTTACTGGTAAAAACTCTCTCTCTCCGTTGCATGCATCCGAAAACCATCCATTTTTTAAAAGTAAAAGAGTAAACAAAAAGTTTAGGGTTACCTAGGGTTTCAACCCCTTTTAACGCCAGTGACAAGCTTCTGGTTTTTTATCAAACCTGGCGAGCCGGTTGAGGTCAAAGGATTCTGTCGAAGGGGCTAAGTTTTATTTTCTGTTCCAAAATCTAAGGAAGCTTTTTAAAAAAATATAGAGGGGTTTTAGGGGGGTTGCTTTGCGCCAGCAAGGAGGTGGTCCATGACGTCTTGAGGCTGTCGATACGGCCAAGTCTCACCAAGACCGGAGGAGTACGACAGTTGTGAAGAGGTTTTGAATATTTGGGGTTTCGGTTTTGGCTTGGAAATAGAGGAAATGGGATGAAATTTTTTAGTGTTAAAATTTTTTTAGGCAATAAAATTGAAACACTGTCCCAGGGGTGTGTTTTATTGAGTTCAAATTTTTTAAAATTGGTAAAACCCTTTGTTTGGTCCCTCCGCGTTTCTTTTTTCAGTTTGGGCTCGTTAGAGGGTCTAATTACAACCCCATTCCCCCTCTCTTTTTAAAATCTTTTAATTTAGTCCCTAAATTAAACGGATTCTGAATTCAAATGGTGAAATCACGCCCTTAGTCTCCCCGCGTTTTTGATATTTTCACTTCGAGCTTGCCCCTTGGTTTTATTGCATTTCTAGCCCTTGTAGTTTTATTCCAGTTTGTAATTTGACCCCTAAATGCTTTTTCTTCATTTTAAATTTTTGTCCTCTATCTTTATTTTATTTTATTCCAGTCTTTTTTATGCCTTTAATGTTTATGTTTAATGCATTTATATTTATAGTTTGATAGTATATTTTATATATATGCCTCTTTTTTATTTAGGTATTTCAGTTGGATTATTACATGTTATTATGTTTTTTCGCATGCTTATTTTATTCCCCATGCATTTTTATATGTTTTTTTAGTATGTGTATTTATGTTTTTATGGGCATTACCATGCTAATAAGCCATATAGTTTTTGTTTGTTCATGTGTTTATATGTTTAGCATGTATAATACGATCATTGTGCATCTTAGGTTCATGTTAGAAATAGGTGATAAGTTTGTTACATGAAATTATGTTTTTTAATGTATACATATATTGTGACATATGATAAAGTTTTGGTATTTTTGGGGTGTTGTTACTTTGTTAATTTAGTTTTCTACATATATACGTCTTGCTTATGTTGCATTTGTTTTTTTTATATGTTGAAGAATGTTATAGGTAGTTAACTTAATCTTGATGTTATAGATAGTTAACTTAATCTTGAAGTATGTTTTTTTTTTCTTTTTTGCCATGCTTATATGTTTATGTTTTTATTTATGTTTAGTTTAGATCCTTGTGATATGCCATTTTATTTATGATCATGCATTTTATTAATATCATGTTAAATTATATATGCATGTTTTAGAATTTGTTTTCTAAGATTGCATAACGAAATATCATTTGTCAATGCGGTGCCCTTTTATCGAGCGTAAACTTGTCTAGTATCAAGCACAGTGATGGTGGTCTATCGGTTTACTCTCGAATAACAGGGCCCTTAAAATTTACTCTCACTTATAACCAAATTTTAATTTAATCAACACTTTAATCTGAAATGTTTAATATTAATTAAGCGGTAATTAATAAAGTACCAATTTTGGGCGGTGTGGGGGTGCTAATCCTTCCCCATCCGTAACTGACTCCCGAACCCAACGTTTTTAAAATCTCTGGTTTTATGGTGTCAGACCTACCTCAGTGGCCGGTGGTGACTCTATATTTAAATAAAACACAGTTTTTTTAAAAAAACCTCACGGAATAAATATTTTTAAAATACCTGAAAGATCCCCAAACACAGTAAAACCCTTTTTTTTAGCGAAAACACCCGTAGGAAAAAGGATATCGCTACAGATGTTTTAAAGGATGATGTAAAGAAAATGGTTTTAAACGCATTGACGGTGTTGTTCTGAGCATTCCTCACTAATCCTTGTGTGCTTTCACTCTCTTTGTGCATCAATGCAGAGAAATAAAGTCTCGGAAGGCAGCAACAAGCAAGTGGATCTTGGCAAGACTTGTTTCCAAAGTATGTTAGAGACTAGACTATAATGAATAAGGGCAATGAGGTACATGTGTTTTGGGAGATGATTTGTGAAATTCACTGCTTGAGCATGTTTCATTAGTTTATCTTAAGTTGTAAATGGCCTTAAACGTTTGGTTTTGGTGCTGGTTTATCTTTTGATATGTTGGTTGGTTGCATAATTGGGAGCATGCCTATAGATCATCTTTTGACTCATGATGCTATGTTGCGATGTTGATCTTGTGAAGCTTGAATGCTTGTAATATGCTTGGTATGTTGGTGTTGGGTTATAAACATGTTGGAATGGCTTGGGAATTCTTTTGGGGTGAAAAACCAGCAAATTATGACATTATAGGTCCAGGCATACCGATACGCTGTGGACCGTTGTTGCGCGTAATAAGTAATATGCAATTGTGCAAGTATACAAGTTGCAAGTTATAGTATAAAAGATATCGTCTCCACAGGGATTGATGCCACTTCAAGAATCTAGTCTCTTGCACTGTAAAAAGTAAAAACACAAATAGAATATTATAGGAGTTTAACTAATAACTAAACTAGAAGGCAATAAAGCAAAAGAATAAATGAGATCAAATGAGAGAGATAGGCCAGGTTATCGTGAGTTGAGGTGTGATAGCCGATTGGATCGTCTTGGTAAAAGAGTGCACGGGAAACTCAGTTGTCGTGGCAACTTGCACAACGGGGTTGCCTTGGCAACTAATCGATGGTTGCTTGGGCGACTAGTTGGGCAACTACTTGGGCGTCTGGGCAGCAACTTTCAAGGTTCGACAGAGCGTTCTTCAATGGTTTCTTCTTATCCCTAAGTAGAAACTCTAGCTACTTGTGCATGCCTTGATAATACATCCCTGCGTGAATCAAGGGTGAACAACAACCAATCTTGCGCTCCTCTTAGCTGTTGAAATCCTTGACTTATTCCTAAGCCGGATTAATCTTCACCATCAATAGATTGAATAAAGATCATATTCATTTGTTTCTTGAATCTAACTCTCCCGATATTAGATAAATAGATGAAGTTACGAGATCCTCTCCCAATTCACTCGTAAACAAGAATAAGAACCAAGAATGAATAAACCTTGAATAGAAAAGTGCAAACTCTTATTACCTAAACAAAATCCAATAGTTTCTCACAACCACAAAACACAATAACCATAGCCAAATAGATTTAGTTCATGGCTAGGTTCCAAAGAAACACAAGATAAATAATCCCTAGCATGAACCTAATTCAACAAGAAAGAAAAAAGATGAAGAATGAAGCTTGTCGAAATCTCTTTGCCCTAGATGCTTGTCGAAAATTCTTTCCTCTTGCTCTCCTTGAGTTGTCAAAATTCCCCTCTAATTTATAGGGCTAGGTCAAAGTCCTTCTTTGAGGAGGAAGTTAAGTTGGAATTAAATTATCTTTAAAGAATACAATTCTTTATTATAATTATATTCCTACTAGAACTTCTCTTATCTTCTTGGAATTTAATTCTTCTTTAATCTCTTCATGGAAATCAAATTCCTTTGGGATTTGGCTTTGCTCCACGTCATCTTGGGCTTGTCTAGTCATCAATTTCGACTACCATATCACCTTGTGCTTTGTCTACAATTGCCCTGGCAACTGGCTCGGCGTCTCCTTCATGCATTGCCCTGGCAACTAGCTCGGCATCTCCTTCATGTATTGCCCTGGCAACTAGTTCTAGCCTTGCTTTGGCAAGTGATCCTGTACATACACACAAAACACACCAAAGCAACATCTTTTCCCACAAAAACTACCAAGTTATGTAATCAAGCTCAACGATGGAAGGAAACATGGATTAATGCATGAATGGCTAATTATGCAACTAATATGAGCCTAAGTCTAACAATAATATGAGTAAAAAGGGTAAGAAAAATAGTACTTTTGAACACTTATCACACCCCCAAACTCAAACTATTGCTTGTCCTCAAGCAATGCAAACTAATAATTACTTGCCAAGACTTTAATTTTCATAAACTTAGCTTTGAACTTGATTTCAATTCTTAGAACCGGGGCACAAAGTATGATTGGCTTTTCATTTTTTGGAAAACTTAGAAGTTACTCGGAATCAAACTATAATGCTTGTGAGTGTGTGCGGAGTTGTGTGCAAGTTGATTTTTCGGATTCTATGCAAACAAGAGGTTTTCAAATTACTTCATTGGGTTCTTTTTAACATGTTTTAACTAGAGCCAGTTTTGGGCACCTCTAGTGTTTTGTTTTTAGTTTTATTTGACTAGAGCCGGTTTCGGGCACCTCTAGCGAAATTTTTTTTTAGCACATACTAGAGCCAGTTTCGGGCACCTCTAGTGATCAATTTTTTTAGCACATGCTAGAGCCAATTTCGGGCACTTCTAGCATTCATCCAATTTTTATTCTAATCCCCCAATTTGTTAATTATCAACCTAAGTTCACTAGAATTCCTTAAATCAATCAAACCACAACAGTGTTTCATCAAATTTAGCTTCATAGTAAAATTCTAAGTTTTTCCATGGTTATCCTAGAATAAAAATTCTATCAATTAAGTGCATTGGCAAAGCCATCATCAGATATTCATCAAATCTATGCAATTCTTGTTCCAACTAAAGGCATGGCAAGCAATTTATGTATCCTAAATGTAATGTTTAAGATGAATGTAACTAAACATGGTAACTACTAATAACAATCCCCCCTAAACTCGAGTGAGGCATTGTCCTCAATACATGCATTAAAGGAAAAAGAAAAATAACAAAAAATAAAATGCATACGAGGACTTACTCTGAGAGTTTGTCATCGTAGATGAATAGTTTCCTTTTGGTCGGTGTCTTGATTCTCTTGCTTGAACACGATGGTTGTTTTCTTATTGCCGGTGGTGGAATCGACCCTCGTACGGGGTTGTCCTCATCGTCCTCTTCACCAGTGTCGTTGACTGTTCGCTTGGAGGATTCAATTGGTGCGGTCTTTGTTGGTGCAATGGAGGACTCGTCCGAATATGAAAAATCAGACAATGATTCCGTAGGAGTTGATTCGGGTATAGGTGCTTTACCTTTGGCTTTTGCAGTGGTTGCCGGAATGTCTTTAGCTTTGGTTGCCGTGGCATCTTCAGGGTTGGTTGCTGTGGCATCAGCTTGTGCGTGCACGATGTAGGTTGCCGCGGCATCATCTGTTGTGGTTGTCGTGGCGACTGCTTCATTGGTTGTCGGGGCAAGGATCTCGGCAGGAAAGATTGGGAACGACACTTGACTGTCCGGGTACTTTTCTAGGATGACTTGGGAGATGGCATTGTTGTGCTCCTTCATGTACCGCATGAACATTAGTTGCCGATCTTCAATTTGCCTTAGGTGGCTCACCAATGGTTGCAAGAGTGCTTCAAAGTGTCACGGGGTTGATGGCCGAGTTGCCCGGGCGTTAGGTGCTTGGGCATTAGGGATTATCGGGGCGGCAGGAGTTGCCGCGGCAATTGAAGGCCTTGAAGAATTTCCCGGTGCCTCTCCCATTAGCTTTCGGATTTGTGCTTGATTCCAATCGGACTTTGGTAGGGCCTTTTCATCGGTGGACTCACTTGGGACATGCATCTCCTTGCAAAGATTAGAAATTAAGCAAGGGAAGAAAAGAGAACCCTTATCTTTTGAGCTACATACAAAAATCTCATCACAAATAATTTTTCCAATGTTAATGATGGGATTATGCAAAATAGAATGTATGAGCAAAAGACGTGGTATATCAACAGTAGTATTGTGTGTGGTGGGCATTAAATAAGTTTTAACAAACTTATTCCATAGTTTTACCTCGGGTTTAAGCCGAAGGCGATTTACCGTGCCCTTGTATTTACCGTCGTTCCAATGAGTTCCCGGTTGAGTGAGTTCTTGAAGCATCTTGTCGAGTTGCTTGGGTGTGATTTGATCAACGAAGGCTTTATGCTCATCCTTCTCAATGTAAAGCCCGTAAAAGGTGTTGACGTTTTCGGGACTTATGAGTATGGCCTTGTCACGAATGAAAACATAAGGATTATTCGGGTTAGGTGAGTGAGCATAGAATTCTCTTACCCATGAGATGTTACCCGGTTCCGGTTGATGGCAAAAGATTTGACACTTTTGATGTGCAATCATCTCGAAGATGAATGGTTCAAGGCCGAAATCTTGATGAGAGTTGGAGTTTTCAAAGCCTTGTTCTTCATGAATCTTCCGGCTTTCAAACTTGGAGTGAAATCTTTCTTGAACCACCGGTGTAGCAAACTTCTTGTATCTTGGTTCTTTGGAGGAACTTGGATGAACTAAAAATTTAATTTTGGATGCCATGGATGATCTTGGTTGTGAGTTTTGTAAAAAGAAATAAAATAAAAGAAACTAAAAAGTTGCAAGATAAAAAGTAGGAATAGGTTAAGGTTGATGGGTTTTATAGAAAAGATAGGTGGTAAATATGGTGGGTGGGATTAGGGGAAGACGAAAAAAGGGTTTTGGTTTAGGGAGAGGGTGACGGCAAGGGGGGTTTGATTAGGGTAAACTGGAGGCTTTAAATAAGCCTTAGATTCAGCCCATTAGTTTCCTTGTTGAAGATGTTTTCCTTCTTGGATTAAAATTCCTTTTTATCTTGAACTCTTTTCCTACAATTCAAAGACAAATCAAATAAGGATTAAAATTAAAGATAAACTAATAAAAGAAAATAAATAAAGATGTGTAAAGGGATTCTTAAACTTAAAAAGATAAAAAAAAATATATCCTAAAAAAAGCAAATAATCGAAGTAATAAAAAAATAAAAATAAAATAAAAAATAGAAATTAAATAATTCGAAAAAATAAAAAATAAAAATAAAAAGAAAAATAAAATAAAATATCGAAAGGAGAGCATGCTCATGCATCTCCTAAGGTGACCACTTCTTTGTTACGTTCCACATGGGCACCATTGTAGTGCTTCAATCTTTGTCCATTAACTTTGAATTCATGGTTGTCAGAGATGGACTTGATTATCACAGCACCATGGGAGAATGGTTTGACGACTTCGAATGGTCCCGACCATCTTGATTTCAGCTTTCCCGGGAAAAGTTTTAGCCGAGAATTGAATAAGAGAACTAGTTGCCCTGGCGTGAATTGTCGCGACAATAGTTTCTTGTCATGCCATTGCTTTGTTTTCTCCTTGTAGATTCGTGCATTGTTATAGGCGAGTGCATGGAATTCTTCTATCTCATTGAGGTCCAACAAATGCATTTGTTCGGCACTTTCCCAATCCATATTCACGGTCTTGATTGCCCAGTATGCCTTGTGCTTGATTTCCACCGGTAGATGGCATGTTCTGCCATAGACAAGTCGGAAGGGGGACATACCTAAGGGTGTTTTGAATGCAGTACGATATGCCCAAAGTGCGTCATCTAGTCTTAATGACCAATCCTTCCTAGAGGGATTTACAGCTTTCTCGAGTATACCCTTCAATTCTCGGTTGTAAATTTCTGCTTGCCCGTTGGTTTGTGGGTGATATGCCGTGGCGGTCTTGTGTGATATGCCGAAGCGTTGCAACATCTTGGCAATTAGTTTGTTGTCAAAATGCTTGCCTTCGTCACTGATAATTGTTGTCGACATCCCAAACCGTGTAAATATGTTTTTCTGCAAGAATCGTTGCACGGTCTTGGAATCGTTGTTGGGAACTACAGCTGCCTCCACCCATTTAGATACGTAGTCGATGGCAAGTAGAATGTAGAGGTTGCCGAATAAAGATGGGAAAGGTCCCATAAAATCGATCCCTCATACATCAAACAATTCCACCTCAATGATGTTCTGGAGCGACATCTCATGTCATCTAGAGATATTGCCCATCCTCTGGCAACGATCACATTGCTTGTAAAAGTTTTGGGCATCTTTGTACAATGTTGGCCAACACACACCGGATTGTAAAACTTTGGCCGCGGTGCGAGTTCCTCAAAAATGTCCTCCATAGGGTGAAGAATGGCATTGCTGGAGTACGTTCTGTTGCTCTTCTTCAGGGACACATTGGCGTATAACCTGATCTGCACATTGTTTAAACAAAAGAGGCTCGTCCCAAAAGTAATGCTTAGCATCATGGCGGAGCCGCTTATTCCCTTGGTGAGTAATGCCATAAGGTAAAATACCACAAACAAGGAAATTAACTAAATCGGCGTACCAGGGTATTGCCGAGGCATGTGCTGCCGTGGTAACTGCTCCCAAAATTGCCGAGGCGTGTGCATCAAAGGCTGCTGCGGCGTTGAGAGTTGTCGAGGCGTGCACGTCCATAGTTGCCGAGGCGTCGAGGGTTGTCGAGGCATGCGCGTCCATGGTTACCGAGGTAACTAAAATTTGTTCATCCGGGAATGCATCGCATATCTCTAAATCCGGGTCCTCCTCCCTATCGCGTCCTAAACGTGATAAGTGATTGGCCACTTGATTTTCTATTCCTTTCCTGTCCTTAATTTCATTATTAAATTCTTGTAAAAGTAATATCTAACAAATCAAACGAGGTTTGGCATCCTTTTTAGAAAATAGATATTTGATTGTCGAATGGTCCGTATGAACAATTACCTTTGTACCAATCAAATAGGATCGGAACTTGTCAATTGCGAAAATTACAGCTAGTAACTCTTTCTCCGTTGTTGTGTAATTCATTTGAGCACTATTAAGAGTTTTACTAGCGTAGTATATCACATGGAAGGTCTTACATGTGCGTTGGCCTAGGACTGCTCCTACCGCGAAATCACTTGCATCACACATGAGCTCAAAAGGTAGCGTCCAATCTGGTGGAACGATAATGGGTGCCGAGGCAAGCTTTTTCTTTAGGGTTTCGAATGCTTGGGTGCAAGAATCATCAAAATAGAAGACTTTATCTTGTTCAAGCAAGTTGCACAAGGGTTTAGTGATTTTAGAAAAATTATGAATGAACCTCCTGTAAAAACCTGCATGTCCAAGAAAACTTCGAATTCCTTTAACCGAACTTGGTGGGGGTAATCTCTCGATCACGTCCACTTTGGCTTTGTCTACTTCAATTCCCTTGGATGAAATCTTGTGGCCGAGCACTATTCCTTCATCTACCATAAAGTGGCACTTTTCCCAATTCAAGACTAAATCAGTTTCTTCACATCTTGCCAACACCTTCTCTAAATTGCCGAGGTAGCTGTCGAAGTCATTACCGAAAACAAAAAAATCATCCATGAAGATCTCAAGGAAGTCTTCGACCATGTCTGAAAAGAGTGCCATCATGCATCTTTGGAAGGTTGTCGGGGCATTACACAATCTGAACGGCATCCTTCGGAAAGCATAAGTACCATATGGGCATGTGAAGGTTGTCTTTTCTTGATCTTCTGGTGCTATGGCAATTTGATTGTAACCTGAATAACCATCAAGAAAACAATAAAAGGGTTTACCTGCAAGACGGTCAAGCATTTGATCAATAAAAGGGTAATGGGAAGTGATCTTTCCTAGTGGCTTTGTTTAGCTTTCGATAATCCATACAAACCCTCCAACCAGTCACAGTCCTGGTTGGAATGAGTTCATTGTTTTCATTACTTACCACTGTTATACCTCCATTTTTCGGTACACATTGTACCGAACTTACCCATGTACTATCAGAGATAGGATATATAATGTCGACGTCAAGCCACTTGATGATTTCTTTCATTACAACCCCTTTCATGGCATGATTCAGTCTCCTCTAGGCCTCAATTGAAGGTTTGTGATCATCTTCCAACAAAATCTTGTGCATGCACACTGCCGGGCTAATTCCCTTCAAGTCGGCAATTGTCCATCCTATTGCCTTTTTGTGTAGCTTCAACATTTTGATCAGCTTCTTTTCCTGCTCAGGCTGTAACTTAGAAGAAATAATTACAGGCAATGTATTATCGGTTCCTAAGTATGCATATTTTAGTTGTTCTGGCAATTGTTTCAACTCAAGAATCGGTGGTTGTTCAATAGAGGGTTTTTCGAGCTTACCTTCCTTACCTGAGTAATCCAGTGGTTCAAAGTATGTACCTGGTCGATTGACTAGACAATTTGCCTCTTCTTGTTGTTCCTCATCGACCGGTTCTTCATACTCCTCAGGTTCCTCTTGATCGGCAATGTAGTTGTCGAGGCAACTAAATTCCTCGTCGAAGTTAAACTCTGTCGTGGCATGAAGAAGTTGGCATTCTTCTGGATCATCGGCATGCCATAGTGTTTGGAACGCATTTAGTTTTACTTGGTGGTCATTCACTCTCATTGTGAGTTCTCCCTTTTCAACATCGATCAAGGTTCTCCCTGTTGCTAGGAATGGTCTCCCGAGAATGATGGTTGCATGCTCATCTACTTCACAATCCAAAACAATAAAGTCAACGGGAAAAATAAATTTATCAACATTTACCAGTATGTCCTCGATTTTTCCCTCTGGATGCACATAGGCTCTGTCGGCTAGCTGTAGCATCACTGTTGTAGGTCTTACCTTCCTGATTCCTAGTTTCTAGAAAACCGATTTAGGCATCAGGTTTATGCTAGCCCCAAGGTCGCATAATGCTTTCCCGACATGGTGGTTTCCAATGGAACAGGGTATTGTGAAACTTCCGGGATCCTTCAACTTGGGTGGCATACGATTGTGCAACATTGCCATGCATCCTTCTGTTGCGGCAACTGTTTCAAACTCTCCTACCTTGTTCTCTTGGACACAATGTCTTTAAGAAACTTGGCATAGTTTGGCATTTGTTCAATTGCTTCCACCAATGGCAAGTTGATGTGGACTTGCTTTAGGATATCAAGAAACTTCTTGAATTAATATTCTTGCTTTTGTCGCTTCAACCTTTGTGGGAATGGTGGTGGAAGTCGGATATCTTCGATCCTTTCATTGGTTTGGAACCTGATTGACGGTATTGCCGAGACAACTAGAGTTGACGAGGCATTATCAACTGGGGTTGCCGAGGCATGCTTATCACAAGTTGCCGAAGCATCCTTATCGTCGGTTGCCGAGGCATGCTTATTGCCGGTTGCCGAGGCAATTCCTGGTTCAGCATCTAAGGCTTTGCCGCTAGGTTCGTCTTGATCTTTTTGTGGAGTTTTGTTTGACGGGCGGGTTTGAGCTTCTCTAAGTTGCTGGCCACTTCTAGTGGTGATTGCCTTACATTGCTCATGGCCAGTTCCTCTTGCGACTTCAGTATCGCTAGGTAAACCTCCTTGCGGTCTAGTATTCAGATTTTGAGCAAACTGTTCGACTTGATTTTCCAATTGAGTACGATATTAATGGCTTATTCCTGAATTTAATCAGATACAACATGAATGACCATAATTTTGGAATATATCATTTCCAGTAATATTCCATAGTGAAACATTTTGAGACAGACAATCGACGAACTCAAGCACCAAGGAGTGGCCAAAAATCTGTCTTAAGGAAACTATGTAGCTATAGGCCTCAACTCGTTTTCAATTGTTTTCTGGGTCGAATCAAGTGTTTGTTTGCTTTACTATTTTATTTCAATTATTTTATAAGTTTTTTCCTATTATTATCTCGGATTAAAATATTTCTAGCAATCTTAAGACAGACTTTATCTACCGTTCATCTAATCTGAGACGATTCAAAAATCTTCGTGAGATCTAGATAGTAAATAAATTCATTTTTGGGATTTATCTTGTCGTTTCAATAGGTTTGCTTAATCTCAAAGTGGGCAATTCTGTTTACAGAAATTGTCCTTAAAAGTAACATTGGTTACTGATTTTGTTCTATACGATAACAAAATAAAAATAAAAGAGAATTAATTTATTATTTATTGGAATTATTACTAATTCTGGTTATTTTTTTAACATAACAATAACTATGGGAGATTCCACCGATTCACACAGCTCGCATGCTAGAGTGTTGATCTCGACTTAGGGTAAGACTTAGAATCAAGCTCCAAATTTGAATCTGAGCCAAATGATAATGGCATTTAGCCATAATGAGAAATCAATGAAATTTCATGGACAGGATTTCAAGGCATGGAAACATAATATGCCGCTTTATCTGACCATGTTGTACTTAGCCAAGTTTTTGAAGGAAGATCCTCATTTTGTTAAACAGGGACAGGGAAAATGAGAGGTAGACTATATTATCGCCTTCAATATTCTTGAAGCTTGGAATAACTCTGACTTCTTATGCCAAAACTATACCTTTAATGGATTACAAGATTCATTGTATTTGTGTATTCTATTTATGAAATGACTACAGAGTTTTGGAGAGTACTAGACCATAAATATAAATATAAAGATGTTGGGGATAAAAAGTTTTTGGTTGCAAAATTCTTGAATTTTACTATGGTTGATTCTAAACAAGTAGTAAGTCAAGTTGAGGGACTTCAACTGATCTTTCATAGAATTCTTGTTGAGGGAATGGTCATAAGCGAATCCTTCTATATAACCCCCTCGACTCGACCCCGTCGCTAGACCCGAACCGAGGAGTTCAAACAAGCATTGTTGAAGCAAACCTAAACTCACTAACTTAAAATTAAGTCCATTTTTGATTTTATCTTATCTAGATGCATTATTAAGTCCTATGATGTACATACAAGTAGCGGGTCATTCAAATTTTAAGTTACCAATAATTAAATAATTATATTTCATGATAACATGTGAATTTTTAGCTCACACGGGTCATTCAAACTCATCCAATTGACATACTGACTATCAGGGACCAATATATAAAGAATCTAAACTATAACATGATCTCAAATACCAACCATGTGTATTGGTACTCGGGACCCCGTACTGATACAATGTGAAGGAGCATACTAGTACATGAAGCACCATATTGATACGGGCTTTCTAGTAGTCAAACTCAGTATCGATACGGCCTGCATCATGTCGATACACAGGCTAAATTTTCACTTCTTTAGGTCGATATTAGGCCTCATGTATTGATACCAAAAGTATTGTACCAGTACAGGCAGACCTGTAATGCCTAATTTGACTGGTTTTTTAATTCTAAAACATATCAAGCATGCCTCAATCAATCTAACAGGCTTCTTAAACTTATTCCACATATAAAACATACCTCAAGGCACATTGGAACCAATAATCATGCATTTTCACCATCAACACTCAAAACACAAATTAAAGCATGAAATAAACCAAATATACCATATAAAATCCATACATGTCATTCAAAATTTGCTCAAGCATCTAAATCCAAACTTAAGCACCCAACCATTATTTTCATATCAAGCATATTAAAGCATATTAACCTTCACATGGTTCAACCAAAACATGTCATCATCATGCTTCAAACCATAACATAGCAACAAGATTTAAGATCTAAAAACAACAAGAAATGAATTACAAAATCCCCCAAAATAAAGGTGACACATTGCCTTATTGATCGAAATGCCAAACTAGTTTTTCTACTCAAAATATAACGTAGTCCTTAGATTCCCTTTGCCTCGAATGCTACCCAAAACTCTATTTCTCTGCAAAGATGAAATGGGAGAGTAAGAAATGCATGCTTAGTTAGGAATGCTCAAAAAATATTCATCAATACAATTAAAACCATTTATTAAACCATGCTTGCATTTCAGTCTCAAGGCATTTAAACAAATCATACTTGTTCAAAACATATGCATCATGCTTTCATTCTTGCCTTCCATCATATACTCATATATTAGCAATTAGTATGACTAATTCAAACCATCACTTTTTCATAAATCATATTAGATACTCGGATTACGGTGGTGATAGTTGACATCTTTTTAAAGAGCATGTATTTTCCCTAGATTTATAGATTTAATTATCCCTACTTCAGTTTTTATTGCATCCATTTTTGCATTTTCATGTTTATTTCCTGCAATTTATCTAACCTAGTCTTAGTTGCTCGTATTTCATATATTTTTGTCTATTTTTTCTTGTTGTCGTTGTATTTCTAATGTCTCTGCATAGTAAGTCTCACCACTGCAGCCAGTTCAACACTGTAGCTGCCAGCTGCCCAGTATGCTAAAAGATAAGGACAACCTTGCCAGCTGTATTTTTTGTTATAACAAATTCTTTATGGCCTTGGGTCACACAAAACACCTAAAGGACTTGTGTCCTTTCTTGGGCAGCTTATAAAAGGACGGATCTAAGAAGAGAGAGAAAGTCACGTGAATTCTATTTTTATATCATCTTTAACCTCAAGCTTTTTCTTCTCATCCATGGCGATTTAAGCCCATTTATGGAGATCCTAGGTGAAGCTGGGCAGAATTATCTGTGGAGAAAAGAATTACAGTGCAAGATCATGGAGAATATTTTGTTATCTTCTTAAACTCTTCTTTTAGAATATGTTTATTTGAGATTCCTTTTTTATTTCGTCCTTTAATGACGATGGTTTAAATTTTTAATCTCTATATGAACTTGATTACGTCTTATTTTTTAGTTCAATTTATTGTTATTGGTTTTTTCTCACACTTTGATTGTTGGATCTGATTTTGGTTTACATGAGAATGTTAAACTTAGTTACTGACAGCGATGGATGCAGTAACAAGTCAGGTTAACAAGTCATTACAATGAGAGTTGAATAAGGATACAACGAGAATTGATCTTCTTGTTCAAAGTATTATAGTCTTTGACTTATAATGAGAGTTAAAGTCGATTTACATCTCTGCGTCAACAGTTGAAGACTGAATAGAAGTTAGTAACGAGCTTACTCTTCACTAGCCTACTAAGCCATCGTACTTCCTTGAGTGTACTTGATTTTTTGCAAAGCTAAACTGAGGAGATCCAGACTTTATTTCACTATCTCTTGATACTTTTATATTTCTTGTTTGCTAACACAATTGATGTATTACTATTCACTTTATTCCTTTATTGCAATCACTATTACACTCACAATTTTCCCTTCAACAGAATTGCTTGTGGCCACATAATACATAAGCTAAATACATCATCCTCGTAGGATCGATATTCAAACATGATTCTTATGTTTCTATTCTTGCATCAACAGTGTTGCTTGCACTTATAGTGTGGTGTTTTTACACCGATCAAGTTTTTGCGTCATTATCGGGGATGATGTTATTTGGTTTTCATGTTTCTACTTGCAATTACATTTTCTATATTTAGTTTGTAGTTGTTTTTAATAGCTTTCTTTTTTTATTTTCTTTTTATTACGTTCTGTAGTTGTTGTGTGACCATAAGTGCTACCAAGCCACTCTTTGTACCAGATCCAAAAATTGAAACAACTATTTTACGAAGAATTTGAGAACATAGTGGGATGGAAAGACAACCTAACAACAACGAGGGTATCCCTCAAGATCCTAAACACCCACCACTGCACCCACCAGCCCAAAATAAATCAATTTGCAAGGTTGTTGTTCTCTAATCAAAAGATTTACAATCTGGAGTTGTTAAACCTCTTATTCAGGACATGATTTTCAAGTTGAAACCGGTTACGTTTCAAATGTTCAACTCCAATGGGCAGTACGTAGGGTTACCACATGAAGATGCTAGAGAGCATCTTTAATATTTTCTTTTAATTTGTTCTTAATTTAGCCAGTAAGGCATTTCTGATGATGCCTTACGAATGCAATTGTTTCCATATTTTTACAAGGTACAATACACACTTGGTTTTGTGGACTCCCTAAAGGCTTTATTACATCATTGAATAATCTTGCAATGCAATTTGTTCTTCGCTTTAATCCACTGACAATGAACTCGTGCCTGCTGAATGATTTTACAGCCTACTATCAATTAGATGATGAGACTCTCCACACTACTTGGGAAAGATATAGGTATTTGTTGCGACGATGTCCCAACTATGGCATTCAATAAGAAACTCAAATTAAAATTTCATACAATGGGTTGATTGAAGCCATAAGACATCTTGTAGATGGGTCATCTAATGGACCTTTACTTGATTGCACTTACACCACTGCTATTGGAAAGCTGGAGCAATTTGCGTAGAATAATTCTCAATATCCTATTTCAAGGGCTTCTTCATGCAAAGTTGTGCTGAGAATGTTCGAGCTTGATGATCTTTCTTCTCGAAAGGCTCAGATTTCTTCCTTGGATAATAAAATCAAGAATATGGAGGGAACAAGTGAAGTTGCTCCTATCCATCTAGCTCAACAGACTATTACTCCTATATTTTGTTGTGAGATTTGTGGCAAGAGCCATAGCTAGAGGATTGCCCACATCATGCAGAAAATGCTAGTTATGTCAGCAACACGTGTGGCAATAACATGGGTATATCTTACAACACAACTAATCGATAGTCTTGCGATAACTCTAATTCTGTACATAATTCAAGAGTATTACGCTCTGGAAATAATTCATTTCAAGGGAATTCAAGTGTGCACCAAGGAAACTACAGTTATCTGTAGCAATAGTTTACACTACAAGCTCAATTGCAGCTACAACAAAATAGGATGCAACCACAACATCCCGCTTCACAATCTCAGCAATTGTAGTATGGTGCATAGTCACAATATGGAGCACCATTTCAGTCACAATCTCAGATTAGTCATTATGCTCCATCAACTATATCTGATCCATTTGCTCTTTTTGAGGAAATAATACGCGACCATTTTTCTCACATAGAGGCTATCGCACAAGGTCACTCATCATTAATACGTACTTTGGATGCTCAGTTGGGGTAGTTAGCTGCTGATATGAATTCTTGACAACCATGTACACTTCTTAGCAATACTGAGAGTCCAGTGAACAAGGGTAAGGAGCATTGCAAGGCTATTACTCTTCGCAGTGGCAAACGGACTGCTAACTCAATGCAACCAATTCCTATATCTACTAAAAAACGGGGAGAATCTTCTAAACTTTATCATACAGTAGTGGATTGATTAGATGATGGTAAGACAGGGAGAATCTTCCAAACTTGATCATACAGTTATTATTCTACTTCTATCAGTTTTACAAGCAACGCTGTCGCCACAATGCCAAATGTTTGTGCAACCAGCAGATAATCCTTCTCCACCTTTTTCTTAGAGATTTAAGAATACTAAATCTGATACTCAATTTCAATTCTTTCATGATACTTTGTATCAGCTTATAGTGCAAATCCCTTTAATTGATGCTCTTACACAGATTCCTAATTATTCCAAGTTCATAAAGGATAACTTGTCCAAGAAAAAGAAGCTCAGTGCAATAGAAACCATTGCGCTCACTGAGGAGTGCAGTGCATTAATATCTACCCCTCTACCGTTAAAAAATAAAAGATTTGGGTAGCTTATTATTCCTTGCTATATTGGTAATCATTACTTTGACAGAGCTCTTTGTAATTTTAGGGCTAAGATAAATTTAATGCCATTGTCAACTTTTCAAAAGTTAGGCATTGAAGAACTGATGCCCACTGCAGTTGTAATACCCAGATTATTAGCTTAGAAGTTTTTCTATTTGGCTTTCAAGACAATTATGAATCTAGGATATCTTACAAGTTAAACAATTAAGTTTAGGACCAAATTTTAATAAAGAGAAATCATATATGCCTAATTAGAAGGACTTAACCGAAGCATTATAGGATGATGTAGTTTGCATGTAATGGAATTTAATTCTTTGGCCTTGGACACTTGTCCATTTCAAATACATGTAAAGTGTTAAGGGAAAAGAAGAAATCATCTATTGTGTCTTTATGAGAGAAGAAAGCAGTATCATCTTCCTCCCTCAAACCTCCAAATAACCGAATAGAGTGAGTATGAGAGCAAAAAATCATAGTAATCATCTTAGTTGCCTGAGCTTTGTACGTTAAGAGCTTTGTATAGAAGGCCATGAATTGGTGAAGGAAGCAAGGATTTTGGAACATGCATAGCTTGGATTAACTTGTGAGTGTAGTTTAAAACCTCGGGATAGGTTTGAAGCCTTCTCGAGCATCCTTCCTTGATTTAATTGGTCGTCTTTAATTTTTGGGTACGTTATGCTTTAGATCTAGCTTGGATTCAAGGTAAGCGTTTAAAAATAAGGTATTTATGATGCACATTAATTGGTTAAGTACTTGGTCATATGGAAAGTTATTTATGTGTTGTTATATGCGATCGATATGATAAATCTGAAGTCTTGACTAATCGATTAAACAAAAACATGTCGTTGACTTGTTTAAAATCACAAAATATATTTGGAAAATAAACTTGATTAAATGGTTGTTGTTCTATGAAATGAGCTATGATCCTAGGTTATAAGTATGCAAAATAATATTCTATTAAGTTTCTAATATGATGCGATAACATATGGCTTAGTTTATATGTTGATATGATTATAGACTTATGTTCATAACTAAATTTATGTGTATTTAATGAGTGATCTTCCTATATTACCGTATGACTAAGAAAAGGATTATAACATATAGAAATTCATACGTGAACAATATATATGTATTCAGAATGAACAATTAAAATCTATGTTCATTCAATGTATTGATTGTAGTAAGATATAATTGAAGTACTAATTATGTTCGAAGGATATATACATATATGGTTGAACTTGTGAATGCTATGAAGTAAGCCTTGATGACATGAAAATAAGAATATGGAACGATACTCAACTTTGTTGAGGATATGACAAGCTCATAACCGTATGAATAAGGAGCTAAGCTCAATCCTGATTATGATAAGATAAGATTATGTGTAAAGCCTTGGTTTTTAGTTAGTCATTGGTATAGTTGGCATGCCATAGAGTCCATAGAGCTCGTGTTCGGGGTGGACTACAGTCCTTATTTGGCGATAGTAGGAGGGAAGTGTTGTGGTCACTTGGCGAAGTAGGAGGGATTGATCGGTACTACGAGTACCATTTTGCTCTGGCGACAGTTGGTTGGGGATTCAAGTACCTAGGTTGTTACTTGATTCTCAAGGCTATATTAAAATCAAAACTGTGAAAGATGCAAATTCAATTGATTAATTACTTTGGTGCCTTATAAGACAAGTTATATATATTTATATACTTTTGATTTATTAATGCTTAATAGCTTATATGATCAGTAAAATGTTCATAAAATGTTATATTGATAATCTTATAAATAAAAGATAGTTAATGTGTAATATATCCATGAAATGTTCTATATGGTGTCTTTATATGTAGATAATAACCATTCATATGTGATCTTTTGTTTCATTTAGAATTTGAATGGACATGTCTCGATTGAATGTCATTAGTTAATGACTAGTTTCTTGTTAAATTAAGGTCTTACATGGTTATGTTGTATGTTTGGATGAAAGTATTGAATGTTTTATTTGTAAAGCTGATTACTTCAAGTTATTGTATCAAGTATATATATCTATAACTCAATAAGAACATTATCATGATTAAATAAATAAATAAATAATACTTTACTGGGTTAACAAACAACGCATGTTTAATTAAAACTAGTATTATTCTTATTTAGATATAAATTAAGTTCGAATGAGGTAAATAATCACTCGTTGTTTAAATGTGATTATAAAAGAAAAATCAGGAGGATTCCGCTTGATTTCATGTTAACTAGTCATACTTGTATTCTAGTCTGTTTAGAATAATCAAAATAAGATTTTAAGAATTGTTTGAAGGAATCCTAGTAAGTATTGGAATGTTTTGAACCTATATTGTATACGCATGATTGAAATGAATACAAGTATTTAATTGACTGTTTTGAACTCATATAATACAAATATTAATTAAGGAATCTTTTGGAAATATAACTATATACTTAATTAATTAAGTATATTTTAGACCGTTTTGTATATAAGAGTATACATGAATTAATGGAACTATAGATATTCTGAGCTAAAGATATACAAGTGAAATAAGTTACTATCTTATATGACCAGTAACTCTGAATTGTATCATGCTATGTTGATAAATTGTTGGATAAGTAACAGATTAATAACTTATGATTGGATTAGCTACATTAAAAAGAAACCATAAAGGTTATAAGATTTTAAATTAATGAATTGTTATAATAACTTGCATGACAAGTAGTATACAACTATTAATTAATGAATGTATATATTTGGGTGATTAGGTATAGATTCCTATCTAAGTTGCATTGAATGCTTATGATGTATAGGTCTTGTTTAAGTATCCATGTGAATATATGAATGTGCCTTGCTTAAATATCTATGAGAAGCTATGAATGTTAGTTGTTCGAAGTTCCAAGTGAACATATGAAAGTGAATTGTTTAAGTATCCATGTGAACCTATGAATATGACTTGATTAAATACCCTTGTGAACATATATAAGTGTGAATTGTTAGAAAATCAATATGAATCTATGAAAGAGTTTTGTTTGAATACCCTATATATATTTGTAAAAATGTTTGACTCGAACACCTATATATACTTATAATTATGCGTTTTGTTTGAGAGCCAGGTATGCAAGTAACTGACCTATATGAACATGTTTGTGTGTAAGAAAATGTTGATTCGAATGACATGTCTTAATTTGGCTAATTTCCTTGTCCAAGCTTAGAACGTTATATATTTAATAGAATGGATGGAAGAAATAAATTATAGTTTCGTACTTTTAATTGCTTTAAACTACCTTACTAAGCAATTGCTTATCCTTTTTATTCTAACATTTCAGGGTAATCTTGCCTTTGATTATTTTGAGGGCTTGGACGAGAACACAAGGACCAAGATGTATGTTTGTAATCCCTTAGTGTACTCCTAGTTGGTGGCACATATTGGTTAAGCATGCATTGTGTATTTAGGTTTCTTTTGTGGCTTAACATGTATATAAGCCTAATAAGTATTCAAGTTTGTAATTGGCCTTTATTATTTTTGGTGGTTGCTTGCTGCATATAATTTATTAGTTAGCAAGATTTAGTAGTTTCTTGACTGTTGAGTTATGCTAGCGTTATATTTGAATGTTATCCATCTTATAAATCTTGATTTATGATTCTTAAACGGATTGGAATCATGAATAAGTTGATAGGGACCTTATAACTTGAATAAGATTAAAAGTTATAAATAAATAATTAATATGCTAAAAACTAGTGATTGTGGTGTAGGGGGTATGACATGTTGATTATTTGCCTGTAAAACTTTTAAGTTGATTAATCTCCTTGATGATATGTGTGTGTCAACTTCTACCACGTAAATCTTCGAGTTAAACCTTAAGAAAAGAGTAGTATCGTTAAAAAGGGCTGGATTAACGGTTAGAATAGGTAAACGTTTATATGTTAATCAATTACGTTTTTGATTGTGCTATGTAAAGGTTATATGCATCTATCTAGGATTGAATTAAGTGTTGATTTATCTTGAGATGGTAAATAAAAGTGGCTATCACTCTTTGTAATTAGTTTTAATGTCTTGAATAATTACTCTTTGATTAATCTATGTTATACATATGTTGTATAAAGGCCTACCATAATTGAAGGTTTGGTAGTAAATAATAATATGGTCTGAAGGACCTAAATTATAAGAGTAAGCTATGGACCGGTGGTTGATGTGTCTTTGCTTAATATATGTAAGTATCGTATGCATGTTTCTAAAGTTGAAGGCTTATCCACACATATATATATATATATATATATAATAATTTAAATTATCCTAAATTTTGTATGTATGCTTTTGACAAGTGCAGTTGTCATATGTTTGTTCGAATGTTTGTTCCTTAACACTTCCTAATTCGGTTTACTCCTAAACCGGGTTAGGGTGTTACAATTTGATATCAGAGCTTAGGTTTAGTCGATTCTCTAACTAAACCGAAACTCTGCATCGTCATTTATTACATGTGCCACGTAGGAGTTAAATATGATAAGTACTTGTGATCTACGTAAGATAAAAGCTCTCTTATGTGTTAATAATCGGTGAAAATGTCCGGAATATATTTTGGTTGGCTCTTTCATTGAAGGAAGTAGAATAAGGATGAATCGAGAATAATAGAATTTATGAATGCTACTGACTCAGAAAACAATATGTTTAGATAGATAATAAAAACCTCTAAATCAAGTTATGTGGAAATTAAGGGACGAATTTCTTTTAGGGGAGGAGAATTGTAATACCCTGATTATTAGCTTAATAGTTTTGCCCTTTGGCTTTCAAGATAATTATGAATCTAGGATATCTTATAAGTTAAACAATTAAGTTTAGGACCAATCTTTAATAAAGAGAAAACTTATATGCCTAATTCGAAGGACTTAACCGAAGCATTATAGGATGATGTAGTTTGCATGTAATTGAATTTAATTCTTTGGCCTTGGACACTTGTCCATTTGAAATACATGTAAACTGTTAAGGGAAAAGAGGAAATCGGCTATTGTGTCTTTAGGAGAGAAGAAAGCATTATCATCTTCCTCCCTCAAACTTCGAAATAACCGAATAGAGTGAGCATGAGAGAAAAAAAATCATAGTAATCATCTTAGTTGCTTGAGATTTGTGCGTTAAGAGCTTTGTATAGAAGACCATGAATTGGTGAAGGAAGCAAGGATTCCGGAACATGCATAGCTTGGATTAACTTATTAGCGTAGTTTAAAGCCTTGGGATAGGTTTGAAGCCTTCCCGAGCATCCTTCCTTGATTTAATTGGTCGTCTTTAATTTTTGGGTACGTTATGCTTTAGATCTAGCTTGGATTCAAGGTAAGCGTTTAAAAATAAGGTATTTATGATGCACGTTAATTGGTTAAGTACTTGGTCATATGGAAAGTTATTTATGTGTTGTTATATGCGATCGATATGATAAATCTGAAGTCTTGACTAATCGATTAAACAAAAACATGTCGTTGACTTGTTTAAAATCACAAAATATATTTGGAAAATAAACTTGATTAAATGGTTGTTGTTCTATGAAATGAGCTATGATCCTAGGTTATAAGTATGCAAAATAATATTCTATTAAGTTTCTAATATGATGCGATAACATATGGCTTAGTTTATATGTTGATATGGTTAAAGACTTATGTTCATAACTAAATTTATGTGTATTTAATGAGTGATCTTCCTATATTACCGTATGACTAAGAAAAGGATTATAACATATAGAAATTCATACGTGAACAATATATATGTATTCAGAATGAACAATTAAAATCTATGTTCATTCAATGTATTGATTGTAGCAAGATATAATTGAAGTACTAATTATGTTCGAAGGATATATACATATATGGTTGAACTTGTGAATGCTATGAAGCAAGCCTTGATGGCATGAAAATAAGAATATGGAATGATACTCAACTTTGTTGAGGATATGAAAAGCTCATAACTGTATGAATAAGGAGCTAAGTTCAATCCTGATTATGATAAGATAAGATTATGTGTAAAGCCTTGGATTTTAGTTAGTCATTGGTATAGTTGGCATGCTATAGAGTCTATAGAGCTCGTGTTTGGGGTGGACTACGGTCTGGACTACAATCTTTATTTGGCGAAAATAAGAGGGAAGTGTTGTGGTCACTTGGCGACAGTAGGAGGGATTGACCGGAACTGCGAGTACCATTTTGCTTTGGAGACAGGTTGGTTGGGGATTCAAGTACCTAGGCTGTTACTTGATTCTCAAGGCTATATTAAAATCAAAACAATGAAAGATGCAAATTCAATTGATTAATTACTTTGGTGCCTTATAAGACAAGTTATTATATTTATATACTTTTGATTTATTAATGCTTAATAACTTATATGATGAGTAAAATGTTCATAAAATGTTATATTGATAATCTTATAAATAAAAGATAGTTAATGTCTAATATATCCAATGAAATGTTCTATATAGTGTCTTTATATGTAGATAATAATCATTCATATGTGATCTTTTGTTTCATTTAGAATTTGAATGGACATGTCTCGATTGAATGTCATTAGTCAATGACTAGTTTTCTTGTTAAATTAAGGTCTTACATGGTTATGTTGTATGTTTGGATGAAAGTATTGAATGTTTTATTTGTAAAGCTGATTACTTCAAGTTATTGTATCAAGTATATATATCTATAACTCAATAAGAACATTATCATGATTTAAATAAATAAATAATACTTTACTGGGTTAACAAACAATGCATGTTTAATTAAAACTAGTATTATTCTTATTTAGATATAAATTAAGTTTGAATGAGGTAAATAATCACTCGTTGTTTAAATGTGATTATAAAAGAAAAATCAGGAGGATTCCGCTTGATTTCATGTTAACTAGTCAGACTTGTATTCTAGTCTGTTTAGAATAATCAAAATAAGATTTTAAGAATTGTTTGAAGGAATCCTAGTAAGTATTGGAATGTTTTGAACCTATATTGTATACGCATGATTGAAATGAATACAAGTATTTAATTGACTGTTTTGAACTCATATAATACAAATATTAATTAAGGAATCTTTTGGAAATATAACTATATACTTAATTAATTAAGTATATTTTAGACCGTTTTGTATGTAAGAGTATACTTGAATTAATGGAACTATAGATATTCTGAGCTAAAGATATACAAGTGAAATAAGTTACTATCTTATATGACCAGTAACTCTGAATTATATCATTCTATGTTGATAAATTGTTGGATAAGTAAAAGATTAATAACTTATGATTGGATTAGCTACATTAAAAGAAACCATAAAGGTTATAAGATTTTAAATTAATGAATTGTTATAATAACTTGCATGACAAGTAGTATACAACTATTAATTAATGAATGTATATATTTGGGTGATTAGGTATAGATTCCTATCTAAGTTGCATTGAATGCTTATGATGTATAGGTCTTGTTTAAGTATCCATGTGAATATATGAATGTGACTTGCTTAAATATCTATGAGAAGTTATGAATGTTAGTTGTTCGAAGTTCCAAGTGAACATATGAAAGTGAATTGTTTAAGTATCCATGTGAACCTATGAATATGACTTGATTAAATACCCTTGTGAAATATATAAGTGTGAATTGTTAGAAAATCAATATGAATCTATTGAAAGAGTTTTGTTCAAATACCCTATATATATTTGTAAAAATGTTTGACTCGAACACCTATATATACTTATAATTATGCATTTTGTTTGAGAGCCATGTATGCAAGTAACTAACCTATATGAACATGTTTGTGTGTAAGAAAATGTTGATTCGAATGACATGTCTTAATTTGGCTAATTTCCTTGTCCAAGCTTAGAACGTTATATATTTAATAGAATGGATGGAAGAAATAAATTATATTTTTGTACTTTTAATTGCTTTAAACTACCTTACTAAGCAATTGCTTATTTTTTTATTCTAACATTTCAGGGTAATCTTGCCTTTGATTATTTTGAGGGCTTGGACGAGAACACAAGGACCAAGATGTATGTTTGTAATCCCTTAGTGTACTTCTAGTTGGTGGCACATATTGGTTAAGCATGCATTGTGTATTTAGGTTTCTTTTGTGGCTTAACATGTATATAAGCCTAATAAGTATTCAAGTTTGTAATTGGCCTTTATTATTTTTGGTGGTTGCTTGCTGCATATAATTTATTAGTTAGCAAGATTTAGTAGTTTCTTGACTGTTGAGTTATGCTAACATTATATTTGAATGTTATCCATCTTATAAATCTTGATTTATGATTCTTAAACAGATTGGAATCATGAATAAGTTGATAGGGACCTTATAACTTGAATAAGATTAAAAGTTATAAATAAATAATTAATATGCTAAAAACTAGTGATTGTGGTGTAGGGGGTATGACATGTTGATTATTTGCCTGTAAAACTTTTAAGTTGATTAATCTCCTTGATGATATGTGTTGTCAACTTCTACCACGTAAATCTTTGAGTTAAACCTTAAGAAAAGAGTAGTATCGTTAAAAAGGGCTGGATTAACGGTTAGAATAGGTAAACGTTTATATGTTAATCAATTACGTTTTTGATTGTGCTATGTAAAGGTTATATGCATCTATCTAGGATTGAATTAAGTGTTGATTTATCTTGAGATGGTAAATAAAAGTGGCTATCACTCTTTGTAATTAGTTTTAATGTCTTGAATAATTACTCTTTGATTAATCTATGTTATACATATGTTGTATAAAGGCCTACCATAATTGAAGGTTTGGTAGTAAATAATAATATGGTCTGAAGGACCTAAATTATAAGAGTAAGCTATGGACCGGTGGTTGATGTGTCTTTGCTTAATATATGTAAGTATCGTATGCATGTTTCTAAAGTTGAAGGCTTATCCACACATATATATATATATATATATATAATAATTTAAATTATCCTAAATTTTGTATGTATGCTTTTGACAAGTGCAGTTGTCATATGTTTGTTCGAATGTTTGTTCCTTAACACTTCCTAATTCGGTTTACTCCTAAACCGGGTTAGGGGTGTTACAATTTGATATCAGAGCTTAGGTTTAGTCGATTCTCGAACTAAACCGAAACTCGTTGCATCGTCATTTATTACATGTGCCACGTAGGAGTTAAATATGATAAGTACTTGTGATCTACGTAAGATAAAAGCTCTCTTATGTGTTAATAATCAGTGAAAATGTCTGGAATATATTTTGGTTGGCTCTTTCATTGAAGGAAGTAGAATAAGGATGAATCGAGAATAATAGAATTTATGAATGCTACTGACTCAGAAAACAATATGTTTAGATAGATAATAAAAACCTCTAAATCAAGTTATGTGGAAATTAAGGGACGAATTTCTTTTAGGGGAGGAGAATTGTAATACCCTGATTATTAGCTTAATAGTTTTGCCCTTTGGCTTTCAAGATAATTATGAATCTAGGATATCTTATAAGTTAAACAATTAAGTTTAGGACCAATCTTTAATAAAGAGAAAACTTATATGCCTAATTCGAAGGACTTAACCGAAGCATTATAGGATGATGTAGTTTGCATGTAATTGAATTTAATTCTTTGGCCTTGGACACTTGTCCATTTGAAATACATGTAAACTGTTAAGGGAAAGAGGAAATCGGCTATTGTGTCTTTAGGAGAGAAGAAAGCATTATCATCTTCCTCCCTCAAACTTCGAAATAACCGAATAGAGTGAGCATGAGAGAAAAAAAATCATAGTAATCATCTTAGTTGCTTGAGATTTGTGCGTTAAGAGCTTTGTATAGAAGACCATGAATTGGTGAAGGAAGCAAGGATTCCGGAACATGCATAGCTTGGATTAACTTATTAGCGTAGTTTAAAGCCTTGGGATAGGTTTGAAGCCTTCCCGAGCATCCTTCCTTGATTTAATTGGTCGTCTTTAATTTTTGGGTACGTTATGCTTTAGATCTAGCTTGGATTCAAGGTAAGCGTTTAAAAATAAGGTATTTATGATGCACGTTAATTGGTTAAGTACTTGGTCATATGGAAAGTTATTTATGTGTTGTTATATGCGATCGATATGATAAATCTGAAGTCTTGACTAATCGATTAAACAAAAACATGTCGTTGACTTGTTTAAAATCACAAAATATATTTGGAAAATAAACTTGATTAAATGGTTGTTGTTCTATGAAATGAGCTATGATCCTAGGTTATAAGTATGCAAAATAATATTCTATTAAGTTTCTAATATGATGCGATAACATATGGCTTAGTTTATATGTTGATATGGTTAAAGACTTATGTTCATAACTAAATTTATGTGTATTTAATGAGTGATCTTCCTATATTACCGTATGACTAAGAAAAGGATTATAACATATAGAAATTCATACGTGAACAATATATATGTATTCAGAATGAACAATTAAAATCTATGTTCATTCAATGTATTGATTGTAGCAAGATATAATTGAAGTACTAATTATGTTCGAAGGATATATACATATATGGTTGAACTTGTGAATGCTATGAAGCAAGCCTTGATGGCATGAAAATAAGAATATGGAATGATACTCAACTTTGTTGAGGATATGAAAAGCTCATAACTGTATGAATAAGGAGCTAAGTTCAATCCTGATTATGATAAGATAAGATTATGTGTAAAGCCTTGGATTAGAGTCAGTCATAGGTATAGTTGGCAAGCTATAGAGTCTATAGAGCTCGTGTTTGGGGTGGACTACGGTCCTGGACTACAATCTTTATTTGGCGAAAATAAGAGGGAAGTGTTGTGGTCACTTGGCGACAGTAGGAGGGATTGACCGGAACTGCGAGTACCATTTTGCTTTGGAGACAGTTGGTTGGGGATTCGAGTACCTAGGCTGTTACTTGATTCTCAAGGCTATATTAAAATCAGAACAATGAAAGATGCAAATTCAATTGATTAATTACTTTGGTGCCTTATAAGACAAGTTATATATATACTTTTGATTTATTAATGCTTAATAACTTATATGATGAGTAAAATGTTCATAAAATGTTATATTGATAATCTTATAAATAAGAGATAGTTAAGGTCTAATATATCCATGAAATGTTCTATATAGTGTCTTTATATGTAGATAATAATCATTCATATGTGATCTTTTGTTTCATTTAGAATTTGAATGGACATGTCTCGATTGAATGTCATTAGTCAATGACTAGTTTTATGTTAAATTAAGGTCTTACATGGTTATGTTGTACGCTTGGATGAAAGTATTGAATGTTTTATTTGTAAAGCTGATTACTTCAAGTTATTGTATCAAGTATATATATCTATAACTCAATAAGAACATTATCATGATTAAATAAATAAATTATACTTTACTGGGTTAACAAAGAATGCATGTTTAATTAAAACTAGTATTATTCTTATTTAGATATAAATTAAGTTTGAATGAGGTAAATAATTACTCGTTGTTTAAATGTGATTATAAAAGAAAAATTAGGAGGATTCCGCTTGATTTCATGTTAACTAGTCAGACTTGTATTCTGGTCTGTTTAGAATAATTAAAATAAGATTTTAAGAATTGTTTGAAGGAATCCTAGTAAGTATTGGAATGTTTTGAACCTATGTTGTATACGCATGACTGAAATGAATACAAGTATTTAATTGACTGTTTTGAACTCATATAATACATATATGAATTAAGGTCTCTTTTGGAAATATAACTATATACTTAATTAATTAAGTATATATTTAGACCGTTTTGTATGTAAGAGTATACTTGAATTAATGGAACTATAGATATTCTGAGCTAAAGATATACAAGTGAAATAAGTTACTATCTTATATGACCAGTAACTCTTATATCATTCTGTGTTGATAAATTGTTGGATAAGTAAAAGATTAATAGCTTATGAATGGATTAGCTACATTAAAAAGAAATCATAAAGGTTATACGATTTTAAATCAATGAATTATTGTAATAACTTGCATGACAAGTAGTATATAACTATTAATTAATGAATATATATTTGGGTGATTAGGTATAGATTCCTATCTAAGTTGCTTTGAATGCTTATGATGTATAGGTCTTGTTTAAGTATCCATGTGAATCTATGAATGTGACTTGCTTAAATATCTATGAGAAGTTATGAATGTAAGTTGTTCGAAGTTCCATGTGAACATATGAAAGTGAATTGTTTAAGTATCCATGTGAAACTATGAATATGACTTGATTAAATACCCTTGTGAATATATAAGTGTGACTTGTTAGAAAATCAATATGAATCTATTAAAGAGTTTTGTTCAAATACCCTATATATATTTGTAAAAATGTTTAACTTGAACACCTATATATACATATAAGTATGCATTTTGTTTGAGAGCCATGTATGCAAGTAACTAACCTATTGAACATGTTTGTGTGTAAGAAAATGTTGATTCGAACGACATGTCTTGATTTAGCTAATTTCCTTGTCAAGCATAGAACGTTATATATTTAAAAGAATGGATGGAAGAAATAAATTATATTTTTGTACTTTTAATTGCTTTAAACCACCTCACTAAGCAATTGCTTTTTTTTTTATTCTAACATTTCAGGGTAATCATGCCTTTGATTATTTTGAGGGCTTGGACGAGATCGCAAGGACCATGATGCATGTTTGTAATCCCTTAGTGTACTTCTAGTTCGTGGCACATAGTGGTTAAGCATGCATTGAGTATTTAGATTTCTTTTGTGGCTTAACATGTATACAAGCCTAATAAGTATTCAAGTTTGTAATGGGCCTTTATTATTTATGGTGGTTGCTTGCTGCATATGATTTATTAGTTAGCAAGATTTAGCAGTTGCTTGACTGTTGAGTCATGCTAACATTATATTTGAATGTTATCCATCTTTGAAATCTTGATTTATGATGCTTAAACAGATTGGAATAATGAATATGTTGATAGGGTACCTTATAACTTGAATAAGATTTTAAGTTATAAATAAATAATTAATATGCTAAAAACTAGTGATTATGGTGTAAGGGGTATGACATGTTGATTATTTGTCTTTAAGACTTTTAAGTTAATTAATCTCCTTGATGATATGTGTGTATCGAATTCTAGTATGTAAATCTTTGAGTTAAACCTTAAGAAAAGAGTAGTATCGTTAAAAATGGCTAGATTAACGGTTAGAATAAGTAAAAGTTTTTTTGTTAATGAATTACGTTTTTAATTGTGCTACGTAAGTTAGATGCATCTATCTAGGATTGAATTAAGTGTTGATTTATCCTGAGATGGTAAATAAATGTGGCTATCACTCTTTGTAATTAGTTTTAATGTCTCGAATAATTACTCTTTGATCAATCTATGTTATACATATGTTGTATAAAGGCCTACCATAATTGAAGGTTTGGTAGTAAATAATAATATGGTCTGAAGGACCTAAATTATAAGAGTAAGCTATAGACTGGTAGTTGATATGTCTTTGCTTAATATATGTAAGTATCATCCGCATGTTTTTAACGTTGAAGACTTATCCACATGTATATATAAAAAAATAATTTAAATTATCCTAAATTCTGTATGTATGCTTTCGACAAGTGCCAGCTGTCATATGTTTGTTCCTTAACACTTCCTAATTCGGTTTACTCCTAAGTCGGGTTATGGGAGTTACAACAGTTACATTACAATTGGGAGACATATCTCTAACTCATCCGAATGGAAAAATAAAGGATGTCCTTATTCGTGTGTACAAGTTCATTTTTCTTACAGACTTTATTATTCTTGATTGCGAGGCAGACAAGGATGTTCATATAATCCTTGCCCACTGCAAATTCTTTGCTATTGGGAAGAAAGTTATTGATGTATCAAAAGGAGAACTTACAATGCGGGTCGACAATTACCAAGTTACTTTTGGGATGTTCAATGCAGATATTGGAAGAATGATTAAGGAATATCATCATATTGATATTCTCGACAAAATCATTCAAGAAGACTTGAATCATCGTGGTATACTCATTTATGAGGATACTGAGCTGACAATGGTAGAAAATGATCTTCCAAATTTTGACCACATTGTTGAAGTACTCATTACGTCAGTTTACCAAAAATGGCAAGTTGAATCTTTAGATCTCGCTCGTCAGACAATTCCTACTTTTAAACCATCTATTGAAGAAGCTCATACTCTAGAACTCAAACCATTACCAGCTAATCTCAAGTATGTATTCCTTAGAGATGTAGAAACACTTTAATCATTGTCTCTTCAACTCTGGATGCAATGCAAGAAGCTAAGTTGATAAATATTCTGAAGCAACATAAACATGCTATTGCCTGGACCATTGCGGATATTAAGGACATTAGTCCATCTTTCTGCATGCACAAGATAAAGCTGGATAATGAGAACAAATAGTCTATTGAGCCGCAACGCCGACTGAATGAGAAGATGAAAGAAGTAGTCAAGAAGGAAATCCTCAAGTGGTTGGACGCGTGTATTATCTATGCATATTTGTATGGACTACAGGTGACTCAATGCAACCACAAGAAAAGATCATTTCTCTCTTTCTTTCATTGATCAAATGCTACATAGACTTGTGGGCAAGGAGTATTACTGTTTTTTATATGGATATTCTGGCTACAATCAAATTGCTATTGCACCCAAAGATTAGGAGAATACTACTTTTACATGCCCATTCGAGATATTTGCCTTCCGTCACATGTCGTTTGTTCTTTGTAATGCACAAGACACATTTCAAAGGTGTATGATGGAAAGATTTTTAGATATGATTGATAATTCCTTTGAAATCTTTATGGATAACTTTTCGGTGTATGGGAATAACATCGACCATTGTATCAACAATCTGATGTGAGGACACTAATTTAGTTCTAAATTGGGAAAATGTTATTTCATGGTCACTAAGGGGATTGTGTTGGGCAATAGAATATCGAAAGCTAGAATTGAGGTTGATAGAGCCAAAGTGGATGTAATTGAAAATTTTCCGCCACCAACGAATGTGAAGGGTATCCGAAGTTTTCTAGGTCATGCTAGGTTTTATAGAAGATTCATTCGAGAATTTTTTAAGACCAAAAAATCTGTATACTTATTGTTGGAGCATAACAGAAAATTTGTATTAGATGATGCATGTTTGGATGCATTCAATAAAATTAAAACATAGCTTGTGAACGCGCTGATTGTTGTTACACCCAACTGAGAGAAATCGTTTAAACTAATGTGCGATGCCAGTGACTTTGTTGTGGGAGAAGTCTTAGGGAAATGAAGAGATAAGGTATTTCATGTGATCTACTACGCTAGTAAGACTCAAACTAGAGCTCAAATCAATTACACTACTACTGAGAAAGAGTTGTTAGCGGTAATTTTTGCTTTTGATAAGTTTTGCTCTTATCTTGTGGGTGCTAAAATTATAGTTTATACTGATCATTCTTCTTTGATATACCTTTTTGCAAAAAAAAGATGCAAAGCCTAGGTTGATCTGATGGATTTTATTGCTGCAAGAATTTGATATTGAGATAAAAGACCGCAAAGGGTTAGAAAATCAAGTTGTTGACCACCTTTTGAGATTGGAAGTAGGCAGCAAATACAGAAATAAGCTACAAATTGTCGACGCATTCCATGATGAAAAGCTTTTCGTTGTGGATGCAACACCATGGTATGCTGATTTTGTAAATTACTTGGTTTATGGAAAGACTCTTGTGGGTGTAACTGGGTACAAAAAGGCAAGATTTCTTAGAGATGCAACGGAATATCATTGGAATGAACCTTATCTATTCAAGGTTTGCAATGATAATATAATTCGACATTGTATCCCTAAGGAAGAAATGACATCGATATTACAGCATTGTCATAATGCTCCATATGGAGGGCATTTTGGTGGCATAAGAACGGCTGCCAAAGTCCTTTAATTTGGATTTTATTGGGCAACATTATTCAAAGATGCTCATGAGTTTTCCCAATGATGTGACCTTTGTTAGCATAATGGGTCAATATCCAAGAGAAATGAGATGCCACAACAACCAATAATGGAAATTGAGCTATTTGATGTTTGGGGATTTGATTTCATGGGTCATTTTCCTAATTATTCTGGCAATCTATATATTTTGGCTGCTATGGGCTATGTTTCAAAGTGGATAGAAGTCGTTGCAGTGCCTAAAATGATGCAAAAAAGATTGTGAAGTTCTTTCACAAGTATATACTCACTCAGTTTGGAACACCAAGAGCATTGATCAGCGACCAGGGAAATCATTTCCATTGCAGCCAGATGGCCGTTGCATTGAAATGTTATAGAGTAAATCATAGACTTACCACAACATATCATCCCTAGTCTAATAGACAGGAAAAGATTTCTAATCGGGACATTAAAAATATCTTAGAAAAAGTGGTCAATAGCACTAGGAAAGATTGGTCATTTTACCTAGATGATGTATTGTGGGCTATAGTACTGCATACAAGACTCCTTTGGGAATGTCGCCATATCAACTTGTTTTTTGAAAATCATGTCATTTGCTTGTGGAGCTTGAACACAAGGCCTTGATTATGAGGCTATGGGAAGAAGGGATTTCTAAACATTACTGAATTAGAAGAAATTCGCCGTAATGGCTATGAAAATGCAACCACTTACAAGGACAAGAGCAAGCGATGGTACGACAAGATTATTTTGCAGCAACAATTTGCAGTAGGATAGTTGGTTTTTCTATTTAATTCTAGACTGAAATTGCACCTAGGCAAATAGCGGTCATGCTGGTCTGGACCTTTTGAAGTTGTGGAAGTATTTTCACACGGTGCAATCACAATAAAATATACTAAGGGGGAATTCCATTCAAAGTCAATAGGCAAATACTTAAATTATATTTTGGTGACTTTGATTCCATGAATATTGAGAGCATTAAAGTGGTTGAATTCTTTTGACATTACATTTATTTGTTTAATTAGATATAGATTTAGTTTTCCTTATTTGTTTTTATTTTCTTTTAATTATCTTTCTTGCTTTTTTGCATAATAAATTATCCCTTGTCTTATATGGAAATCTCTTCTAACAAATTGTATGGCAAGATGGCTCACAAGTTATGCATGATATTTGGGGGCAATTAGGGTTATTCCATTACACTAATTGATCCCTAAAATCACAGACTTTCACCATGATATTTGTATTGTCATCATATTTTCATTGTCATTGTAATTGTATTTAGTTCTAATGTCATTGCATTCATCATTCTAACCATATCTTGTCATTGCATTCTGTCATTTCATTTTTTTCTTTTGCATTGGGGATAATGAAATCTTTAAGTTTGGGGGTATACACCTAGGAGTTGAAATGCCCCCATTTCAACTTTTTAAGTAAATGCAAGGTTATTTTGGGTTGAAAAATCTTTTGCTTGCATTCGATGTGTAAACCTTGAATCATTCTAATTATTGATATACATGATAGATGATTGCATTTTTAACTCTACATTAATGTATTTGCTTGTTTGAGTAAATAATATCTAGCACCATTTCTTTTATTTTGGATGATTTTTGCTTATGTCAGTTGTGTTATTTATGCTAGAATATCTTACTAAGTATAAATAAAAGGCATTCCAATGTGAGTGCAATAAAATAAAGTAGCTTTAAGGGGTAACACTCCTCTGCATGCGTTAGAAAAATGAAACTGGCCAAAGGCTATCGTTGTATAAGTGTGTCGTTACAATGAAGTATTTCTTGGGGGTTCGTTGCACAACATCTTACTTCTCAGGGTCTAGGGTGCATTCATTGTTCGATATCCCTTGCTATATAATAAAAAAGGAGAAAAAGAAAAAAACATAAAAAGTATGTATTTGATATTTATATCTTGTTATATTTGGTACTAAATAAATGCTAATAGGTGGAAAGAATTTGGGGTGATAGGTATGATGTTAGGTATTCTTGAAATGCTTGCTTATATATTGTTGTTGGAATTGTTTATGCAATCTTTTGTCTTATCGATGCAATGAATTTGTTGGTTGGTTGGAATGATTAAAGTATCTAGAATGCCTCTAAACTATTGCTGGACCTTGTTGCTTTAAATTTTACTTGATGACAAGTAAAAACTCAAGTTTGGGGGTGTGATAGCTCTTTAATGAGCATATATTTTCCCTAGATTTATAGATTTAATTGTCACCACATTAGTAATTATTGCATTTTCACATTTATTTCTTGCATTTTTTCTAACTTAGTCTCAGTTGCTCGTATTTCACATATTTTTGTCTATTTTTCCTTGTTGTCGTTGTAGTTCTAATGTCCCTGTAGAGGAAGTCTCACCACTGTAGGCAATTCGACACTATAACTACTAGTTGTCCAGTCTGCTAAAAGATAAGGATGACCTTGCCAGCTATATTATTTGTTATAACAAATTCTTTAAGGCCTTGGGTCACACAAAACACCTGAAGGACGTGTGTCCTTTCTTGGGTAGCTTATAAAAGGACGAATTCGAGAAGAGAGAAAGTCACTCGAATTCTATTTTCATATCATCTTTAACCTCAAGTTTTTTCCTCTCATCCATGGCAATTTAAGCTCCATTTTCGGAGATCTGAGGTGAAGCTTGGCAGAATTATCCAAGGAGAAAAAGATTCTAGTGCAATATCAAGGAGAATATTTTGTTATCTTCTTAAACACTTCTTTTAGTATATGTTTTTTTGGAGATTTCTTTTAGATTTTGTTCTTTAATAAAGATGGTTTAAACTTTTAAGCTCTGAATGAACTTGATTAATCTTATTTTTTAGTTCAATATATTGTTATTGGCTTTTTCTCATACTTTGATTGTTGGATCTAATTTTGGTTTGCATGAGAATGTTAAACTTAGTTACAAACACCGATTGATGCAGTGACAAGTCATGTTAACAAGTCATTACAATGAGTGTTGAATGAGGATACAATGAGAGTTGATTTGCTGGTCCTAAGGATTGTAGTTTTTGACTTATAATGAGAGTTAAAGCCGATCTACATCTCTGCGTCAACAATTGAAGATTGAATGGAAGTTAGTAACGAGCTTACTCTTCACTAGCCAATTGAGCCATCGTACTTCCTTGAGTGTACTTGATCTTTTGCAAAGCTAAATCAAGGAGATCTTGATTTTATTTCACTATCTCTTGACTTTTTTATATTTTTGTTTGCTACCACAATTGATTTATTAATATTCACTTTATTCCTTTATTGCAACCATTATTAACCTCACAATTTTCCCTTTAACAAAATTGCTTGTGTCCACATAATACTTAAGCTAAATACATCATCCTCGTGGGGCTGATATTCAAACAGGATTGTCATGTTTCTATTCTTGCATCGACAATGTTGCTTGCACTTAGACTTTGACGTTTTTACACTGATCAATAGTCTTTCAATCACCATTTTCGGTTGCAATAGTCTTCCAATTGCTTTTTAACGGTGGTAATAATCTATCAATTACCTTTTTTATACCTCCAACCCTGATAATGTATTTCAATTACCTTAAAGTCGTGGTTACCTCAAGGCCCGGATAATATCTTTCAATTACCTAAAAGTCGAGGAACGATCGATCGATTGGGCTCTAAACCCTTTACATTTTACAGTGCACTTTTAATCCTATGGCATGCCAACTATATTTGATACTTTTTGAGAGTGTAAAATAGCCAATATAGATCATACATGCATGGGAACTTATGTTTTTCAATGCCATATTTTTTCATTTCATCACTTATGCTCAAATCATGCTCTTAGCATTTATCTCAATGGTTGTGAAACTTGCATATTCATTTAAACCATTCTCATGTTTATAAAATATGGAAAATCATGATTTGTATGAATTGCAACAACAAGTTCCATTCTCATGCATTTTATCAAACCAATTTCAAAACATTTATATGCATCAAAATGCTAAGCTTGAAAGATACTCAAATGTAAATCATTTTAACTTACTCTTGTACTTAGGAAAGCTTTTCACACTTTCCCTAAGTCTCCAAAACAGAGCCTTAAAGCTTAGTAATCCTATTAAATCGATTTCACTCGCCGATACGCAATCGCCTCCCTTACCGTCTTTGTGTCTCAAGCTACCGAAATGATCCGATAACTATGAAGAAGTTGGAGTTTTGTGCCCTAAGTGAAGTAATTTATGTAATTACTGAATCATTTGGACTGAAATGAAATAAATAAAATTTCTAAATATTATTTATAGACTACTTTATTATGTACATTATCATCAAACTTGATATTGCATGTAAAGTGATAAAGTGATAAGCAAATATTGGCTCATTGATTACCTATGGTTTAGCTGAATATAAGTTTTATTAAAAGGTTGATTATAATATAGAAGACAACTTATATTAGTTGGTAATCTAAACATGTCAGTAGTTCATAGAATTATTTGGGCAGATAATTCAGAAGAACTGTTATGTTGTCTAAAGTCCAAATGGGGAGATAGCTTGTCTAGGCTATAGGAACGGTTGACACCCGAGTAGAGAAGTATATGTGTTTGTCTGGACTGGCAACACATTGGACTAGACCCAAGATGAATTAAGATCTTAAATCTGTTTAAAGATTAAATTCACTTGTGATGTTAAAAAATATATTTATCTTAATCCCGATTAAATGTAGAACCATGTGTGTGTGACTTGCATACTTTGATATATCAATATCTGATGCTTCTCGAAGTAGTAAGTTGATGGATGATATGTTGGGTATGTGACTCTTATATGACGTGGATGCATTTATAGATATGGAATCATAGCTCAATTAAAGAGTAAATGGTATCCTCTCAATGACATTGTAATGGTTTGTGAAAATGGAACGTGGCTACGAGTGGTTCGTCAAGGATGAATGACTTATTATTACTTTGTGTAATAATCATTTTCACTATTTGGTTTACAATGGAACCTTGAGATTAAAGTGATCAAACCGGATGAACGGTTCAATCCAAAGGGATTGAATATCCTACGAGAGTAATATATTTATGACAAGGTCTTGGACAAAAGCTACATGGTAAGCTTTTAGTAATGTTATATGTATGGGAGCGGTCATGGTACTATAGTGGAATGACTCATTGACTTAAATAACGGACGTGTAATTAATTGACAAAAAGTTTTGAATGAATTACATATTGTTTTAGCCCACCTCATGTAAGTTCAATTGGTCGCTTCACTAGCTCAATTTGACTCAAAACATATTGCTTGATTAAATTGTGAACTAAGAGGAAAAATGATGGTTGAGAAATAGATTGCGAAAAATTACTTATTTAAGTAATTGCATTTTCTCATGAATGGGAGAATTAAAATGATTTAGAAATCAATTTAATAACTTTAGAAATTTATTTAATTAGCTCCAAAGTGGAATATTAAATTAATAAATCATGATTTAATTTAAATAGTTTGAAAATTATTTTAATAATTTGGATCATCCAATTGAGTCTAAAATAGAATATTAAATTAATAAATCATTGTTTTGAATTAATGGACTTGTAAATTAAAATGGAAGATTAAATAAAGTTTTACATAAATTCTAAGACAGTAAAGTTTTTTAGATTTTACGGAATTAGAATTGGACTATGTAAAAATTATTTGATGGAGGAAAATTACTTTGACCATAATTAATTATGGATTAAAATTAATTTGGGTCTATTTTAATTGTTGGGCATTCAATTGAGTATTTGAATTTTGGACTTGAGTATTTAATTAATACCATTAACTAAATATGGTCTAAATCAAATAAAAAGAAAATTAATATATATATATATATATATATATATTAAAGGCCCACGGCAGTGAGCATGTTTGCAATTCAATTGCAACAAATTGATTTCAATTTGAAATGGAAGTTTGCGGCAGACTTGTAGTTTGCTTCCATCAATCTGATAAAAAGTAATATACGGTGTGCTTATTTTAAAGCTAGTATATTTGCATTTTAATTGGATTGGCACTCCTAGTTAATTCGAAAGTCTTTATAAATTATTTGGAATTTTCAACAAGAAAAATTATTGAATAATAACCATAAGGGTTATTTAGTATTTTTAGTATTTTTTCTGTGTTCATAAATTGACTGGTGCCCACACACCTAGCATCTGTGAGTGTGAGAATAGCAAATATCTTTTGGTTAGAAGCATAAATATAGTAGAAGTTCGGGTCATGGAAAATAATCCAGAGACTTATCAGGTGTAACACCCAAACCCGGATGCTACATGTGGGCCACAAGTCCAAACCACTCCTATAAAAAATTTTATTTATAAGCCCAATAATTCGCAAATCATCAAATATAACCCATGACATATTGATAAATAAGTTCAAAAGTATTCAAAACATTTAAAACATTCAAAATGAGCTCCAAATAAACCAACATCAAAACATTTGGCCGATACAAGTTTAATTCAAATAGAGTTACCAATACATAGGGTCCCACCCTTTATATCTATGTACATGTACTCTACCACAATGGCCAATGCTTTATTCTTTGCTTCGATGGTGCTCCCACGACACACGAACGACCTACTTACCTAAAACGAAAACAACAATTCTGAACGCTGAGCTAATAAAGCTCAGTGGATACACAACCACTCGACCATGCTTCAGGTGAATCATGATTAAGAGCATGCTAGATAAAATGATATCAAGGTAAGATAAAGAGTGGCGCTACCATAACCGCCTAAAATACATGCTAGCATGAATGCAACAACTCAAATATCACAAGCATATCAATCAAACAAACCAGAGGTGATGCCCATTGTCACCCAATACAGAGGACGTGCACCCATGCTCCAAATCTCACATCGAGCGTCAATACTTGGAATCTCATATCTAGTTTTCATTTGGAATCTCACATCGAGTGAGTGGCTCGAAATCTCACATCAAGCAGATATCATCACTCAATCTCACATCAAGTGGTCTTCAATTCATCACTCAAAATCTCACATCAAGTGGCCTTCTTGTGTTGCAACACTCGCTCACTGGGTATCCGGATCCCACCAAACAATGACACATGACCAAACAAGTGTCCACACATGAAGCAGCCACACATGATCTATAAAACTCAGAAATTGGGTCTAGTGACTTCAGGTTAGGGGTTCGAGAGAATCGGTTAGGACAATTCGAATAGTTTTAGGAATTTTATTTTATAAAATTGATTTTAGGTAAAAATAAATTATGGAAAAATACTATAAAGTACTTAATTAATATTTTAAGTAATTTGGTGAAGTCAATTTGAGGTAATTAAATCTGATTTTAAGGCAATTTGGTCTAGTGACTAAATCGAAAGATTTCAAAATAGTTTTTGGTGACTAAATCAAAAGGGTCAAAACTTATAATCTTTAAGGAGCTATTTGACCAATCTTTTTTAGCAGATTTCTCTCTTAATTTAGGCTATTTTAAAAGGTGTTTTAAATGGTTTTATAATAAAATAAAAAGAGAATTTATTAAAAAGATTTTTAATCGCTAATTCACTTTCTTATGTAACTATTTTTCACCAAACTTTTTTCTCTCAACTTTCTCAGCAACCAAACTAGGATTTCAACACTAAAAATCCCAGGATCAATTCATATTGATTTCCTTTTTTATTTTTCATTGATTTCTCTAAATTCTATTGTAAAACCTCTTTGGATTTCCTCAAAGCTTAGCCACTTAAAGGAGAAATCAATAAATAGAGGTGATTTTCGTTTCTCTCCTCTAATTAAAGGTTCTTTATTGAAATTCCCAAGTTCTTGATCCTTTTTTGTTAATTTATGTTAAGAAATTATGATTTTAATATAGATTTATCGATTAAATTAAGTTTTCTTGGAAAATTGTTGGAAATTGATTTGGATCTGTTTTGATGATGAATCTAATGGATTTAGAAATCCATTTAAATGTATTTTAATGTTGAAAGAGTTAATTAATCAATGTAATCCCGAAACTATGTGAATTGTTAGTGTTGTTGTAGTGTTGCTGGAGGTATAAGGACATGTTTAAGATGTTTTTGGATGTTAATTGATGTTGTTAATGTGCTTTAATCATTATATGTTGGCTTGTCTTTGGTTAGGAAAGTTTTTGTAACCCCCTCGACCCGGCCTAGATGCCTGACCGAATCAAGTGAGCTACATTAGGTTTGCGGAAGCAAACCGGAGAAAGGTTCTGAAAAGTCAGTCCGTTTTTTTCCTTTTAACTTGTCTAGATGAAAATTATTAGTCTTACATGTACATACTTGCAGCAGGTGAAATTTCGAAGAAAACGAATCACAAAAAGGTAACCATTTGCTTCATATTCCTTTTGGGGACCAAAATGTAAATACTTTAAATTATTGATCCAAAATTGAAATTAAGGTTACCAATACTCAATTAGTCCATTTACATGCCCATGTCTCAAATTTCAGGTCATAATGATCAACTATAAGCATACAATTACATTTGCAATATTTAGGGACTAAAGCGCAAGAGACCAGAAACTAGATTCCATGACATTTCCTGTAAAAACTGCCACCCGTACCGATACGAAGCTACCACGCATACCGGTACTCAGTGCTCCATATCGGTACACCATGTTAGCTTGCAAAATATTAAAGTCGTATCGGTACGAGCCCTTGGTGTTTCGGTACACGGTTTTTTTCCCTAAAAAGCAACTTTTCAATAACGAGTTCACATACCAATACACCTTATCCCGTATCGGCACGCCAAGCTTAAATTGCTTATCCGTACCGATACTCAAATACCCGCAATGATGCTGAAAGCCATAGTTTGCCTAGCCGTACCGATACGCTCCCTTGCTTATCGGTATGCATAGACTTGTAATGTCGTTTTCTACAGGTTTCTCACTCAAATCTAGATGCATTTAGATCCTAGCAACTTGCATACATGAATATAAACATTCAACAATACATATATCAACACTTGCACCAAGGTTTAGCAACAAAACAATATTATGTTAGTATTTGGTTTAGTCTATAGGCATACTCCCTAAAACACTCCACCAAACATACCAAAAATGCTCAAATAAACATTTACCAGCACAAGCATCATACCCACATCACTTTAATACCATATTCAACATGTTAAGCTCATCAAAGCATGCCATCCAAGCAAGACCATCTAGATGCATACTTAGGTAATCACATAACATCAACCATAGGTATCGACGCACATTACACTAACCAACATCAATCAAACTCCATAATCACAACATTACACATGCTTAAACCAGGGAAAACAAAATTAAAACTCCCCAAAATATGGCGAACACATTGCCTTATTAACCGAAAACATAAACCGAGTTCATACTCAAAAGTAGTTTATCACTTGGATCCTTTAAACCCTTACCTTTGCTGCCCCGAACCTTAATGCTCTGCATCATTAGGAAAAAGAGAGCGTAAGCACACATGCTTAGTGAGGATGCTCATAAAACAATGATGCAATTAAAAACTTTTGAAAACGAGCACATGTTTCCAAAAACATGCTTAACAACCAAAGCATTTTCCTTGTCTCTAATAGAGACATACATAATCACCCGTATGCAACATCATATACATGATCCAAGCTTAGATCCCAAAGCATTAAAAACAAACCATGCTTAAATCCCAAAGCATTATAAAATAGTTTCCATTCATAGACTTTCACATATATTAGCATTTATAGTTACCTGGATAGACTTCCTCTATCCCACACATATCAGATACACGAATCTCTCATACCATGCCTAGTTAAACCGCATGATATCCCAAACCTTGCCTAGTTAAACCGCAAGATTTGACACTTTCCTAGTTAAATTGCAAGTGTATCGACCTTGCCTAGTTAATCCGCAAGATCACCATCAAGATAGGTTCACTTGTTAAACCGTATGCCCCAAATGAGGTCCCCAAAAGTTCGAGTGGCCTTGTTAAACCGCCATAACTCAAGGACCCATGGCCACGATCGATGTTGTTCATATTTTATAGTGCACTTATAATCCTATGGCATGCCAACTATATCTGTAATATCCCATTATTTGATTAGTGACCAAAACGCAAAGAATCAAAAGCTAGTGGTTTTAGCTCAATAACTAAAATGTAAAGTTTTAAAGTTTGGTGACAAAAGTGAGAAGTTTAGAAAAATTCAAGGACCAACATGGTAATTTTCCCAATAATTATTTTTATTCCATAAATAGATAGATCATCTAAGGGTGTGGATCGAATATAAAAACTATGGTTTGATATGATGTTTCTATTATTGGGAAATTACGATTAAAGTTTAAGTGTAATTCGGGTAATCGTATGAGCTCGGAATTTTATGAAAATTTGAAGGAAGTCTTAAAAAGATCCGAAGAGCATAGCATCGGAGTTCGAATTGTTTTTAAATCAGTCTAGATTCGACTCTATTCAGTATTATGTATAGGTGATGGAATGGCATTTTTGAAAATAAATTATTTCATTAATGGCATTTTTGACTTTCACCTATACTTTTTAATGAAAATTAATTATGGAAGAAGATAAAGTGTAGGTGTTGAATGGTGATTAGTTATAATTAAAGGGTAAAATAGTCATTTGACTATTTTAGAGATTTTTATTATTATATAGCCAAATTTAAAGACATTTAGCATTAATCAAAGAAAGAAAAAAAGTTGGAATTGTGTTCATCTTTCTCCAAGGCTGACGGAACCTCAATCGGACTAGGTATGAAATTTTCAATTCAATTTTCGACTTTATTTGTTTGATTTTTGGCTAGAGACCTGAAACAAGAAATTGATCTCCCTTGAATTCTCTATCTTTTGACATAAGTTTTGCTTAGTTTCCATGGTTCTAAGTTGACTTTGATGATTAGGGTGGTTGAAGAACATGTTATGATTTCATGTTTTAAAGCTTAATCAAGTTGGAAATGGTGTTGTACTATTGTTTTGATGCTTGAAATGATGAAAACTTCTTGGTAAACTTTAGGGACCATTTCGGCTATAAGAGGAAAAATTAGGGGATATTTTTCAAAAAAAATATTTGATGATAGGAATGATTAGAATGATGTTTTCTAAGTTGAATTATGTGGTTGGATTGAAGAAAACATCATTTTAGGACTATTTTGTGAATTTTGTAAGTTGGGTGAAATAAGTGAGAAATTTGGAAATATTCAAGAAGCATGCTTATATTGGTTGCTATGATACAATGATTATTTTAGTATTAAAAATTTTGGTTTATTAGATGAAATGTGAAAATTTGCAAGTTTTATATTATAAACCTAAGAGAGAGAATTTAGGGTTTAAAAGGAAATTATGAAATTATTGGTTGTAGTTTGTAATTTGAAATGAGATTAAAGTATAGGAAGTATTGTGGTAGCAAAGAAGTGCTTGGTTGAAAATATTAAATTTTCCATATTGGTATGTACATGTATTAGTAATGGTTGGACATGTACTTAAGGTTGCTTGTGTCATGTATTTAATGTACATACAAATAACAAGCAAGTTCGAGATCAAATGAGTGAAGAAAGAAGATAGAAAGTTCAATCGAGCTTAGTGAGGCTAGTATAAACTATACCTTTGAAAGTGTCAAGGTGAGTGCAATGCATGCATAGCATGATTTTTATGTCATTCGTTATATAATTGACATGTTAAAAATATGTCAAGAATTGAGAATACATGCATGGATCACTACTTATTCATGGAATGTTATTTTACGTATGAATTGCTTAATATGTATATATGTTGCCATGTATGAGATTATGATTGATATAAAGCCCAAAGTATGAGATAGGAAATTAAAAGTGTAGTTGGATATCCATAGAGTCATAAACAGTTGTATAAACATTTTAGCACTCCCGGTAGAGTGCAATTTATTATAAGCACTTTAGGTAAAGTGCAAAATAATTAATAATTGTATACTTCGATAAGTATACAAAAGCGCTTCGGTGCTAAGCACTTCCAGTAAAGTGCACATAATATACTATACTCAAGTAAGTATAGGGGGGAAGACTCACATACAAAAATTTCCTTAATTCAATACTTGGGCTACATGAATTGAAAAACAGGATAAAAAGGCTTGTATGCTCGATGATGAATATGGCAACTGTATTGGGAAGAATCAAGCTTATTACCATGTAATATGTTAGTATACATATATCGTGTCATATATGCTAATATGCATAAATTGGTAGGTGATCATATGCATTGTTATTTATTTATACTGATACCTATGTGAAATTACATTTGAATTAAATGTTATTGCCTCACTAGGTATATGTTTAGAGTATGATGACTTTCATGCGTAGGATTTAAAGGAGCTTTGAGGGAAGAGTAGCCGAGCATCACTTTCTTATTTTGGGAGGTATATCTCCATACTCATAGTAATGTAATTACATCCATCATTTTTTTTTGAAAATGTACTAGATGGCATGTATAATATATGGGGTTGTAATAACTTATTACCAAATATTGTAGCTTAATAGTTGTGATAATATAGATAATGAACCTAGTAAGTTCTATTATATCTATAAATGATGATGGATTAAGTTTTATTAAATTTGGGTCTTAAGATAGAAAGATTAAAAATATGTCCAAATGTGTGTGCAAAAGCAGTGAGTTTGAAAAATTAGCATAAATTCCACAAATTGAATTAGAAGGTTAATCGTATATGTATGAACTACAAATTTACAAAATTTACGGTGATTAATTTTGAGTTGTATGTAAAAAGATATGAATTTTTATTCGATGAAAGGTCAGACAATAGGACAACAGAATTTCAGTATTTTGGGACTGTGACATGAATTTAGGAATTTATTTGAATCTTTGTGTAATGATTTTGGGCTAATAATTTATATGCATAGAAAGCTTAATGAATATAGTTTAATTAGAAAATTTCGGAATGAATTTTCGATGTCTATAAAAAATTTTATAGTTTTTTTAAGTAAAGTAGTGCATGTTACCCGTTTTCTAAGGGAAAAGAAATAGTAAGGTTTAAAATTGGTTAGTAACATCACTGACTCGTATTTGGTAATAAATACGGGAAAGAGATGTTACATTAATTGCTATCAGAGCCTCAGGTTTAGTCGATTCTGGATAGAAATTGAATTTAAAAACGAGTGGGAATTGTATATATGCCACTAGGATGTCATAATTACTAATGATTATGTGCAGATACTCTGATGCTCTATATTTAGTAATGCTACTCTATATTAAGAAACTAGTTGAAAATGTGTTATGTTCGGATGTCGGACCATCAGGGTTCTAGACATGCGTTTGAATAGGAGGTCCCCGTGCAGAGTGGGAGTAACGAGGTAAATTAGAATATAGCTGGGAGCAATGCCAAGGTCGGACACACTGCACAAGAACAACAAGACATGCTGGTTCGGGATCATGGATTATTCTGCGGGCATTAGATGATATCTTAAATAGATCAAAACAAAGATTCCGTACCAAAGGAGTTGAGAAAGCTAAAGGCATCGAAATTTCAAGGTGATTCTGATGTTGACATGATGTCTGCAGATTTCTGGTTAAATTGAGAAACAAATCGATTCCATTGGTGAAAGTGCTCTGGAAGAATAACAAAGTGGAAGAAACCACTTGGGAAACTGAAGAGCGAATGAAAGAACAGTACCCGCATTTGTTTAAACCAGGTACGTTCTAAAAATTCGAGGATAATTTTTTTTAGGGGGAGAGAATTGTAATATCTCATTATTTGATTAGTGATCAAAACGCAAAGAATCAAAAGCTAGTGGTTTTAGTTCATTGACTAAAACGTAAAGTTTTAAAGTTTGGTGACAAAAGTGAAAAGTTGAGAAACATTCAAGGACCAACATGGTAATTTTCCCAATAATTATTTTTATTTCATAAATAGATAGATCATCTAAGGGTGTGGATCGAATATAAAAACTATGGTTTGATCTGATGTTTCTATTATTGGGAAATTACGGTTAAAGTTTAAGTGTAATTTGGGTAATCGTATGAGCTCAGAATTTTATGAAAATTTGAAAGAAGTCTTAAAAAGACCCGAAGAGCATAGGATCAAAGTTTGAATCATTTTTAAATCAGTCTAGATTCGATTCTATTCAATATTATGAATAGGTGATGGAATGGCTTTTTTGAAAATAAATTATTTCATTAATGGCATTTTTGACATTTCACCTATACTTTTTAATGAAAATTAATTATGGAAGAAGATAAAGTGTAGGTGCTGAGTGGTGATTAGTTATAATTAAAGGGTAAAATAGTCATTTGACTATTTTAGAGAGTTTTATTATTATATAGCCAAATTTAAAGACATTTGGCATTAATCAAATAAATAAAAAAGTTGGAATTGTGTTCATCTTTCTCCAAGGCTGCCGAAACCTCAAGGGGACTAGTTAATAAATTTTCAATTCAATTTTTGACTTTATTTGTTTGATTTTTGGCTAGAGACATGAAACAAGAAATTGATCTCCTTGAATTCTCTATCTTTTGACATAAGTTTTGCTTAGTTTCCATGGTTTTAAGTTGAGTTTGATGATTAGGGTGGTTGAAGAACATGTTAAGATTTCATGTTTTAAAGCTTAACAAGTTGGAAATGGTGTTAGTGTTGTTTAGATGCTTGAAATGATCAAAACTTCTTGGTAAACTTTAGGGACCATTTCGACTATAAGAGGAAAAATTAGGGAAATTTTGCAAAAAAACTTATTTGATGATGGAAATGATTAGAATGATGTTTTCTAAGTTAAATCATGTGGATGGATTGAAGAAAACATCATTTTAGGACTATTTTGTGAATTTTGTAAGTTGAGTGAAATAAGTGAGAAATTTGGAAATATTCAAGAAGCATTGTTATATTGGTTACTATGATACAAGGATTATTTTAGTATTAAAATTTTTGGATTATTAGATGAAATGTGAAAGTTTCCAAGTTTTAGATTATAAACCTAAGAGAGAGAATTTAGGGTTTAAAAGGAAATTATCAAATTATTGGTTGTAGTTTGTAATTTGAAATGAGATTAAAGTATAGGAGGAAGTATTGTGGTAGCAAAAAAGTGCTTGGTTGAAAATATTAAATTTTCAATATTGGTATGTACATGTATTAGTAAAGGTTGGACATGTACTTAAGGTTGCTTGTGTCATGTATTTAATGTACATACAAATAACAAGCAAGTTCGAGATCAAATGAGTGAAGAATAAGATAGAAAGTTCAATCGAGCTTAGTGAGGCTAGTATAAATTATACCTTTGAAAGTGTCAAGGTGAGTGCAATGCATGCATAGGATGATTTTTATGTCATTCATTATATAATTGACATGTTAAAAATATGTCCATAATTGAGAATACATGCATGGATCACTACTTATTCATGGAATGTTATTTTACGTATGAATTGCTTAATTTGTATATATGTTGCCATGTATGAGATTATGATTGATATAAAGCCCAAAGTATGAGATAGGAAATTACAAGTATAGTTGGATATCCATAGAGTCGTAAACAGCTGTATAAACATTTTAGCACTCCCGGTAGAGTGCAATTTATTATAAGCACTTTAGGTAAAGTGCAAAATAATTAATAATTGTATACTTGATAAGTATACAAAAGCGCTTTTGGTGCTAAGCACTTCCAGTAAAAAGTGCACAAATATACTATACTCAAGTAAGAATAGGGGAAGACTCACATACAAAAATTTCCTTAATTCAATACTTGGGCTAAATAAATTGAAAAACGGGATAAAAGGCTTGAATGCTCGATGATGAATATGGCAACGGTATTGGTAAGAATCAAGGTTATTACCATGTAATATGTTATTATACATATATCGTGTCATATATGCTAATATGCATAAATTGGTAGGTGATCATATGCATTGTTATTTATTTATTTATATTGATACCTATGTGAAATTACATTTGAATTAAATGTTATTGCCTCACTAGGTATATGTTTAGAGTATGATGACTTTCATGCCTAGGATTTAAAGGAGCTTTGAGGGAAGATTAACCGACCATCACTTTCTTATTTTGGGAGGTATATCTCCATACTCATAGTAATGTAATGACATCCATCCTTTTTTTGAAAATGTAGTAGATGGCATGTATAATCAATGGGGTTGTAATAACTTATTACCAAATATTGTAGCTTAATAGTTGTGATAATATAGATAATGAACCTAGTAAGTTCTATTATATCTATAAATGATGATGGATTAAGTTTTATTAAATTTGGGTCTTAAGATAGAAAGATTAAAAATATGTCCAAATGTGTGTGCAAAAGCAGTGAGTTTGAAAAATCAGCATAAATTCCACAAATTTAATTAGAAGGTTAATCATATATGTATGAACTACACATTTTGTCAAGTTTTTACAAAATTTACGGTGATTAATTTTTAGTTGTATGTAAAAAGATATGAATTTTTATTCGATGAAAGGTCAGAAAACAGGACAAGCAGAATTTCAGTATTTTGGGACTGTGACATGAATTTAGGAATTTATTTGAATTTTGTGTAATGATTTTGGGCTAATAATTTATATGGATAGAAAGCTTAATGAATATAGTTTAATTAGAAAATTTCAGAATGAATTTTTGATGTCTATAAAAAATTTTATAATTTTTTAAGTAAAGTAGTGCATGTTACCCGTTTTCTAAGGGAAAAGAAATAGTAAGGTTTAAAATTGGTTAGTAACATCACTGACTCGTATTTGGTAATAAATACGGGAAAGAGATGTTACATTAATTGCTATCAGAGCCTCAGGTTTAGTCGATTCTGGATAGAAATTGAATTTAAAAACGAGTGGGAATTGTATATATGCCACTAGGATGTCATAATTACTAATGATTATGTGCAGATACTCTGATGCTCTATATTTAGTAATGCTACTCTATATTAAGAAACTAGTTGAAAATGTGTTATGTTCGGATGTCGGACCATCAGGGTTCTAGACATGCGTTTGAATAGGAGGTCCCTGTGCAGAGTGGGAGTAACGAGGTAAATTAGAATATAGCTCAGGAGCAATGCCAAGGTCAGACACCTGCACAAGAACAACAAGACATGCTGGTTCAGGATCATGGATTATTCCTGCAGGCATTAGATGATATCTTAAATAGACTGAAACCAGTATCTGTACCAAGGGAGTTGAGAAAGCTAAAGGCATCGAAATTTCAAGGTGATTCTGATGTTGACATGATGTCTGCAGATTTCTGGTTAAATTGAGAAACAAATCGATTCCATTGGTGAAAGTGCTCTGGAAGAATAACAAAGTGGAAGAAACCACTTGGGAAACTGAAGAGCGAATGAAAGAACAGTACCCGCATTTGTTTAAACCAGGTACGTTCTAAAAATTCGAGGATAATTTTTTTTAGGGGGAGAGAATTGTAATATCTCATTATTTGATTAGTGATCAAAACGCAAAGAATCAAAAGCTAGTGGTTTTAGTTCATTGACTAAAACGTAAAGTTTTAAAGTTTGGTGACAAAAGTGAAAAGTTGAGAAACATTCAAGGACCAACATGGTAATTTTCCCAATAATTATTTTTATTTCATAAATAGATAGATCATCTAAAGGTGTGGATCGAATATAAAAACTATGGTTTGATCGATGTTTCTATTATTGGGAAATTACGGTTAAAGTTTAAGTGTAATTTGGGTAATCGTATGAGCTTGTAATTTTATGAAAATTTGAAAGAAGTCTTAAAAAGACCAAGAGCATAGGATCAAAGTTTGAATCATTTTTAAATCAGTCTAGATTCGATTCTATTCAATATTATGAATAGGTGATGGAATGGCTTTTTTGAAAATAAATTATTTCATTAATGGCATTTTTGACATTTCACCTATACTTTTTAATGAAAATTAATTATGGAAGAAGATAAAGTGTAGGTGCTGAGTGGTGATTAGTTATAATTAAAGGGTAAAATAGTCATTTGACTATTTTAGAGAGTTTTATTATTATATAGCCAAATTTAAAGACATTTGGCATTAATCAAATAAATAAAAAAGTTGGAATTGTGTTCATCTTTCTCCAAGGCTGCCGAAACCTCAAGGGGACTAGTTAATAAATTTTCAATTCAATTTTTGACTTTATTTGTTTGATTTTTGGCTAGAGACATGAAACAAGAAATTGATCTCCCTTGAATTCTCTATCTTTTGACATAAGTTTTGCTTAGTTTCCATGGTTTTAAGTTGAGTTTGATGATTAGGGTGGTTGAAGAACATGTTAAGATTTCATGTTTTAAAGCTTAATCAAGTTAGTGTTGTTTAGATGCTTGAAATGATCAAAACTTCTTGGTAAACTTTAGGGACCATTTCGACTATAAGAGGAAAAATTAGGGGAAATTTTGCAAAAACTTATTTGATGATGGAAATGATTAGAATGATGTTTTCTAAGTTAAATCATGTGGATGGATTGAAGAAAACATCATTTTAGGACTATTTTGTGAATTTTGTAAGTTGAGTGAAATAAGTGAGAAATTTGGAAATATTCAAGAAGCATTGTTATATTGGTTACTATGATACAAGGATTATTTTAGTATTAAAATTTTTGGATTATTAGATGAAATGTGAAAGTTTCCAAGTTTTAGATTATAAACCCTAAGAGAGAGAATTTAGGGTTTAAGGGAAATTATCAAATTATTGGTTGTAGTGTGTAATTTGAAACGAGATTAAAGTATAGGAGGAAGTATTGTGGTAGCAAAGCAGTGCTTGGTTGAACATATTAAATTTTCAATATTGGTATGTACATGTATTAGTAAAGGTTGGACATGTACTTAAGGTTGCTTGTGTCATGTATTTAATGTACACACCGATAACAAGCAAGTTCGAGATCAAACGAGTGAAGAATAAGATAGAAAGTGCAATCGAGCTTAGTGAGGCTAGTATAAATTATACCTTTGAAAGTGTCAAGGTGAGTGCAATGCATGCATAGGATGATTTTTATGTCATTCATTATATAATTGACATGTTAAAAATATGTCCATAATTGAGAATACATGCATGGATCACTACTTATTCATGGAATGTTATTTTACGTATGAATTGCTTAATTTGTATATATGTTGCCATGTATGAGATTATGATTGATATAAAGCCCAAAGTATGAGATAGGAAATTACAAGTATAGTTGGATATCCATAGAGTCGTAAACAGCTGTATAAACATTTTAGCACTCCCGGTAGAGTGCAATTTATTATAAGCACTTTAGGTAAAGTGCAAAATAATTAATAATTGTATACTTCGATAAGTATACAAAAGCGCTTTGGTGCTAAGCACTTCCAGTAAAGTGCACAAATATACTATACTCAAGTAAGAATAGAGGGATGACTCGTGTGCAAAAATTTCCTTAATTCAATACTTGGGCTAAATAAATTGAAAAACGGGATAAAAGGCTTGAAAGCTCGATGATGAATATGGCAACGGTATTGGTAAGAATCAAGGTTATTACCATGTAATATGTTATTATACATATATCGTGTCATATATGCTAATATGCATAAATTGGTAGGTGATCATATGCGTTGTTATTTATTTATTTATATTGATACCTATGTGAAATTGCATTTGAATTAAATGTTATCGCCTCACTAAGTATATGCTTAGCGTATGATGACTTTCATGCCTAGGATTTAAAGGAGCTTCGAGGGAAGATTAACCGACCATCACTTTCATATTTTGGGAGGTATATCTCCATACTCATAGTAATGTAATGACATCCATCCTTTCTTTTGAAAATGTAGTAGATGGCATGTATAATCAATGGGGTTGTAATAACTTATTACCAAATATGGTTGCTTAATAGTTGTGATAATATAGATAATGAACCTAGAAGTTCTATTATATCTATAAATGATGATGGACTAAGTTTTATTAAATTTGGGTCTTAAGATAGAAAGATTAAAAATCTGTCCAAATGTGTGTGCAAAAGCAGTGAGTTTGAAAAATCAGCATAAATTCCACAAATTTAATTAGAAGGTGAATCATATATGTATGAACTACACATTTTGTCAAGTTTCTTACAAAATTTACGGTGATTAATTTTTAGTTGTATGTAAAAAGATATGAATTTCTATTCGATGAAAGGTCAGAAAACATGAGAGCAGAATTTCAGTATTTTGGGACTGTAACGTGAATTTAGGAATTTATTTGAATTTTTGTGTAATGAGTTTGGGCTAATAATTTATATGGATAGAAAGCTTAATGAATCTAGTTTAATTAGAAAATTTCAGAATGAATTATTGATGTCTATAAAAAAAATTATAATTTTTTTAAGTAAAGTAGTGCAGGTTACCCGTTTTCTAAGGGAAAAGAAATAGTAGGGTTTAAAATTGGTTAGTAACATCACTGAGTCGTATTTGGTAATAAATACGGGAAATGGATGTTACAATATCCGATTGTTTTCTCATCATGCCACATAGCAATATATCATTTGCAAAACTATTTTCTTATTGTTTTACAGTGCATTATATAAAACACCACATATGCAAATCACATTGCCCAAGCAATAACACCATTCCCAACCAGAATGTAATCCAATGCCCACTAGCTTTTAACATACTTTTAATCCCCTGCATATGTACTTAAAATCATGCATTTCAGTAAGTAAATCATACCATGTTTATAACCAAAACATGAAAACAACATGCTCATATCCAAGCTGATATTCAAAAGCAAAATAAGGGAATCTTGCTTCCAAGCTTAGGTAAGCGTCACACGCTTACCCTAAACTCCCAGCAACCTTTACAAACCTTTGTAAAGCATTTAAATCTAGTTTCCACTCACCGATACACTTCGCCTTGCTCGCCAATACTAATCTAGCTCCTGGTAAGCAACAATCAATGTCGAACTTCGTCGCCTTGATTATCCCATGTTTTAACAACATAAAACCAGAGGCCAAATGCATTAAAATGCATTCAAACCATTGCCTGACAGCAATCTCCCGAAACTCTCATGTTGCCCACTTAACAACCATATGAAATATAGCGAGATCATCCCCAAACACTTCCAAAACTTAACCCAGCCATAATATAACGATTCAAACCATTAAACTTCATAAATTAACAACTAAAAACCCTTCCCCAACATTCTTTTACTTCCAGCAATGATAAAACTCAAATATTACCACAAAACACAAATCTATCAACCTAACCAATTAGAGATTTAAGAATTTCGGGATTCCATTGATAAAATCAACTTATCAACAACATAATACATCCAAAATATGTTTAAAATCAATCTTAAACTGTAACACACCTTCCCGTATTCGTTTCCAAACACGAGTCGGTAATGTTATAAAACGTTATTGAAAAACAATTCAAATTTTTAAATCTTGTAAAATACTATTCTTACCACCTTCCACATTTTTGTTTCTACAGGACAGTCTAGAAATCAGATTTCAACTCTCTTTACACCGATAAAAACTAGATTCAAATACGATTCTAACGGTATATTCCACAAAAATTAATAAAATCTACAAAAATTTATAAAAATTCTCAAAATCTCGCCACAACATAAGATTTCCAAAATTCTGCTATCCAGTTTTTTTGACCTTTCATCGAATAAAAATTCATAACTTTTAGTACAGACCTCAAAGTCAGTCACCATTTTTTTAAAAGAAGCTAGACTCAATTTCCAGTTCATACATGTAAAATTCATCATTTAATTCAATAAGTGGAATTTATGGTGATTTTTCAAACTTACTGCCCAGTGTAGAATTTTAAGACTATTTTTACCCATTTCGATTATAAGTCTACAAAACTATTTCTATATCACTACAAATTACCTAATAACATTACTAAATACTATTTCAACTATAAACATCACCAACTATAAAGATATTAGAGCTTGGTTTACACAAAATACAAGAGTTTAACTTTATACATGCCACTAATCAAAAGATAATATAGGATGTCAAAATGATACTATGATAAACTGTAGTATGTGCTCGTCCGCAAAATAATCTGAGCTATTGCTGCTTACCCCCGTATCGTATCAACCTATGTTAGTACAAACAAATCACACACGCTAAGTATAACTTAGTGAGGCATTGTAGGTAATCATAAAATTAAATAATGAAATAAATAAAAACATGGTTAAAAAAATTCATATAAAATATTTCTTATAATTTAAAACCATCATACATAAGAAATGGTGAATTTTATATACTTCAGCTTTATAATTAGCCCAAGAATTGTATAAAGATAAAGTGAAGTATGCAAGGCCGGTACTACTTGATTACTAGTCACCGAAGTGACGATAACTTGTAGACACATAAAGTGCCGAAAACATATAGACGCATAAATTGTCGGTAAACATATAGATCCGAAGATCGGTGTGCAGCTACACTACAGTCCCAGATTGCTAGAACTCTAATGGCATGCCACTATACTGTAATTCTCTATCATAAACTTGGGCAATAAATCATATCATTAACTTGTAAATTATCATTTTGTAAATGATTCATATATCACCATTATTCAATAATAACTTGCCATAATAAAACATAATAGGGCAGTTCATACCCTATCATATACTAGCCTTATTCCTTTGCCTATAAAACATCATGTAACTTATACGAAAACCATGTTATTATTTCAATAAAATCAATTAAGTAGAAATCATAAAAGTCTACTAAAATACATTCCGAAACATATGAATGCACTCACCTTATATTCCTCACTAATTACTTGTACCAAAATGTGTTTACTTCAGGACTTTCTCTTTATCTTTTGACTTGTTTTGATCTCGAACTTGTTCAACTACTTGTAATCATCCATCCATAACACATACAATTAAATGTATATGTTAGATTTTCAATCCACTAGGTACACTAATAGGATAAAAATTCATAAAAATAATTTTCTTTAATGTACTAATAACATATCAATACTTTCTCCAATTCAATCTACCCATTCACTTCATAACTTCCTAGAAATTCTCATTCCTTTCGCTTATATTCAATCACCCCACTTTTGAATTTTCACAATTAAATCCCATGTTCAACAATACAATCATTAAAATAAAGTTTAGGGGATAACAATCAACCTAAACACTTTAAATTAATATTTCACAAAATTTCCCCAATAATTTAGGAAATTGCCGAATTGGTCCTTAACATTCCAACATGGGATTTTGCTTCAAACAACACTTTAAAGCATGTAGAATACATAATTCTTCATAACCAACATTAAAAATAAATTCCTACACTTCAACCCTTAATTTTCCATAATTGACATAATGGTCCATCACTCAAGTTTCCAGCATTCCAACTTCAACCAAATATGAAAAACATCATTTCAAGTCATTTCTCTCAATAAAATAAATTTTGACATAATTTCCCCTAATTTTCCAACTTCACCAAAAATGCTCCATGCTTTAAATCTTAACATTTTCATCACTATAAGCATAAAAATAACACTTCAACACCATTTCCAACTTAATTGAACCATAAAACACAAGATTTCAATATGTCCTTCATCCACCCTATCTTCAAAATTCAACTTAGAGACATGAAAACCACATAAAAATAATATCAAAAGAAAAAGAACTTCATAGAGATTAATTTCTTATTTTATGTCTCAAACCAAAAACCAATTCAACCAAGCTAAAAATTGAATCAAAACTTTCTCTTACCTAGGGTAGAAACTCATGGCAACACGGAGAGAAAGATGAACAAATTTTCCAAAATTTTCTTTCTTTATTTTGATGCCAAATGTCTTTAAATTTGGCTATTTAATAAAAAAATCTCTAAAATAGTCAAATGACTATTTTTCCCTTGAATTATAATCAATTTCAAGCCAACACCTCATCCTTATCATCTTCCATAATCAATTTATATTAAAAAGTATAGGTGAAATGACTAAATTGCCATTAATGAAATAATTTATCTACAAAAATGCCATTCCATCACCTACACAAAATACTAAATAGAATCCAATCTAAATTGATTAAAAACGATTCAAAACCATAATTTCACATTCCTCGGGTCATCTTAAGACTCCCTTCAAATTTTTACAACATTCCGAGCTCATATGATTACCCAAATTCCATTTTAAACTTCAACTGTAATTTCCCAATAATAGAAACATCAGATCAAACCACAATTTTTATATTCGATCCAAACCCTTAGGTGATCTATTTGTTTATAGAATAAAAATATTTATTGGGAAAATTATCATGTTGGTCCCTTAACTTTTCTCAACTTTTCACTTTAGCCACTAAACATTAAAATCTTACGTTTTAGTCACTAAACTAAAACCACCAACTTTCAATTCTTTACTATTTAGTCACTAAACAACTATTGGGGTATTACATAAACACTGGAAAATAGATCCACTTCGAACCTTTCACTATTCTATCAATTTCACCCAATTAATTAAATTAAACATTGTAAAACATGAAGAATCAGTTTATAAATCATGAATCAAGGATCAAACACTTGATAATATCAATAAAGATAGAGGAGATCACGAACCTTACCCCTATTCTGAGATTTGTCCTTCAATTAGCTTGTTTAAAACTAGGAAAACCCAAGATTTCAATGAGATTTTGTAAAACAAAGTTAAAGAATCAATTATAAATCAATAATCTAAGTAAAAATATCTCTCACCTATGGTTTTTGATGAAAACTTGAGTGTTTGGCTGAAAGAGAAGTGAAGAGGAAGGTTGAGAGAAAAGTTACGTCAAAATATCTTGAAAAAGGTTAACTAACTTTTAATATCTAAAATCCCTTTAATTAACTTTGGAAACACATGTTAAAATAGCTTAATTGAAAAGAGAAATTACCAGCAAAAACTTGGCAAAATAGCTCCTTAAGGATTCTAAGAATTTGATCCCTTTTCATTTTAGTCACCATTTAAACCAGTTTTCAAAATTTACATTTTGGTCACTAACCAAAATGTCACCTTCCAAAATCCATTTTCCAAAATTGACTTCACCATAAACCTTAACATATTAAATAATGACTTTAGCATATTTTTCCCCAATTTTGACACCTTCAAAAATATTTAACTCGATTAAATCCCGAAACTGAATCGAATCTCTAATTCCGATCCACCAAACCTTCAAACCAACCTTTGAACCATCTAGCCCCAAAACTGGGGTGTTACACTCTCCCCCACTTAAGAAATTTCATCCTCAGAATTTACCTGCAGGAAACAAATGCGGAAATTACTCTAACATATCCGCCTTGCTCTCCCAAGTGGCTTCCTTGACACCACGGTGTCGCCACAGGACATTAACAAGCTCAATCGTCTTGCCACGAAGAACTTTGCTGCTGGAATCAAGGATTTCCACAGGTTCCTCATCATAGGATAAAGCCGGTCTTAACTCAATATGCTCTACCGACATAACATGCGAGGGATCCGACCGATACCACCGCAACATATATACATGGAACACATCATGTATTATCTCCAACTCAGGAGGCAACCTCAACGATTAAGCCACAAGACCTACACGCTCTATAATCTCGTATGGTCCAATAAACCTCAGACTAAGCTTACCCTTCCGTCCGAACCGCATCACCTTTTTCCACGGCGACACTTTCAAGAATACACGATCTCCCACCGCATATTCTATTTCCATGCACCTCAAATCCGCGTAAGATTAATGCCAATTCGCAGCTGCTTTCAAGCGATCACACACAAGCTTTACCTTTTCATCTGTGTCTTTTAACACATTTGGTAAGGAAACATGCTTTTCTCCTACCTTAGCCCAACACAAGGGCGTACGACACCTCCGACCATACAATGCCTCATACGGTGCCATTTGAATGCCCGCATGATAACTATTATTATAAGCAAATTCATCAAAAGGTAAATGCTTCTCCCAAGTTCCTTGGAACTCAGTAATACAACATCTCAACATATCCTCCAAGACCTGGATAACACGCTCAGACTGCCCATCCGTCTGAGGATGAAACGCGATACTAAAACTCAACCTTGAACCCAAAGCCTGATGTAAACATCTCCAAAACCTTGCTGTGAGCCTCAAATTTCTATCCGAAGCAATAGACTTTGGTAGCCCGTGCAGACACAAAATATCAACTGTATACAAATTTGCCAACTTGTCCAAGTTGTACGTCGTATGCACTGGCATAAAATGTGCACACTTTGTAAACCGATCAACAATCACGCAAATGGAATCCTTTTTATCCGGTGTCAACGAAAACCCTATCATGAAGTCCATGGTGATTCTCTCCCATTTTCATTCCAAAATTCTCAACGTTTGCAACATCCCGGATAGAAACTGATGTTCAGCCTTAACCCGCTTACACACCAAACACTTATAAACAAACTCTGCCACATCCTTTTTCAAACCAACCCAATAGTACACCTCCTTTAAATCACGATAAATCTTGGTACTACCGGGATGCATAGCAATATGGGAAATTACCATATTGCCCATGGTACTTTCAAAATATTCCAAAATTGCCATTGTGACCAAATTACCAAAACTAGTCACTCAAATCACTAATTTTGCCATTTGTAAAAATCCAACTACTCTAGTTAGATCACAACCAACCAATTAATAATTTATTCATAAAAAATAGTTTATGAATTTTCCGTGACTTATGGAACAACCTCTGAAATTTTGATTCGATCTAATTTCCCGATATTCACTTACTACTGCTACTGCGATTTCCCCTTCACCGGGCTATCAAATAAATTCTAAAAATTCCTTATTTCCATATCTGAAAAATAAATAATATTATCAATTAAAATATTCCATATTTAAGAAGTCAAAGTTAAAATTTTGACTCAATCCAAATATCTAATAATTACCCGAAATCTTTATCAGATACAATTTCTCTTAATATTTCTTAATCGGCTATCCATATGAATAATATTAACTCGAATTGATTCCTTTTTATCAATCTAAAGTACTGACATGGGACTTTCCCTTCCACAATGGATTGTATCTTTTTAGGGTCGACGTGGATCCCTTCGGTTAAAATAATGTGACCCAAGAAAGCTACTTCTGATAACCAAACTCACATTTCGAGAGTTTTGCATTAAACCTTTCTCTATCACATGGTAAAATTTCATAATTTTTTAGTTCGATCTAGGTATCCGAATTCCACTTAAACTTTGAATGTGATTTCCCAATATTTGAAATATCGGATCAAACCAGTAATTCCACATTCGGTCTACACCAATAGGTGCTCTATCTATTTATGAAAAAAAACACCTAACTTTTGGGAAATTACAACTTTGGTCCTTGAACTTTTCATATTTCGACTTGTACCATACAAGTTTTGAAAACTTATCATTTTGGTCAATAAACTTTAACCTTGAATTCTCATTCCAATTTTTCCTTAGATTACTACCAAACTTTGCGAGTACCCTAATTTGCTTATCCTCTATCTCATGGTACTCTACATTCTCAAAAATTCCTTCTCTATAATCCATAATTAAAGAATTCCTAACTTTTGCATTTTTTGTCATTTTAGTCACTAAGTTAGCTTTTAAGCCCTTATCTTAGTACTAAATGACCCATAGTCAACATAGCAAATTTTGGGGTATTACAGAGTTCCCGTACCGATACACCTTATACCATACTGGTATGCCAAGCACAGCAGCTTCATAAGCTTGATTCACGTATCGGCAAGCTAGCGTTGGGTTGTTGGTGAGTGGAAAAGTGTTTTATTGCTGTTAAAAGGTTTGAAAAGGAGTTGTGGGAGTTTAGATAAAGTTTGATACACTTATCTAAGCTCGAAAGTACGTATCGGTTGAACTTTCTCTTGATTTCAGTTTTGCAAAATGAAATCTCACGTACATGTTGTTGGTTTTAATTACTCACTGTAGTTTGCATGTTTTTAAAGAGAAATATGTTGCAAATGATTATAGATGATGATTCGTGAGAATGGCAAATGTCTTATAAAAGACTTTTTGAGATTAGTGAAATACATGGTTTAATGTATTTGTGTTAGATTGATTTGATGCATATCTAAAACAATGAGGTAATGTTGTTTATTGAATATATTAGCAAGCGGCTATGTTTAAAAAGATATCGGATATAGTTGGCATGCCATAGGGTTTAGAGTTCACTATAAAAACCCGCCTCATGTTTGTCGAGGGGTGTTAAGTGTCTGTAATCTCCAACATGAGAACCGCAGCAGTTGAGGAGGGTAAATGTTCTATTTTCTCCCGCTAGTGGATTTATACATCCAAACCGTAGAGGTGGGCAAGTGTGTCGTTACTCCGGTTGAGGTATGTATGTGAAATGGTTGTGAGAACCGCTTGGGAAATCCGTGTACCCGATAAGTTTTGTGAAATGAAAGGTTGTTGGTTTTGAGTCACTTGAAAGCTAATATACGAGAAAATGTATCATGTGAAATGGATTATATTTTTATAATGAGATTTATACACGAGTTACTCTTTAAGCTTGTTATAAAAGTGTTGTGGTATGAAGCTTAAATTGAGGTAGAGGTTGAATCCATGATACATGTATTGAAAATTATTTAAATGTGCATATTTGAGATGATATGAAAAGCATGATGCATTTTGCCATGAGATAATTACATGTGATTTGATAGAAATGGTTTTAAATGCATTGATGAGTGTTTTGCGATTTCCCTCACTAAGCTTATAGCTTAAGCTCTCTTTTCCCCGTCAATAGAGAGAAATAGCTTTATTGGACAATATGTGAGCAAGAAAGAATCCAAGGAATATTTTGATACAAAGTATGGTTTTATATACGTTAAGTAGTAATAAGAAGGCAATGTGACCGAGTTGTCTTGGGAGATGTATTTTGAGTTACTCCCTGTTGAAATAGTTTGGATTGATGTTTTGGTTTGGCATGATGCTTTTATATGTGGTTTTGAGGGGTTGGGAGACATTAAGCATGCTTGGGTAGAAATCATGATCATAGGTGATTGCTTGAGTATGTCATGCTTAATATAGCCTCAATTTATGTTGCTATGTTTGATGATTGAATGTTTATTATGATGATTAAAAGTTGAATGGAGGGTGGTAGATTGAGCCAAAGTGTCATATGTTGGACGTAGAGGTTAATACAGGTCGCCCCGACCAGTACAGACCGCTCAGGTTTCAGTATGCAGGGATCTGTCCAAGATCAAAGTCTTCAAATTTGCCTAGGCATACTAATACGCCTGGTAACCATATCGGTACTCATAGAGATGAAACAGTGTTCGTTTCGGTACACGGGTTATCTGTTGAGATGCTATCTAAAGTTTGAAATCTTTGCATTTTGGTCCATGTTTTTTAAATGTGCATTTAAATGTGTATGGATGATCATTTTGAGTTGAGATTTAATATGATAGCATGTAACATGACTAATTGAGGATTGGAAACTCTGATTTCATGAAATTACTTGTAAAAATTGGAAATTATGTTTTAGTCCCTGTAGAGCATTTTTGAGCAAATGGATGTCAAAAAGACACCCGATTGAGTTGTAATTTTAACCATGACATGTATGTACACTATAGGACCTAATAATGCATTTAGACAAGATAAAAGAAAAAAATAGACCGTTATATTCATAATCTCTCTAGGGTTTATTTCGATAAAACCTAATGTAACTCGCTCGGTTCGGTCTTGCGGCTACACCGTGTCAAGGGGGTTACATATTTTGATTGGGTGAAATTGATGAAATGATGAAAGATTCAAATTGAATCTGATTTCCAATGTTATGAATTGTTTTTGAACATATTTGGATGTTTAATGATGTTGATAAGTCAATTTTATCAATAGAATCCCGAAACTCTTGAATCTCTAATTGTTTAGGTTGCTAGATTTGTGTTTTTGAGGTGTTATGGTGGCTGCGTGTTTGCTGAAGGTGTTAGGTTGATTTGATTCTATTTCTAGATGTTAATTTATGATAAAAGTGGTGTTAGATTGTTAGGTTGTGGCTGGGTTTGTTTGGAAAGGATTAGTTGAAGTTTTCAGTTGTTGTGGTTGGGTAAATATGAGGTGAATGAAAGAATCCGTGAGGATCTATTGTTGCAGTATTGTAAATGCATGGAGATGAATTAATCCTCTGTTGTTATGTGGTTTAAACAGGGGAGGTTGTTTTGGAAGCGAACGGTGTATCATTAGAGGCTTCAGACGCTTGATTTCGCGACGACAAATCAAGGCTTTGCATATCAGTGAGTGAGAATGTGGATTCCAGCTTTGGAATGTTTTAAGGTGGTTTATGGGAGTTTAAACTTAGTTTGATACGCTAGTTTAAACTCAGAAGTAAGTAAAAATGGATATTCTCTCTCGGCCGTGCTAGTGTTAAATGGTTTTATGAATTTGTTTTGATTTACAAGTTACCGACTGTTTAAACATGTTTTAATGTATTTGATATACTGTTTATAAGCATGAAATGATGAAGGATGTACATGGTAAATGATCCTTGTAAGTATGGTTTATACTTGTGGTCTAAAGCATGGTTGTTGCTTTGGAAAAATGGGTTGGTTAATGCTTGTTAAAAACAGTGAGGTAAATGTTAAATGGTTAATTATATTGGCAAGTGATGTGGTTTTAAAATTGTTATCGGATATAGTTGGTCGGCCATAGGATTGAGTGCACTATAATAAGTCGCCTTGGATGTTGAGGAGTTTAGATCCGTGTACCGAAAACTCCATCCAAGTACCCTAACGGTAGAGGGGTTAAACAGTACCGTAGACTCCCGTTAGAGGATTAAGCATCTAACTGATGATTGGGGTTGGTATCCTCATGGGTTGAAAGGTGTACCCGGTTGGTAATGTACCGCGATTGTTATTATATCTCTATTCCGGTTGAGATGGCTTGAAATGTTGGTTGAACACTTGTTGAATCCGTGTATCCGATGAACTCTTTTGTTAACGGACTTCTTTAATGATCACTTGTAAGCCAATATAATTGTTAATGTACCATTGAAAGGGTTATTTTGTATGATGTGATTTATACATGTTTACTCTTTGAGCTGTGCATATGGTAGTTATGCATGGGAAGGCTTAAATTGAGGTTGAGCAATGGGACTTGTTGTTGGTTAATGATACATGTGGCATATGGTCAATATGCCAGTTTTAAAGATGTTAAGTGCATTGTTTTAAGGGCATGATAATGTTTTAAAGGTTGTTTGAAATAAGTTTCAATGTAATGTTGATAAATGGTTTTAAATGCATTGATGGTGTTTCGTTTATGAGTGCTACTCACTAAGCCTTGTGAGCTTACGCTCTTATTGTCCGTCAATGTAGAAAATTGAGAGCTTTGGAGGCAGCAAGGAGCAAAGGATCATAGCAAGACTTGTTTACCAAAGTATGTTGGACTAGACTATAAGTAATAAAGCAATGAGGTACTCGTTTTGGTTTTGGGAGATGATTTGATAAACTCCCTGTTTGAGCAAGTTTGTTTAGTTGCTCTAAGGTTGTAAATGGCCATTATGGATTGGTTTTGGTGATGGTTTGGAATTTCATGTTTTACTTGAATGGTTTCTAGGTTGCATGCCTATAGATTTTCGGTTGATGCAAAATGCCATGAATTGATGTTGAATCTGTGATGATATGTTGTAAATTATATGTTGAATATGTTGGATGTATGTTAGAAGTATGTTAGAGTGTTTTAGATAGGCTAAGAGCTTGTTAAACCAGCTAAATGTGACATTACAAGCCTAGGCGTACCGATACGCGGGGGACCGTATCGGTACGGTTAGGAAAAATCAAGAATGTTGTTTCGATACGAGCTTGTGTGTATCGGTACGACTAGGCAAAACTAAGTATAATGTTTCGATACGAGCTTGGGTGTATCGGTATAGATTTTGTTTATAGGAATCTACTTTTTAGGACAAAATTCGCTTACCGAAACGCTACCATATTGTATCGGTACGGTTGTCAAACATTTTTGAACTGCCAGCTAGGTGTACCGAAATGGGTTTTAGTGTATCGAAACAGTACATGCTTGTGTAAGGCACCGTATCGATATGGTGGCACACGTATCAGTACGGTTGTCTATTAATTTAGTTAATGTCATAGAAGTAGAGTTCTGTTTTCTTGCGTTTTTGTGCCTAAATGTTATGGATGCAATCGAATGAGTTTGCACATTTGAATCGAGCTAGTTTTTGATATGAGAACATGAAAATTGCTTAATTAAAGGTTGGTAACTTAAAAGTGTGCTAAGTCCCTGTAGATTGATCAAATTGCAATTTGGTCCCTAATTTGTAATTGAGCCAGTTGGATGTCAAATTGACACCTGATTGTGTTGAGTTTCCACCTGATGTCAATATGAACATATAGGTTGATAATTTTGCATTTAGAAAAGATAAAAGAAAAAAATGGTTGCGTTTCATTTTTTTCTTTATGGTTTACCTCGGTAAACCTAATGTAGCTCGCTCGGTTTGGTCTTGCGACTAGGCTGGGTCGAGGGGGTTATATTTGGTGGTATCAGAGCCAAGTTTGTGGTAGTTGGGAGTTGGTTTGATTGTTGTAATGTGATTTTGGGTGATTATCTGATGTTTAATATGCACGGTGATTGTAATATGTATGGTGATTGCTTTATGCCATGTTGGGGGAAAATTTTGGAAAACCCGTTGACTTATTATTATAGTCTGGAAAGTTTTGATTTTTCAAATGGAAGTATTGGATACTTGCTTGAAGCTGGCCTGACTGTTTTTGTTTTGAAATGATTATCATGCCTTAGACATATTTTAGCACGATGGGACCGAGGAGAGAGTTGCGATCTGCTACGATTGTTGCTGCCATTGGGCAGGATGTTGAGGAAGATGTTGTACCTCCTAGAAGGTTGCCATCACCCCCACCTATTCCACCTGAGGGAGTAGAGCAAGTACCGCCTGTGCCAGCTGGGCTAGGATGGGTGATATTGCACCGCTGATTCAGGCCATGACCGATGCTTTCCAGGAAGCAGTTGCGGGTATTCATGTGCCGGCACCACCAGTAGTTGGGCAGGTTTGCCATTAGAGCGTCTTCGCAGTTTGGGTGGAGTTGAGTTCTAATGTTTGTCGCCAGAGGCTTCTGAGGGATGGTTGGCTAGTACTGAGAGGATACTGGGCCAAATGGGGTGTACCGATGCCCTTAAGCTGGGTTGGGTTGTTTCCCTATTACAGGGCGATGCTTATACATAGTGGACTACCACGACTTTTGGTATAACGACTGATGGTGTTTCTTGGGAGTTCTTTTGTAGTGCTTTTCGGAAGAAGTATCTAGGAGTTCGATATCAGGACGATAGGAAGCGGGAACACATGGACTTGGTACAGGGCAGTATGTCTGTGGCAGAGTATGAGGTGCGGTTTGTGAGGCTGAGTCAGTACGCACCTGAGTTGGTCCCTGACAAGTGCCAACGATGTGACTGTTTCTGCTACGGGCTTGTGCAGGAGGTTAAGACATACATGCTTTCTACTGATTACATCGATTTTGATGTGTTGTTTTCGCGGGCCAAGGATGTGGAGTAAAAACTTGGTTTGGCTTCTGGGTCGCGAGGCTTTAGCTCGGGTAAGACAACTGCTAATTCTGGGTCTAGCGTTGGTCAGGCTAAGAGACATCATGATAGGAGGTTTCGCCCGGAGCTGAGGCATGGCGAAGGTGTTGTGGGACGTAGAGCCCAAGGGAAGGGTGCCCAGGTTAGAGCGCTGCTTAACACATGTTGGGTTTGTAGATCCCGAGGTCAATTGAGGCGAGATTTTCCGCGTCTGGCCAGAGAGGGTCAGGCACCTGCGCCTGTTGTGGCCAATGCTTGTTGGAGTTGTGGGTCTGGCGACCATCAGAGGCGTGATTGTTCGTTGCTGGTCTGAGGTATAGGGTGTTGCACATGTTGTTGCTCTACAACAAGGTTGTGGTGGCAGACGTGGGCTGTTTCAGCGTCGAGAGGGTGGGCAGCAGACTGTGGCTCATACCATTGCTATCCAGCCTGAGGGAGGTGGACCGGCTAGGGTGTATGCGCACCGTGAGGGTTTCATTGACACTGATGTGATTGTAGGTACTTTCTTTTTATAGTCATTGTGTAACACCCCTTTTCCCGTATCCAACACTAAATACGAGTCAGAGGTATCACAAAACATTCGTAAAACCCTCTACTTTTGTAATTCGGTAGTTTTTTTTCTTTAGAAAAAATATTGCAATGTATTTAGTTTTATTTACAAATCTAGTTATTCGCGTAAAGTTTAAAAATAATATTTTCATCTTCAAATCGAGTTTATTTTCAGGCAGCAACTTATCAATTTAATTTTCTTGATATAATTAATAAAACTGCCTGATTTAAAATTCATCCATATACCAAATAAAATACAAATTCCATCAGAGTAGGCATACCCTTTTAATATACATGCCAACTAGTAAATATCAAACAATATCAAAAGATATCTTACTGATACTGATGTACCTGTTATTGATTGGTGATCTCTGTATATGCTCCTTACTCTAACGATTTCTTCTTTCCTACGTGTAAAACAGTTACACGCTAAGTATTTACTTAGTGAGGCAATAACTCAAATTCAAGTGCAATTGTCATAATATCAATATTAATGATTAACAATGAATATGATCACCTTACTATTATATTCTCGTTAACATAAATAAATATGTATACCAAAGTTATAAGATTAGATCTTACCAATACCGTTGCCATTTCCATCTGGAAGCTTTTAGTGCTTACCAATACCTTTTTCTATTTCTATCTGCAAGCTTTCAAGCTTATCTTCCTGTTTCTTTTTTATTCTTTTCATTTTATTTAGCCCAAGGTATCAAATTAAGAGATATAATGTACACGAGTCATCCCCCCATACCCAACCTTTCTTGAGTATGTGTATTATTTGCACCGTAGTGCTTTGCACCCTAAGTGCTTCTGTATACCCAAACCTTGCATGAGTATACCATCATTGAGTATTAATAAAATTGCATCGTATTGCTTAACACACTAAGTGTTTCCGTATACCCAAACCTTACATGAGTATACCCTCAATGAGTATTTATGAATATTGCACCGAAGTGCTTAGAATATTTATACAGCTGTTTATGACCCTATGAATATCTAACTATACCATCGAACCTCTATATCATACATTGGGGGTTTATTTCATCATTTATGTCATCAATGGCAACATATATCAATCAATATATGTATATATATCAACATTTGGTAGTTTATACTATAAATAATATTTCAATCTTATCAATGTAAGTAATCATATGATCAATTCATTTTATATTTCAATTCTTGACATATTACGATATGTCAATCATATGCTCAATGACATAAATATCATAGCAACAATAATTTAGGGTAGGCTCATCACAGTCATCCCAATCATGTATAAAATATCAGTGAAGTATGACATGTATGCAATTGCAATCACCTGGGCCATGTATTAGTATGCCTCACTAAGTCCTCTTTGATCCTTTCCTTCATTGTATCTCGAACCTCCCTTGATTCGAACTTAACTTCATAATTCAAATAAGTAAAATATTTGTAGATCCCAATCTAACAATATCATAGACATATTGTCCAATATAATCATTTGAGTACAAAATCTCCAAACATTTTCCTTTCTTCCTTGTATTGTCAAACACTCACTATGGTCCTTAGTGACCAATTTGAATTTCCATTAACCCTTTTCAAGCCTACTAGTCAACCTTAGATATAAAGTGTATCAATTATCATTTTCTGGCAGTTTGTAGTGCCTCCAAAGAAATATTTCTATAAAATAATCTACAACTCGGAATTCGATTCCATTTGTTATGATAGAAACTCAATTGAATAAGGTTTTCAACCATATAATTTATAGCCCAAATTCAACTTGTACGATTTATGGCAAATTTGCAAAGTCAATTTCTAGTATTGAATTTCGGAACAGCCTGCTATACTATTTTCTGACCTTTCACCACTTAAAAATTCATATCTTTTTACTCAGAACTCGAAATCAGTTTCCATTTGTTGGACACGAAACTAGACGAACAAATATTTACACCGGTATAAAATTCACCTTCTAACAATTTTTGTAGAATTTATGGTGAATTTTCAAATTTACTGCCATAAACTAGTTTTTCTACACAACTTCCATAAACAACTTCAACTTTTATACTAACTTCTCCTTATTTCTCTACTTTTCAATTTAGTCCAATCACTAGCTTTAAACCACCAAATCATCACATTCTTCGCCAAATAATTATTCACAATAATTCTCCCTAATTTTCCTTATTTACCGAAATAGTCACTAAAATGCAAAGATAAGGATTCAAGCTTCTTAACTTTGCAACTTAGTCATCAATTCAACATTACTACCTTAATTCCATCATCATAGCTAAAAATCAGATTTAACCCCCATACAAAACTTCAATTTCGATTTGGCCACTTAACTTTGACAAATTGTCAAAATGGTCACTGATTCAATTTAACATCAATTTGGCATTCTAACTTCATTTTCTTATCTCTAACATCATTAATAACATAAATACACTCCAAATTCTTAAAATTCAGATTTGTTCCTTCAACTTTTCAAGTTGCCAAAATGGTCCGTACACAATTTAACATAGAGTTTTACTTCCAAACAACAATTCAAGCTTACTAGATCATTATTTCAACATCACAAACCCTAAATTAAACTTGAATCCATAAACCCTAATCATCTTCATAATAATCAAAACATCTAAAGCTTAAATCCCAACTCAATATCATGTTTTAACACCATACTAGCTTGATTTCAACTTGAATTCAATCATGGAATCATAAAATCTCAAAATCCCCAATTTGATCCATAAACCCTAATTTCTTTCTCATGTAAATTCTCACCAATCAAGCATGGATTCCATGAATTATTGATATCAAAAGATAGAGCTTGAAGAGTAGAACAACTTTGTAGTTGAAGTGATTACCTGAAAACTGAGTTTCAAGGCTTGAATCGAGCTTGGAAAAAGTTTTTCTCTTTATTTCCCTAGACCTCACGTTTGTTGCTGCCATTACTTTACACATATATCTATTAAATGAATATTAAATTCATTTAATAGTGAAATTACAATTTTTCCCTTTTATCCAATGGTTGAGATTGATTTTATCATCAATCAAGGGCCAAGATTTAATCTTCCATTTTCTCTTTCCAAAATTGCCCTTATAACTTTTTAAATATTTCAAAATTGCCATTGGGGCCAAATGACCAATTTGCCCTCCAACTAGTCTTTATTTACTAGATTATTTCCAAATTGCCATTCCATTACAATCTAACTATATCTAGTTAGGATTCAACCAACCATAATAAAATATTCTTAAAATAACATTTTATGACTTTTCCATAGCTTTTGGATTATTCTCCAAAATTTCCATTTGATCCAATATACCGATAAATAATCGTTTACTCAAAAATAAACTGTAGGATTCATCTTGAATCAAACTAAAATTATTTCCAACACTTGGAATTGCATTTTATAACCTTTCTCTATCATATAGTAAAATTTAAAAATTTTCCAGTTCGATCCGGGTATCCGAATTCCACTTAAACTTTAACTATGATTTTCCCAATAATCAAAGTATCAGATCAAACCAGTAATTCCACATTCGATTCACACCCTTATGTGATCTGTTTATTTATGAAATAAAAGCCCTCAACTTTTGTGAAATTACAACTTTAGTCCCCAAAATTTTCCAAAGTTTATACTTTAGCCATAAAATTTTCAAAATTTACATTTTGGTCACTACCTTTTTAAACTTCAATTCCCATTCCAATTTTCCTTGGAATTCAACCAAACTTTAAGAATACCTTATTCAATTCACTATCTATCACATGAGACCTTTAAACCTTAGAAATTTCCTTTCCAAAATCCATAATTAAAGAAATCCCAACTTTCGCATTTTTGTCATTTTATTCAATAAGTTAGCTTTTAAGCTATTATCTTAGTACTAAATGACCCTTAATCAACTTAGTAAATTTTGGGGTATTACAATTCTCTCCCCCTTAAGAAAATTCATCCTCAAATTTTTCAATACGTACTTGGTTCCAAAAGGTGAGGAAACTATTTTCTCATATTTTCATCTTATTTCTCTCAAGTCGTTTCTTTAATCTTATGATTTTTTTGTCAAAGAACTTTGACAAACGGGATTGTATTGTTTTCTTAGTTCTTGGACTCCATGTGCTAGGATCTTTACCAATTCTTTTTCATAGCTTAAATCTAGCTGGATTTCTATTTTCTCTGGAGTAACAACAAGTGAGAGGTCTAATCAATACTTCTAGAGCATCGATACATTGGGTATCTTGTTCATTTCCAAAGATAAAGCTAACTATTAAGCTTAACTATCAGACTAACTCCTTTCACAATTTCTTATAGCCAAATAAATTTTGAACTTAACTTTCTTTTTGTCTAAACCATAACATCTTCTTCCAAGGTGAAACTTTTAAGGAATACTTTATCCTTAACTTCATATTAAATATCTTTTCTTTTAGGGTCAACATATAGTTTCCATCATTGAGATAGAAATTCTTCCTTGATAATACAAATATCTATCAAACCTAACTTCCAAGTTTTCAGTTTCACTCTTTTCCACTTGTTTGAACCTTGACAACATTTCTCATCCTTTCTTTAAAGATATCTTATTTAATTCAATATGGTAAATTTTATTCTTATCTTGAAAATCAAAACACCATCTTCTTTTAATGCCAATCTTGCATTCATAGCTCTTAAGGCAACAATTGTCTTTTGACTGAGAGCGTCAGCTATCACATTAGCTTTTTTTTGGATGATAGTCAATGACCATATAATAATTCTTAAAAAGCTCAATCCAACTTCTTTGCGTCAAGTTTAACTATTCTTTAGTAAGCATATACTTTAAACTTTTATAACCTATATAAATATAGCATCGTTCACTGTATAAATAATAATGCTATATCTTTTAAGCAAATACAACCATTGCTAGCTCCAAATCCTAAGTAAGATAATTTCTCTCATATATCTTAAGTTGTCTCAAGCATAGATCATTAATTTTCCTTCTTGCATAAGTACGCATCACAAACCGTTATGAGAAGCATCGCTATATACTACATAATCTTTACCCGATTCTGGTTGTACCGATATCGTGTCTTCTATTAAGATCTCCTTTAATGTCTCAAAGATTTCTTAGCATTGATCTGTTCAACTGAATGGCATTTCTTTCCTCAATGGCTTGGTCAATGAGGAGGCAATCATCAAGAAATTCTGAGCCTCTAAAACATTCTTCAGAGGTTTCCATTCAACTATAATCTGTACTTTCTTGGGGTCTACTCTTATTCCCACTGCCAAATCCACATAACTAATAAAACAACTTTTGACAACCAACTTCACAGTTTAACAAATTAGCATATAGCTTCTTTGCTCGAAAGGTTTGAAGAACAATGCAAAAATGGGCATCTTATTCTTCCTTTTTCCTTCGAATAGACCAAAATATACTCAATGAACTCTACCAAAAATTGTCCAAGCAAAATTAGAATACTTGGTTCATTAGGCTTATAAATGCCGTAGGTATCATCACAAACTCATAGTATTCATGCCGAGTCTGAAAAGCTGTCTTTAGAATTTCTTCTTCCTTGATCTTTTTTTTACTGATCAAAAGATCACCAGTCTTCGGAAGAAGATATTTATTATTTACTATTACCTTCTCGAGCTGATGGAAATCAGTCTTTCTCTTTCACAATTAACACTGGTGCGCCCCCAAATTGACACATTTGGCTTTATAAAACATCAACCTTACAATTGTACCCTTAAATCTCAAAGTTCGGTCGAAGCCATTTTATACGGCGCCATTAATTTAGGCGCAATACATGGTATCATATTTATTTTGAATTTCATTTCTCAATCTAGAGGTAATTCCGAGTAACCCATCTGGGCATACATCCGGATATTTTTGGACAGTCGAGTTATTTTCCAATCTAACTTCAATAGCCTGAGTATCCACTATATTTGCTAAGAAAACTTAACAACCTTATAACAACAATTTCCTTAATAAAATAACTGAAATTACATTAGAGAATGGATTTACCCTTTTATCAACTGCTACTATTTTTGTACCTTCCGCATTTTTCAATACTAATCGCTTTATGCGACAATTCATCATGGCCTGATAGGAAGGTAACCAATTCATGCCCACCATCATCTTAAACTCCTCTAAAGATAATTCCATTAAGTTTATTAGGAACTCTATTTCTTATGTTTTTATCGAGCAATTCCACATGTTCAGCTCGCCCTCACATTACAACCCAACAAATTCGTGACCACTATATTACTTGAAATGGGTTCTAAAAGGATATCTCGTTCACCACTCAACTTCGTACATATATACAAATGTGTAAAGCTAGGACCCATCAACATCAATACAGGTTTATCCAAAAAGATAAGATCTACCTTCTATGATTTTTGAATCATCCCAATCTTTATCAGTCCTGATGTTATAATCTCGGACTGATATGTACAATCCTGGTTATAAAGTAAAATCAGATGGCTCTCGAATCTAGCTTAAATCTTGGAGCAAAAGGACAGCTCCATCCAATTTCTTGGTACCCAAATACTGGAATCTGTCATGTGTAATCCTTAGATTATTCAGTTATAAAACAACAATCACTGGACCTTAATCTGTTTTTTCTTTCAATTCAGGTGTTTTTGAACTTTTTAGTTCCTTAATCTGGCACAGGCACTTCTTGTTGTACCAGTGCCCCTTTCTTGTTCCGATTTACCCGAAGGGTTATCATTAACCTTATTGTTACTACTCTTGATTCCTTCCAAAGCTTTCAATTTACCAGTTCATCAAGCTTTCTTGGCTCAAATATTTCTTATAATTCCTCCCAATTTACACTAGTAAGGAGCGACATCAATCGGATCATACAAACATCATATCAGTAATATTGATATCCTAGTGGCATGTATACTCTTTTTAACATAAAACAATTTTCATTTAGGCCGAGAATCTGCTAAACCTGTAGCTCTGATACCAATAAATGTAACACCCATTTTCTCGTATCCAACACTGAAAATTAGTCAGAGGTATCACAAAACATTCATAAAACCCTCTACATTTGTAATTCGGTAAAGTTTTTTTCTTTAAAAAAATATTGCAATGTATTTAGTTTTATTTACAAATCTAGTTATTCGCATAAAGTTTAAAAATAATATTTTCATCTTCAAATCGTGTTTATTTTCAAGCAGCAACTTATCAATTTAATTTGTCTTGATATAATTAATAAAACTGCCTAATTTAAAATTCATCCAGATAACAAATAAAATACAAATTCTATCAGAGTAGGCATACCCTTTTAATATACATGCCAACTAGTAAATATCAAACAGTATCAAAAGATATCTTATTGATACTGATGTACCTGTTATTGATTGATGATGTCCGTATATGCTCCTTACTCCAACGATTTCTTCTTTCCTACGTGTAAAACAGTTACACGCTAAGTATGTACTTAGTGAGGCAATAACTCAAATTCAAGTGCAATTATCATAATATCAAATCAATGATTAACAATGCATATGATCACCTTACCATTACATGCCCGTTAACATAAATAAATATGTATATCAAAGTGATAAGATTAGATCTTACCAATACCGTTGCCATTTCCATCCGGAAGCTTTCAGTGCTTACCAATACCTTTTTCCATTTCTATCTGCAAGCTTTCAAGCTTATCTTCCTGATTCTTTTTGATTCTTTTCATTTTATTTAGCCCAAGGTATCGAATTAAGAGATTCTATGTACACGAGTCATCCCCCCATACCCAACCTTTCTTGAATATGTGTATTATTTGCACCGTAGTGCTTAGCACCCTAAGTGCTTCCGTATACCCAAACCTTGCATGAGTATACCCTCATTGAGTATTAATAAAATTACACCGTAGTGCTTAACACCCTATGTGATTCCGTATACCCAAACCTTGCATGAGTATACCCTCAATGAGTATTTATGAATATTGCACCGAAATGCTTAGAATATTTATATAGCTGTTTATGACCCTATGGATATCCAACTATACCATCGAACCTCTATATCATACATTGGGCTTTATTTCATCATTTCTGTCATCAATGGCAACATATATCAATCAATATATATATATATATATATCAACATTTGGCAGTTTATACTAGAAATAATATTTCAGTCTCATCAATGTAAGTAATCATATGATCAATTCATTTTATATTTCAATTCTTGACATATTACGATATGTTAATCATATGCTCAATGACATAAATATCATAGCAACAATAATTTAGGGTAGGCTCATCGCAAGCCATCCCAATCATGTACAAAATATCAGTGTAGTATGACATGTATGCAATTGCACTCACAAGGGCCATGTGTTAGTATGCCTCACTAAGTCCTCTTTGATCCTTTCCTTCATTTTACCTCGAACCTCCCTTCATTCGAACTTAACTTCATAAAATATTTTTTAGATCTCAATCTAACAATATCTTAGACATATTGTTCAATATAATCATTTGAGTACCAAATCTCCAAGAATTTTCTTTTCTTATTTGTATTGTGCAAAAACTCATTATGGTCCTTAGTGACCAATTTGAACTTCCATTAACCATTTTCAAACCTACTAATAAACCTTAGATACAAAGTGTATCAATTCTCATTTTCTGGCAGTTTGCAGTACCTCCAAAGAAATATTTCTATAAAATAATCTACAACTCGGAATTTGACTCCGTTTGTTCTGATAGAAACTAGATTCAATAAGATTTTCAGCCATATAAATTAATAGCCCAAATTAAACTTGTACGATTTATGGCGAATTTTCAAAGTCAAATTCCATTATTGAAATTTGGAACAGCCTACTATATTGTTTTCTGACCTTTCACTACTTAAAAATTGATATCTTTTTACTCAGAACTCGAAATCAGTTTCTGTTTGTTGGACACGAAACTAGACGAACAAATATTTTAGAAGTTATGGTGAATTTTCAAAGTTACTGCCATAAACCAGTTTTTCTACACAACTTCCATAAAACAACTTCAACTTTTATACTAACTTCTCCTTATTTGTCTACTTTTCAATTTAGTCCAATCACTATCTTTAAACACCAACTCATCACATTCTTCACCAAATAATTATTCACAAAAATTCTCCCTAATTTTCCTTATTTACCGAAATAGTCACTAAAATGCAAAGATAAGGATTCAAGCTTCTTAACTTTGCAACTTAGTACTCAATTCAGCATTACTACCTTAATTTCATCATCACAGCTAAAAATCAGATTTAACCCCCATACAAACTTCAATTTCGATTTGGTCACTTAACTTTGACAAATTGTCAAAATGGTCACTAATTCAATTCAACATCAATTTGGCATTCTAACTTCATTTTCTTATCTCTAACGTCATTAATAACATAAATACACTCCAAATTCTAAAAATTCAGATTTGGTACTTCAACTTTTCAATTTGCTAAATGGTCCCTACACAATTTAACTTAGGGTTTTGCTTCCAAACAATAATTCAAGCTTAGTAGATCATTATTTCAACATTACAAACCCTAAATTAAACTTGAATCCATAAACCTTAATCATCTTCATGATAATCAAAACATGTAAAACTTAAATCCCAACTAAATATCATGATTTTAACTCCATACTAGCATGATTTCAACTTGAATTCAATCTTGTAACCATAAAATCTCAAAAGCCCCAATTTGATCCATAAACCCTAATTTCTTTCTCATGTAAATTCTCATCAATAAAGCATGGATTCCATCAATTATTGATATCAAAAGATAGAGCTTGAAGAGTAGAACAACTTTGTAGTTGAAGAGATTACCTAAAAATCGAGTTTCAGGGCTTGAATCGAGCTTGGAAAATTTTTTCTCTTTCTTTCCCTATACCTCACGTTTGTTGCTGGAAAAGATGAACATCTTGTTCATCTTTTTTCCATTACTTTACACATATATCTATTAAATGAATATTAAATTCATTTAATAGTGAAATTACAATTTTGCCCTTTTTATCCAATGGTTAGATTGATTTTATCATAAAAAAAATCAAGATTTAATCTTCCATTTTCTCTTTCCAAAATTGCACTTATAAATTTTTAAATATTTCAAAATTGCCATTGAGGCCAAATGACCAATTTGCCCTCCAACTAGTCTTTATTTACTAGTTTGTTTCCAAATTGCCATTCCATTACAATCTAACTAAATATAGTTATAATTCAACCAACCATAATAAAATATTCTTAAAAATAACATTTTATGACTTTTCTATAGCTTTTGGATCAGTCTCCAAAATTTCCATTCGATCCAATATACCGATAAATAATCCTTTACTCAAAAATAAACTGTAGGATTCATCTTGAATCAAACTAAAAATATTTCCAACACTTGGAAATGAATTTTATAATCGTTCTCTATCATATGGTAAAATTTCAAAATTTTCCAGTTCAATATTAGTATCTGAATTCCACTTAAATTTTAACTGTGATTTTTCCAATAATCGAAGTATCATATCGAACCAATAATTCCGCATTCGATTCACACCCTTATGTGATCTGTTTATTTATGAAATAAAAGCCCTTAACTTTTGGGAAATTACAACTTTAGTCCCCAAACTTTTCCAAAGTTTATACTTTAGCCATAAAATTTTCAAAATTTACATTATGGTCACTACCTTTTTAAACTTCAATTCCCATTCCAATTTTCCTTGGAATTCAACCAAACTTTAAGAAGACCTTATTCAATTCACTATCTATCACATGAGACCTTTAAACCTTAGAAATTTCCTTTCCAAAACCCATAATTAAAGAAATCCCAACTTTCACATTTTTGTCATTTTATTCACTAAGTTAGCTTTTAAGCTATTATCTTAGTACTAAATGACCCTTAATCAACTTAGTAAATTTTGGGGAATTACACCTTGCCATTGTATTCGTTGGTTGATTCTAGTTCTACTCATTCTTACATATTGTGTGAGCATGCCAGTTGCTTGATATACTTGTTGAAATTCTAAATGTGGGTGTTAGAGTGACCAGTTCTCTTGGGGAGACAGTTTTACTTATGTTGTTGTATCGTAGGTTCTCGTTGATGGTTCAAGGCCATGTTTTTGCTGTGGATCTGATGGAGTTGTCATTCTATGGCTTTGATGTTATTTTGGGCATGGATTGGTTGACCGAGCATCAAGCCGTGGTAGATTTTGGTACCAAACGGGTATTTTTTAGGTTGTCAGATGATTTTGAAGTGGTGGTTGTTGGCATGAATGCCAAGTTCTTGTCTAATGCTGTTTCGGCTTTGGAAGCGAGTCAGATGTTGGGTTTTGAATGTCAAGCCTTCTTGGCCTATGTGATGAATCCTGCTTCAAAGGAGTTGAGGGTGTAGGATATTCACATCCTATGTGAGTTTTCAAGTGTTTTCTTGGAAGAATTGTCAGGGTTGCCACCTGACCGTTAGGTAGAGTTTGGCATTAAAACCTATGTGGATATGGCACCGGTGTCTATTGCTCTGTACCGCATGGCCCCAAAGGAGTTGAAGACGCAATTGCAGGAGTTGCTTGATCGTGGGTTTATTAGACCAAGTATTTCACCGTAGGGTGCGCCGGTGTTGTTTGTATAAAAGAATGATGGTACGTTGCGGACGTGTATAGATTATCGACAGTTAAACAAGTTGACGATAAAGAAAAAATATATGGTGCCGCGGATAGATGATCTATTTGATCAGTTCAGGGGTGCCTCGGTGTTTTCTAAGATCAATTTAAGGTTTGGGTACTACCATTTGAAGGTGAAAGATGTGGATGTACCCAAGACAGCTTTTCGTACGAGGTACAGACATTATGAGTTTCTTGTGATTCCATTTGGTTTGACCAATGCACCGGCTACATTCATAAACATGATAAATCGAGTGTCTCATGAGTTTTTGGATTAGTTTATGGTAGTGTTTATCGATGATATCCTAGTGTACTCTCGTACTGAGGAGAATCATGATAGGCATTTGTGGATTGTGCTTCAGACATTGTTGGCTAACCAATTGTATGCCAAGTTAAGCAAGTGTGAATTTTGGCTTAGAGAGGTTGTTTTCCTCAGGCAAGTTATGTCGGCCGAGGGAATTCGTGTTGATCCGCATAAGTTTAAGGTTGTGATGAGTTGGAAGGTGCTTAAGTCGGTAACAAAAGTCCGAAGTTTTCTTGGTTTGGTTGGTTATTATCGTAGGTTTGTGGAAGGGTTTTCCAGTTTGTCTACTCATTTAACCAAGTTGTTACAGAAGAAAGCTTAGTTTGAGTGGACGAAGGATAGGCAACGAGCTTTCGAAAGGTTGAAGGAAGCTTTGACGCGAGCTCCAGTCTTGGTTGAACCTGAATCGGGAAAGGAGTTCATTGTTTATAGCGATGCGTCATATGTTGGGCTTGGTTGCGTGTTGATGCAAGAAGGTAAGGTAGTTGCGTATGCATCTAGGCAGTTGAAGTTGCATGAGCGTAATTACCCTACTCATGATCTTGAGCTTGCCGTGGTTGTGTTTGCCTTGAAAATCTGGAGCCATTACCATTATGGCAAAAAGTGTGTGGTTTATATGGATCATAAGAGCTTGAAGTATTTGATGTCCCAGAAGGAGTTGAATCTTAGGCAACAGAGGTGGCTTGAGTTGCTTAAAGATTATGAGTTGACCATTGAATATCACCTAAAAAAAGCCAATGTTGTGGCGGATGCTTTGAGTAGGAAAGCAGCTGTAGAGTTAAGAGCTATGTTTGCTCGTTTGAGTCTGACAAGTGACGGTGGTTTGTTGGCTGAGTTTCAAGTGAAACCGTCCTTGTCACAGTTGATCAAGGAGAAGCAACCGCATGATAAGAGTTTGGTGCCGCATGTGAAGGATATCATGGATGAAAATCCTACAGATTTTCATTTCAATGGCGATGGGGTGTTGTGTTTCAAAGGTCGAATTGTGGTTCCTAAATATAAAGAGTTGAGGCGTACCATTATGATCGAAACGCATGCTAGTCCTTTTGCTATGCATCCCAGTAGTACTAAGATGTATCATGAGTTGAAGGAAGAGTATTATTGAGTTGGGATGAAGAAAGATGTGGCTGATTTTGTTTCTCGTTGCATGGTATGTCAGGGGCTAATTTTGTTTCTCGTTGCATGGTATGTCAGCGGTAAAGGCTGAGCATCAGTTTCCTTCAGGGTTGTTGCAACCGTTGAGGATACCAGAATGGAAGTGGGAAAGGATCACCATGGATTTTGTGTCTGGATTGCCTTTGACACTGACCAAGAAAGATTCCATTTGGGTGATTGTTAATCGGTTTACGAAGTGTGCGCATTTTGTGCCAGTGCATACTACTTATACCTTAGATAGGTTGGCCGATCTATACATCTCTGAGGTTGTGTGTTTGCATGGTGTGCCTAAATATATAGTCTCGGATAGAGATTCACGTTTCGCGGCAAGGTTTCTGATATGCTTGCATCATGCTCTGGGGACAAGACTAAATTTTAGCACTTCGTATCACCCTCAATCGGATGGTCAGTCGGAGCGTGTGATTCTGTTTCTAGAAGATATGTTGAGATGCTGCATTATTGAGTTCCAGGGAACGTGGGAGAAGCAACTGCCATTGGTGTAGTTTGCTTATAATAACAGTTATCAGGCTACTATAAAAATGGCACCATTGACGCGTTGTATGGAATGAGGTGTTGTATGCCCGTGTGATGGGATGAGGTTGGGGAGAAGCATCTTTCATTGCCTAATGTTTTAAAAGGAACGAATGAGAAAGTAAAGTTGATATATGAGCTCTTGAAAGCGGCTTTGGACCGTCAGAAATCCTACACAGATTTGAGGCGTAGAGATATAGAGTATGATGTTGGTGACCGAGTGTTTTTGAAGGTTTCGCCTTGGAAGAAGGTGATGCATTTTGGGCGGAAAGGGAAGCTTAGCCCTAGGTTTATTGGACCGTACAAGGTTGTTGAACGTGTGGGTCCTGTCGCTTACCGTTTGAGGTTACCTCCTGAGTTGGAGAAGATTCATGATGTGTTTCATGTTTCGGTGTTGCGGAGGTATCGGTCGGATTCGTTGCATGTTATGCCAGTGGAAGATATTGAGTTGAGGCCGGACCTATCTTATGATGAAGAACCAATAGAGGTTCTTGATACCAGCAGTAAGGTTCTTCGTGGCAAGACGATTGAGATAGTTAAGGAGTTGTGGAGGCACTGCGGAGTTGAGCAAGCCACGTGGGAATGTAAGTCGAAGATGCTGGAGCAGTTTCCGCATTTTTTTTCTCCAGGTAAATTTCGAGGATGAAATTTCTTAAGTGGGGGAGAGTTGTAACGCCCTAGTTTTGGGCCTAGCAGTTTTGAGGTTTATTAGACGGTCCGGTGGATCGAGTTAGAGATTTGAGTTGGGTTCTGGACCGTATATTTTTTGGTAAGATAAAATATGGAAAATAGTTAAAAATCATCTTTTAATATATATTGATTTTTGGTGGAATCAATTTTGGAAAATGGAATTAGGAAACGTGACATTTTGGTTAGTGACCAAAATTCAATTTTTGAAAACTATTTTGAAGTGACTAAAATGAAAAGGGTCAAATTCTTAGAATCCTTAAGGAGCTAAATTACCAGCTGATGGTTTCTCCCATCAATTAAATCATTTTAAACATGTGTTTGAAAGGTGGTTTAAGAGGGATTAAAATATCTAAGTTAGTTATTTGCTTTTAAAGAATATTTACGTAACTTTTTTATAAACCTTTTCTCTCAACTTATTTTCTGCCAAACACTCAGAATTTCATCAAAATCCAGAGGTGAGGGATTCTTTTCACTCAGATTATTGATTCTAACTTGATTCTTTAACTTTGTTTTACAAAATCTCATTGAAATTTTATGTTTTCTTAGCTTTAAACATGCAAATTGAGGGAGAAATCACATAACAGGGGTAAGGTCTATGATCTCCTCTGTTAAATGGTTCTTTATTGATATTCCCAAGTATTTGATCCTTGATTTATGGTTTATAATCTGATTTTATGTTTTTATATAGATTTAATTGGGTGAAATTGATGAAATGATGAAAGATTCGAATTGAATATGATTTCTAGTGTTATGAATTGTTTTTGAACATATTTTGGATGTTTAATGATGTTGATAAGTCGATTTTATCAATGGAATCCTGAAACTCTTGAATCTCTAATTGTTTGGTTGCTAGATTTGAGTTTTTGAGGTGTTATGGTGGTTGTGTGTTTGCTGAAGGTGTTAGGTTGATTTTATTCTGTTTATAGATGTTAATTGATGATAAAAGTGGTGTTAGAGTGTTATGTTGTGGCTGGGTTGTGTTTGGAAAGGATTAGTTGAAGTTTCCGTTTGTTGTGGTTGGGTAAATGTGACTTGAATGCAAGAATCCGCGAGGATCTGTTGTTCCAGTATTGTAAATGCATGGAGATGCATTAATCCTCCGTTGTTATGTGGTTTAAATAAGGGAGGTTGTTTTGGAAGCGAACGGTGTATCATTAGAGGCTTCAGACGCTTGATTTTGCGTCGGCAAATCAAGGCTTCGTGTATCGGTGAGTCAGAACGTGGATTCGAGCTTTGGAATGTTTTAAGGTGGTTTATGGGAGTTTATACTTAGCTTGATACACCGGTTTAAGCTCGGAAGTAAGTAAAAATGGATATTCTCTCTCGGTCGTGCTAGTGTTAAATGGTTTTACGCGCTTGTTTTGATTTACATGTTACCTACTGTTTAAGCATGTTTTAGTGTATTTGATATACTGTTTATAAGCATGAAATGCTGAAGGATGCACATGGTAAGTGATCCTTGTCAGTACGGTTTATACTTGTGGTCTAAAGCATGGTTGTTCCTTCAGAAAAATGGGTTGGTTAATGCTTGTTAAAAAACAGTGAGGTAAATGTTAAACGGTTAATTATATTGGCAAGTGATGTGGTTTTAAAATTATTATCGGATATAGTTGGCTGGCAATAGGATTGAGTGCACTATAATCAGTCACCTTGGATGTTGAGGGGTTTAGATCCGTGTACCGAAAACTCCATCCTAGTACCCAAACAGTAGAGGGGTTAAACAATACCATAGACTCCCGTTAGAGGATTAAGCGTCTAACCGATGATTGTGGTTGGTGTCCCCGTGGGTTGAAAGGTATACCTGGTTGGTAATGTACCGCGATTGTTATTGTATCACTATTTCGGTTGAGATGGCTTGAAGAGTTGGTTGAACACTTGTTGAATCCGTGTATCTGATGAACTCTTTTGTTAATGGGTTCTAAGTTGCATGCCTATAGATTTACGGTTGATGCAAAATGCCATGAATTGATGTTGAATCTGCGATGATATGCTGTAAATTATATGCTGAATATGTTGAATGTGTGTTAGAAGTATGTTAGAGTGTTTTAGATAAGCTAAGAGCTTGTTAAACCAGCTAAATGTGACATTACAGGCCCAGGCGTACCAATACGCGAGGGACCGTATTGGTATGGTTAGGCAAAATCAAGAATTTTGTTTCGATATGGGCTTGTGTGTATTGGTACGGCTAGGAAAAATAGCATGGTGTTTCGATACGGGATTGGGTGTATCGGTACGGATTTTCTTTACTGGAATCTTCTTTTTGGGACTGAACTCGCGTACCGAAACACTACCATACCGTATCGGTATGGTTTTCAAACATTTTCGAACTACCAGCTAGGAGTAACCAAAACGGGTTGCAGTGTATCGAAACAGTACATGCTTGTGTAAGGCGCCATATCGATACGATGGCACACGTATCGGTACAGTTGTCTGTTAATTCAGTTAATGTCATGGAAGTGGAGTTATGTTTTCTTGCATTTTGGTCCCTGAATGTTATGGATGCAATTGAATGAGTTTGAACGTTCGAATTGAGCTGTTTTTTGACACGAGAACATGAAACCTGCTTAGTTAAAGGTTGGTAACTTAAAAATATGCTAAGTCCCTGTAGATTGATCAAATTGCAATATTGGTCCCTAATTTGCAATTAAGCCAATTGGATGTCAAATCGACGCCCGATTGAATTGAGTTTCCACCTGATGTCAGTATGAACATATAGGTTAATGATTTTACATTTAGACAAGTTAAAAGAAAAAATGGTCACATTTCGGTTTCTTTCTTTATGGTTTACCTTGGTAAACCTAATGTAGCTCGTTTGGTTCGGTCTTGCGACTAGGCCGGGTCGAGGGGGTTACATTGGCTAACACAAGCAATTCCCTTTTCTTTTATCACATTATTGACCATTTAATTCACAATGCAGTTAGAAACACAATTCTCAGTTTTCCTATTCGTTTTATCCCATAAGAGAACCATTGGGGCCTTATCCTTGAATTTTGGAGCACCTAAACTCAAAACATAAATACTTGGGCAGGTTGCTCCAGTCATACCAATACACTTTCATGGGTATCGGTACCTATCTTTAGGTATCAATACCCTTTTTCGAGTATCAATACCGAGCTTAGGTTCAAAAGAACCCAAACTAGCCCCCCATACTGATACGCCTACATGGAATATCGACACCAAGCATCGATTAGTATACCCTGTGTACCGAACCCTCAGCTCGTACCGATACACCCCATGGTGTACTATACTTGATTTGGCTACTAGAAATTGTAATAGAAAAGTGGTATCGGTACGCCTCTAGCCTGTATTGATACCTTACCAGATTTAACCAACTTCCAAGAGAGCGTATTGATACTAGCATATCCCGTATCGATACGCGAGCCCATAATTTGAACCCTGGAGATTGAAAAACCCCTATTTTCCCCCTTGTCCTCAACCATTGAGTCCCGCATTATTCCTACATGTTATGGGAGTTGATTAGGTGTGGTTGTATCAATTTTACCCCCAAACAACATCAAATTAAAGTTTTACCATGGATGACCAGCCAAGATCTAACCTTAACCAAACATCAAATTTTTCATGTAACATACCAAAATGATGATGCACATGAACACATAAAAGTTAGAAGTGTACTAACCTCGAGTTTAAAGGCTGGAATAAAGTTCTCACCAAGCCTTCAAGCCTTGTCCTGCCCATGAGCCTTGGAATGTTCTCTCACCTCTTTCAATACAATGGAAGAGTGAATTGTGTTACCAAATTATTGGGAAGGTCTTAGGAAGCTTAAAACACAAATCAAAACATGGATGGAGCTTCCCCAGCCCTTTCCCCATTCTTCCTAAACACCCCACCTTTCCCAACTTCCGCCATTTAAATCCAATCTTAACTTGATTTATATATCCTTGAATACTGATAAAACTTCTCTAAACAAGCACAACGTGATTCGAGAAGCTAAACCTCAAAATCATACATTTGGTGGTGATATTTTTGAATGGAAGAATGAGTTTAGAAAAGAGGAAGAGGAAACAAGGATAGTGATCTCATCATTTTTTGTGTAATGGAGAAAATTAAAGCCCCCTTACCTCTTTGTCACCCCTTTAGGCAATTACCACCATACCGTCATGACATCTTTCCAAACCCACACCGAAACTAAAACTCTAGTGCAAAAAAGTTGTAAGGCCCAACATCATAACCCAGACACGAGGCCCATGCCTCGGGTCAACCCGACACTAGGGTTTAAAACCTGGGTCCTGATAACTCTCCCCTCCTTAAAGAAAAATTTTGTCCTCAAAATTTACCTGATGGAAATAAATACGGATAGAGCTCTTTCATATCAACCTCAACCTCCCACGTAACCTCCTCGACTCTGTGGTTCCTCTACAACATCTTTACGAAGGGTATACACTTGTAACAAAGCTCTTTGACTTCTTTATCAAGCACTCTCACTGGCTCTTCTTCATATGTCAAATTCGTGTTAACCTCAATATCCTCAAGTGGTAGAACATGCGAAGGGTCGAAACGGTAGCGTCTCAACATAGACACATGGAAAACATCGTGGACGTTGTTGTATGTTTTGAGTGCAACGCAAATGGTGCAAGTGAACAAGTTGTAAGTAATAAATGATAAGTATCGAGTATTGTCTCCTCACGGATTGGTTTGGGCCACTTTGCTTAAGTCACTGCAAATGTTTAAAGAATTAAATAGTAATGATGAATTGAGATAAAGTAAATTAAATCTAAAGAATTGAAATAAAGGAAAGAAGAAACTGAATTGAGAGAGAGTAGGCCGGGTTATCAGGAGTATTGGTGTGATTGTCGAAAGAATTGCCTTGGCTTGTATTTGCAATTGCAAGTAATTGCTAAGGAAAGTTGTCTTCTAGAAGTATAACTCTTCGTGACCAGTGAAATGTCGTGCCAAGTGGTTTAGTTGAAAGAGGACTCTTCTTGGCAAGCGGATGCCCTGGCAAGTCAATGCAAAGTAATTACCGTATTAACTGGGTTGCAAATCATTGCTTCTTCAATGTTCAGCGGAGTGTTCTTTAATGCCTTCTAATTATCCTTAACCGAATAACTAATGATTGTGCATACCTTGGTGATACATCCATGCGTTAACTTTTGGTGGACAACATCGATCTTCACTCCTTTTAGCTGCTGAAATCTTTTCCTTATCCCTAAGGCATATTAGTTCCCGCCAACGGTTGTTTAAATGATAACAGTATCCAATTCATTTCGTGAATCTAGCTCTCTCGAGCCTAGATAAATGGATCATTCAAGATTCTTTCCCAAGCTCACTTGAAACAATAATAAAAACCAATAATGGATAAAAAATGAATTTATATTGAAACTAAAAACCAAGAACAAGAACAATTCGTCTCTCAACACCAAAAACCCAATAATCCCAAGCCAAATAAATTTAGTTCATGTTTGGGTAAAGAAGAAATAACAAGGAAAATAACCCAGACATGGTGGGATTACAAACAAAAATGGAGAAGAAATCCTTTGTCTGTGAATCCCCTCTTGCGTGATTTCCCTCTCAAATTTGACTCCCCTCTTGATCTACCATTTAATCTCTGTTTATAGAGTTGACGCGATCAGATTTGAGTTGGAAGGATATAGTTTGATTTGAATTCCACTTGGAAGGATTTATCTCTTTATATTTATCTGCAGTAGCTCTTCAAATCTGAGTCTTTATCCAATGTGATAAGGATAATGCTGGAGATAAAGCTTGAAATTCTTATCCTTATCCCAAAATCGACTCCACTCTTGTTGTTGATGCGATCCCCTCAAATAGATGAGGGGGAGAGCTTGAATGCGTGTGAAAGACGTAGGGATCTGATCTCTATCTAATTAGAGATTTGAATTTTCAATTTGGGATTTATCCTCTTTATTTTGTGTACGCCGTAAAAATGGACCTAGATGTGAACCGGGTTGGACCGGAGGTTCGAGAGAACTGGTTTAGGCAATTCGAATAGTTTTGGGAAAATAATTTTATAAAAGTGGTTTTGGGGAAAATAAAATATGAAAAAATGCTCTAAATTACCTAATTAATATTTTAAGTAAATTGGTGAAGTCAATTTGAGGAAATTAAATCTGATTTTAAGACATTTTAGTATAGTGATTAAATTGGAAGTTTTCAAAACTATTTTGGTGACTAAATCGAAAAATGATCAAAACATAGAATCTTTAAGGAGCTATTTGACCTTTCTTTTTCAACATATTTCTCTCTTAATTTAGGCTATTTTTAAAGTATTTTTAAATGGTTTAATAATTGGATAAGTGGGGATTTAATTAAAAAGATCTTTATTTCCTAAAACATTTTCTTACGTAACTACTTTTCTCAAAATCTTTTCTCTCAACTTTCTCAGCAACCAAACTGAGATTTCTACTTCTAAATCTCCAGGAATCAATTTCATTGATTTCCTTTTTGATTTCTATTTGATTTCTTCAAATACCTTAGAAAAATATCTTTGAATTTCATCAAAGCTTGGCCAATTAAGGACAAATCAGTAATTAGTGGTGATTTCGTTTCTCTCCTCTAATTAAAGGTTCTTTAATGAAATTCTCAAGTTCTTAATCCTTTGTTGTTGATTTATATTGTGGAATTGTGATTTAAACATTGATTTGTTAATTAAATTGAGTTTTCTTAGAAAATTGATGGAAGTTGAATTGGATATGTTTTAGTGATAGATTTAATTGATTTACATCTTAAATTAGATTTGTTTTAATGTTGAAAGGATTGATTAATTAATGGATTCCCGAAGCTATATGAATTGCTAGTTTTTATGTTGTTTATAGTTGGTTTTTTTGTGTGATCTGGTTGTTGTGGTGTTGCTGGAAGTATAAGGAAGTGATTTGGTTGTTGTAATGCCCCGGTTTTGGGCCTAGTTGTTTTGTGGCTTGTTAGACGGTCCAGTGGACAACGTTAGAGATTCAAGTCAGATTCAAGACAGTATATTTTTCAGTAAGATAAAATTATGGAAAATGGTTAAAAATGATCTTTTAATATATGATTAATATTGGTGAAATAAATTTTAGAAAATGATATTTGGAAGCATGACATTTTGGCTAGTGAGCAAAATGCGATTTTTGAAAATTGTTTTTAAAGGTGACTAAAATGAGAAGGATCAAATTCTTAGAATCCTTAAGGAGCTAATTTGCCAAGTTTTTGCTGGTGATTTCTCCCTTCAATTAAATCATTTCAACATGTGTTTTAAAGGATAATGAAAAGAGATTTTAGATATTAAAGTTAGTTATTTGGTTTTAATGAAAATTGACGTAACTTTTCTATCGACTTATTTTCTGCCAAACACTCAAGTTTTCATTAAAAATCAGAGGTAAGAAATCATTTTACTCATATTATCGATTTGTAATTGATTCTTTAACTTTGATTTACAAAACCTCATTGAAATCTTGTGTTTTCCTAGCTTTAAACAAGCCAATTGAGGGAGAAATCACACAATAGGGGTAAGGTCCATGATCTCCTCTATTGAATGGTTCTTTATTGATATTCCCAAGAGTTTGATCCTTTATTTATGGTTTATAATCTGATTTTGTGTTTTTATATTGAATTAATTGATTTAATTGGATAAAAGTGATGAAATGATGAAAGATTTGAATTGGATCTATTCTTCATTGATGTGGATTGATTTTTAACATATTTTGGATGTATAATAATGTTGATAAGTTGTTTTTAATAATGGAATCCTGAAACTCTTGAATCTCTAATTATTTAGGTTGTTAAAATTGTATTTTTGTGGAGATGTGGTGGCTGTTTAGTTGCTGGAAGTGTTTAGAAGTTTTGATTCTATTTTTAGGTGTTGATTGATGATATTAAAGGAGTTTAATTGTTAGATTATGGCTGGGTTGTGTTTGGAAAGGATTAGATGATATTTTGGGTTGTTGTGGTTAGGTAATTATGAAAGGAATGTGTCAATCCGTGAAGGATTGATGTTGCAGTTTTTTGAATGCATTGAGATGCATTAATCCTCTGCTGTAATGTGGTTAAAACGGGGGAGGTTTATCTAGAAGTGATCGGTGAAGCTTTGGAGGATTTAGACACTTGATTTCACGTCGGTAAATCGAGGTTTCGCGTATCAGTGAGTGAGAACGTGGATTCCAACTTTGGAATGTTTTAAAGGTGGTTTTTGAGGGGTTTAAACTTAGCTTGATACGTTGGTTTAAACTCGGAAGTAAGTATAAAGTGGTTTTCTCTCTCAATCGTTCTATTATGATATGGTTTAATGCACTTGTTTTGATTTATATAATACCTACTATTAAAGCATGTTTTAAAGTATGTGAAATATTGTTTTTAAGCATGAAATGCTAAAGGATGCACATGGTAAGTGATCCTTGTAAGTATATGGTTTATGCTTGTGTTTTAAAGAATGGTTGTTGCTTTGGAAAATTGGTTTGGTTAATGCTTGTTGAAAACAATGAGGTAAATGATAAATGGTTAATTATATTGGCAAGTGATGTGGTTTTAAAATTTTTATCGGATATAGTTGGTCGGCCATAGGATTGATAGTGCACTATAATAAGTCACCTTGGATGTTGAGGGGTTTAGATCCGTGTACCGAAAACTCCATCCAAGTACCCTAACGGTAGAGGGGTTTTACAGTACCGTATAGTCCCATGGGTTGAAAGTGTACTGATTGTTTAGGTACCACGATTGTGATTGTATCGCTTTTCCGGTTGAGATGGCTTGAAGTGTTGGGTAAACACTTGTTGAATCCGTGTATCCGATGAACTATTTTGGTAAAGGAACTTGGTTAATGATCACTTGTGAGCCAATATAATTGTTGATGTATCATTGAAAGTTTATGTTGTATAATGCGATTTATACATGTTTACTCTTTAAGCTTTGCATATGGTTGCTATGCATGGGAAGGCCTAAATTGAGGTTGAGCAATGGAACTTGTTGTTGGTTAATCATACATGTTGAATATGGTTTAATATGTTGGTTTTAAAGTTGTTAAGTGCTTGTTTTAAGGGCATGATAATGTTTTAATGGGTATTTGAAATGAGTTTTCAATGTAATATTGAGAAATGGATTTAATGCATTGATGGTGTGTTTTTGAACACACCTCACTAAGCCTGGTGTGCTTACGCTCTCTTTGTCCATCAATGCAGATAATTAAAAGCTTGGAAGGCAGCGGGAAGCAAGGGATCGGTACAAGACTTGGTAACTAAAGTATGTTTTGAGTTACACTGTAAGTAATAAGGGCAATGAGGGTTTCTGTTGTTATTTGGGAGATGTTTTGTTGAACTCCCTGTTTGAGCAAGTTTGTCTAGCTGCTCTTGAATTGTAAATGACCTTTATGGTTTGATTTTGGTGATGGTCTGGAGTATCATGTTTTACTACTTGGTTTTCTAGGTTGCATGCCTATAGATTTACACTTGATGCAAGATGCTATGAAATGATGTTGAATCTGTGATGTTATGTTGTGGTATGTTTCTAGATTGTGTTGGTTGTGTGATAGGAGCATGTTAGAATGTTTTGGTACGGTCGAATGTATGATAAACCATCTAAAAATGACATTACAGGCATAGGCGTACCAATACGCGGGGGACCGTATCAGTATAGCTAGGCGAATTCAGGCACTTGGGATCGTTACGGGTGTTCGAGTATTGGTACGGTTAGGAAATATAAGCTTAAGTGTATCGGTACGGGGTATCGATACGGTCTTACACTACTGGCGTACATGTAACCCATATCAGTACGGCCTTTGACAAATTTTAAATCATGTTTCAATCTGACGTGGCGTACCGGTACATCTTATAACGTATCGAAACAAGGCTGTTACGTCGTACCGATACAGCTAGTGGTGTACCGATACATGTGGCTGTTAAAGCTGTTAATGTCATATATAGAAGGTTTTGTGTTCTTGCATTTTAGTCCCTGAATCTTGGTGATGCAATTAAATAAGTTTGGATGATCTTTTTGATTTGATTCTTGCATGAGGGTATGGAATCTGATTAATTAAAGGTTGGTAGCATACATTTGATTAAAGTCCTTGTGGTTTTCCAAAATTGCAATGTGGTCCCTAAATTGCAAATGTTGTCAATTGGATGTCGATTCAACGCCCGATTGAGTTTGGTTTTCACTTGTGATCAGTATGTACATGCAGGATAATAATTGTGCATCTAGATAAGATAAAAGGAAAAAGATGGACGTGTTCCGGGTTTCATCTTCAAAGTTTACTTTGGTAAACCTAATGTAGCTCGCTCGGTTCGGTCTTGCGACTAGGCCAGGTTGAGGGGGTTACATTTGGTGGTATCAAAGACAGGTTTGCGATACTTGGGAGTTGGTTTGATTGTTGTGATGTTATTGTGAGTCGTTGTCTGATGTTTGGTATGCACGGTGATTGTAATATGTATGGTGGTTGCTTTATGCCATGTTGGGGGGAGGGGAATTTGGGGAACCCATTGCCTTATTACTATAGTTTGAAATGTATGATTTTGATATGAAAGTCTTAGATACTTGCTTGAAGCTGACCTGACTGTTTTTGCTTAGAAATGATGTCATGGCTTAGAAAATGTGTTATGTTATGACCAAGAGGAGAAATGAGAACTAGCCTGAAGTTGTTGCCTTTGGGCAGTGAGTTAAGGAGAGTATTGTGTCTCCTAGGGGTTTTCACCCTGAGGTATATACCGCCTGTGCCGGTTGGGCCAATGTTGGGTGATATGTTGCCTTGATAAAGGTGATGTTTTGAGCTTTTAAGCTGTTATTGCTGGAGTGCATATGTTTGCACCGGCTGTTGGGCAAATGAGGTTGCCGTTGGAAAATCCCTATAGTTTGGGAGGAGTTGAGTACCGTGGGTCGTCCCCCAAGGCATCCGAGACATGTATGACCAATGTTGTTTAGGTTATGGAGCGAATGAGGTGTATTGGCACCTATAGGTTGGGATATGTTGAATTCCTGTTGCATGATGATGTTTTTAGTTGGTGGACAACTGTATCTGCGGGCGTGGAACCCCATGATGTGGATTGGGAGTCTTTCCGTGTTGTCTTTAAGAAGAAGTGTCTAGGGTTTAGACACTTGCATAAAAAGGAACGAGAGTTTATGGCTTGGGTTTAGGGCTGTGTGTCTGTGGCCGAGTTTAGGGTACATATTGTTCGGTTAAGCTGGTATGCTCTTAAACTAGTACCGGTAGAGAAGTATCACTGTGAACGATTATGTTATAAATTGGTACAGGATGTTAAGGTGTATATGTTAGCTTCTAACTACACCATTTTCAACGTGTTGGTACACAGACGAAGTACATTGAGCAGAACCTGGGTTTATTGTTTTCGTGTGGGAGGTTCTGGCTCTAGCAAGAGAATTGCGGGATCTAGTTCCAGCGGTGTTCAATTTGGAAAGGAGTGTGATAAAATATATCACCCTGAGTTGAGGCAAGGTGATGATAATGCTGGGTGAGGATCGCGGGGTTAGAGTATCCAGACTAGAATTGTATTTAATACATGTTGGGTATGTGGATCGTGTAATCTCAAGAGGCAGGATTATCCGCATTTGATATGTGGAGTGTAAACTCCTATGGTTGTCGTTGTAAACGTTTGTGGGAATTGTGGTTTGAACGATCATCTCGTAAGTGTTAGGTGTGGGAATGTAAGTGGCTAGTTCCTCTGGTGAGACGGTTGTTGCAAGAAGGATGCTTGAAAATGCCCTTTGATAAGTTAAGGTCTTGAGGATACGATTTTTTTTATTGGAGTTAATGCTCCACGGCTTTTTTGATGTAATCCTGGGTTTGGATTAGTGAGTGGAACAAAGAGCTGTGGTTGATTTTGAATCCTATCTAGTTGCCTTGAAACTTGCTGGTGATTATGAGGTATTAATCACGGGCGAGAATGTTAAATTCTTGTTTAATGTTGTTTTGGCGCTAGAGGCGAGTCGTTTGGTGGATTTTGGTTGCAAGGCATTCCTATCCTATGTTATGAATACGGGGTCAAAGGAAGTTCGTGCTCAGGATTTTCGTGCGGTATGTGAGTTTCTAGTGTTTTCGAGGGAATGGTCGTGTTTGCCATTGGATTGAGAGGTTGAGGTTTGCATTGAGTTGTATAAAAAACATAGTTCTGGTGTCAATTGCTCTTTGTGCATGGCTCGAGGGAGTTGAAGAGGTTAAGGACAAAACTTCAGGAGTTGTTTGATCAAGGGTTTATTAGGTATAGTGTTTCCATGGGGGTTGCGTCGGTGTTGTTGAGGAAAAGAAGGATGGCACAATGCGGATGTGCATTAGTTTTCGGTAGATGAACAAGTTGATCTTTTGTTGATCAGTTTAGGGATGCTTTAGTGGTTAGTAAGATTTGTTTGAGATCTGGGTGTTATCTGTTGAATGTAAAGGATATGGTTGTGTTTAAATTTGACTTTCGTAAGGGGTACGGTAGTGTGCATTATTGGTTATGCCGTTGGTTTGATCAATGCATGGGTTGCGTTCATAGTTATGATGAGTTGGGTAGTCCATGAGTTTTTGGGTCAGCTGGTTGTTGTGCTTAATGATGGTCATTCCGTGAACGGAAGCACCGGGAAGGGTTTTGATCGATAAGTATGGATGGGTTAGTAGATTTTTGGGAGAAGTAAATGTTGCTCTTGGTTTGGGAAGCACGAGTTTTGGGTATGTTGCAATGAATTTTGGTTCTGAGAATATTATTAGTAAGTGTGAACAAATAAACATGCACAGTGCAAAAACACTTATATGTATATGTAAATATGTCAGTACATGCATACATTTGGGCATGACATTAGAGGTTTTGCATACATACACATAGACATCTATGAGGGCATATAAGTAATCCTGCATACATATGTTCACACTTATGGATGACTGATTGGAAATCAGTGGAGTGATGGAGTAAGTAAGGTAGCGTATGTAGGTAGTTTTGGTAATGTGGTTCTTGGAGTTTTCAAGGTTTTCAGAGGATGTTAAAGATTTATTCTTGGGAGATTGGCTTGTGCGAGTTTTTGAGCGACCAAAGTTAGAGTTGACAGTTTGTGGGTTTGCTAGATCCATATTTTAGCATCGAGGGTTGTTGAGATTGTAGTATTGCAAGTGAAGTTGTGGCTTATCCATCTAGATGGTTAAGGGTGCACGAGCGCTTTTGTCATACGCATGATGTGAAGCTTGCCGTGATAGTAGTTGTTTAAATGTTTTAGAGACACCAATTCTATGATAAGGAGTGTGTGGTGTATGTGGATCATGTGTGGTTTAAAAAAAGAATGATGATTTGAGTCTTTGACAACTTGGATGGTTGGAGTTATTTAAGAGTTATAGTTTGATGATTGAATGTTGTCCGAGCTAAGGTTGTAGCCGATGCCTTGTATATGAGAGTTGCGGTGGAGTTGAGGATGTCATTTATGCTATTGAGTATGATGCGTGGTAAAGGCTCGATGGTCGAATTGCAAGTGAGGTCATTCGATTCACAGTTAATTAGAGAAGGGCAACTTTGTGATGATTTATTAGTACCGCATGTTCAGGTTGAGGGAAGGAAATCCGATGGATTTTCACATTAATGATGGTAGGCTGTTGTGTTTTAAAGAACAGAAAATAGTGTCGCTTGATGTCGAGTTGAGGTATACTATTTTGTTTGAGGCGCATGCCAGTTCTTGTGTTATGCATCTCGGTAGTACTAAGATATATCAGTGTTTGGAAAGGGGATTGCTGTCGGGTTGGCCTAAAAGAAGACGTGGCTGATTTGCTTTCAATGCATGGTATGCCAGGGAGTGAAAGCTAAGCATTAGATTCTTTTCGGGTTGTTGCAACTGTTGAGGATACCAGAATGGAAGTGGGAAAGAATCACCATGGATTTTGTGTTTGGGTTGCCTTTAACACCGACCAAAAAGGATCCCATTTGGGTGGTTGTTGATTGAGTTGCGAAGTGTGTGCACTTTGTGGATATGTTGGTGGTGTGTGCTTTGGATAGTTGGTAGATTTGTGCATTTTCGGGTTGGTTTAACACCCTCAACCCGGTTTAGAAGAAAATCGGAATCAAAGATGTCACTACAAAGAATTTCAGAAAACATTTAATCGTTAACTATTTTTTTGTCCATATGAGAAGAACACAATTATCAATTAATTAGACATGTAAGGACCAAAGTATTTAAACTACCAATATAGATTACAAAAAATCGCACCGGACAAGACTTCCAAATTACTTAATTACAAGGTTCTTTACGAATGACTTTTCAACTTAATAAAAGTATTAGCAACTTTCGCAGCCTTCAAGCATAGCCTATCACAACATCATATAACTTATATGAGGCTAATTAATATAAGTCTCAATAATCCACGTATGAACATTCATGGACTCTTTTCTATTTTGGTCAAGTCATTAGCTAATGTAAAATACCATTCCAGTATACATACGTTTACTCTTTCCCAAGATTCGAAATCCATATTTTTATAGTATCCCAAACGACCAAATTGCATGCATGCATAATTAATTATATCAAAATTTATATCTTTACACAAAGAAATATTTACCATTGTCGCATAGTTCCATTGAACATAGACTAAACACACATAAGCTCAATCATATAACATTACATGACCTTTGTTTTGAAATTGAGTAAACTATTAACTCATTGATTTGTATTCTAAACAATTCCTTCTAAAACCATTTAAGTATCATCATATTATAACAAGAAGGATTCCGAAATTTGTCAAAACTCTTATTCAAAAGCAAGATCAACATTTCTTTAAAACAAGTACAATTATTCTATTTACCTAGAAATCTTTACAAACTCAAAGTCATAAAACATTACATTAGCAACTTAAATTATCCAATTGTTAATAATCTCAAGTATACATCAAATTTAACATATCTTAATTAACAAGAAAGCATTCGATTACTTCTCTGACCAAGCTCAGTTAACTAGCAACTTTAAACAAAGTAAATCAATTACAGTCCAGTGTCCATAACTACATAATTTCAATTTGTCTAATACAAATGCATTATGCCACCATTCTAGGAGTTCTGAGGTAAGAATCTAGACAACTACAAAGTCTTTAAGACTTGACTTGCAACTTTTCCACACGATCTACACAAGGAACATAATATAACCTGCAAATGCATGCAAATGAATGCATTAGGCTTATATAGCTTAAGTGAGGTAGTATCAAATAATTAACAAAGCATGAAGCCAATAATTTTGAATGGAAAATTCCAAGAACACAAGCATAAGTTAGCAATTGTTATTTATGTCTTAATATAACTTTAACAAGGCTTGATTTATTGGGAATTTTAACCGGAGTTCATATTCTTTCAAATCTCATTAGAATCATTAAGGATTTTTGACTAAATTCCTTTGAATTTCTTATTGAACTTATTAAAGTTCAAAACTTGTCTTGTTAAGGTCTTTTTTAAGGCTTATCGAAATACTTATCAGAGCTTTTGAAATTCTTTTCAAATATTATCAGATTACTTATCAAAGTTTATCGGAGATCATAATATAGCTTATATGAGTTCATATCTTTTAGAACATTTGCCTTGGATCACATTTGGACATGAGTAGCATTGGTCCGTGTTTGACCGTATTGGTCTGAGTTACAGATAGCTTAAATCGCATAGCAAAGGCTGGTGTCGAAACATAACAAACCTAACTTCTCATCTATCCAACCAACTATCGCCAATCTCCTTATCATCTCCCTTGTTACATCCTACTGTTGCCAATATATCACATATAATGGGTCGTCACTTGAGCCGTAGCTCATGGACCATAGTCCCAAAGTATACCATGTATCATACCAATGCGTCCAAAGGCTTCCATTGAATAGGCAACTTAAATATCTTATGTTTTGAAGTTAGGAAAGATTTCTTATGTTACAAGTAGACTTACTTATTTCTTCTTTCCAGTATGTTATAACACAAGTTGAGGTTCTAGCTCCTTAAGGCTTTAGAATGATGAACTTATAACTTTGACATTTAATTCCTTTATTGGAATCTTTTAACCTTATTGGTTAGTAATTAGCTTCAAGTATTATAATAAAGTGTACATAATCATCTATTACAAACATAGCATAGAAAGGAACAAGGTGCATATATGATGCAACATAACCAAATGATTTATCAGAGATGCCATGCTATGAATGCATTCACACTTTGTACTCTATATGAGTGATATGTGCATGCTTATAAATTAATTAATAAACATCATAGAAATGAACACCGGGATGACACCGTGTCATCCTAGACAAATGTAACCACACTCACTTCTGATCCCGAAGTTACGGGATACCTGAATCCACAAATGTAACCACTCTCACACATATATATATATTAACAATCCTTATCATAGATATATATTCAAAACAGTCCCTAAACTTCTGAAACAATCCTTATATACTTCACAAAACAATCCTTTGTCTATTAGATACTTCCAAACAGTCCACATAATCTTATTTTTACACAAAACAGTCCCAGTTAACATGTATACATATTTTCACATATCATAACAATCCACATCATCAATTTTTACACAAAACAGTCTCAGTTAACATGTATACATATTTTCACATATCAAAATAGTCCACTTTATCATTTTTTACACAAAACAGTCCCAATTAACATCTATACATATTTTTACAACAATAATTCAATAGTGTCTAAAGCTTCATAGAACAAAACATGATTATAGAAACATACATGGTTTTAATCGAGTAATTCAGTCCTCATAGCAACAATGGAGCATAAAGATTAACAAGCTCAAAACCTTAATTCAATCTATTAGTCCACAAAGGATTTCGAACAGCCCTTGTTTAATTTCCTAATCAATTCACATAACAACATACAATTCAAGGGTACATACAATCAGTCATTCCAACATGGTTCAAACATATTCAAAACTGTCCACAATTTTTACATGCATAAACATATACAATCAAGCATTCCAACATGGTTCAAACATATTCAAAACTGTCCAGAATTTTTACATGTATAAACATATGCAATCAAGCATTCCAGCATGATTCAAACATATTCAAAACTGTCCAGAATTTTTACATGTATAAACATATACAATCAAGCATTCCAACCTGGTTTAAACATATTCAAAACTATCCAGAATTTTTAAATGTATAAACATATACAATCAAGCATTCCAACATGTGAAATATGGCAGTTTATCAACACCATACTTGAACTATCTTAAGATTTTTATTAATTAAATTTAATTCTCCATCTAAGCTAAAGATACATAATTCAAGGATGGGCTCTCAAATTCAATGAAATTTAAAATGAGAAAGAGAATATTTTACCTTCCTCCATAGGCTAATCGAATTAAGCCCAAATAATTTAGTCAAATTAAAATTTCCTTCTCACAAATTCCATAGCTATCCCCTCCAACTCTTCTTTCTTTCTTCCGTTCTTAAGCTTTTCGTCCATCCCCCCAAAAAATGAAGAAGATGAGAACTTATGACTTAATTGTTCTCCACACTTGGCAGGATCCTTCCACACATGTTCATCTACAAGGGTGACATGTGTGTAGGCCTTAGATTAACTAAAATTTTATATGCATGCAACATCTTTTTTTAAAGTATTCGATTAGACCCTTTTGTGCATTAGCTATCTTTCTTTTCAAGCTTTCAATTTTGGTCCTTAATTTATTCCATTTTATTATGATCCATGAGTGTTTAAAATAATATTTTTTTAAGTCACACTTGAATTGGTAGACACTTTTGAGCCATATTTTGGGATATTACAATTCCTCCCTCCTTAAAAGAAATTCGTCTTCGAATTTCTTAAATGGAGGTAAACTCATATTATCAAATTTAGAATATTTTGACATATTCTGAAACTCAAAACAGAGCAAACACATCTTATTAGTTGCAAGTCACTGATGTTGAACAAAATTCTAAACTCCTAGGTGGCATATGCAGAATGCAGACATACAATAAACTTTGGTTTAACCCTAGAATCGGCTAAACCTAGGCTCTGATACCAAATTGTAACACCCTCAATTAGGTTTTGAAGAAAACCGGAATCAAAGATGTCACTGCAAAGAATTTTAGAAAACATGTAATCGCCAACTTTTTTTTGCCCACATGAGAAGTACACAATTATCAATTAATTAGACATGTAAGGACCAACGTATTTAAACTACCAATCAAGATTACAAAACATCGCAGCGGACATGACTTCCAAATTACTTAATTATAAGTTTCTTTACGAATGCTTTTCAACTTAATAAAAGTATTAGCAACTCTCACAGCCTTCAAGCATAGCCTATCACAACATCATATAACTTATATGAGGCTAATTAATATAAGTCTCAATAATCCACGTGTGAACTTTCATGGACTCTTTTCTATTTTGGTCAAGTCATTAACGAATGTAAAATACCATTATAGTATACATAGGTTTACTTTTTCCCAAGATTCGAATTCCATATTTCTATAGTATCCCAAATGACCAAATTGCATGCGTGCATAATTAATTATATCAAAACTTATATTTTTACACAGAAATATTTACCATTATCACATAGTTCCATTGAATATGGACTAAACACACATAAGCTCAATCATATAACATTACATGACCTTTGTTTTGAAATTGAGTAAACTATTAACTCATTGATTTGTATTCTAAACAATTCCTTCTAAAACCATTTTAGTACCATCATATTATAACAAAAAGGATTCCGAAATTTGTCAAATCTCTTATTCAAATGCAAGATCAACATTTCTATAAAACAAGTACAATTATTCTATTTAACCAGAAATCTATACAAACTCAAGTCATAAAACATTACATTAGCAACTTAAATCATCCAATTGTTAATAATCTCAAGTATACATCAAATTTAACATATCTTAATTAACAAGAAAGCATTCGATTACCTCTATGTCCAAGCTTAGTTAACAAGAAACTTTAAACAAAGTAAATCAATTACAGTCCAGTGTCCATAAAACAATCCATAACTACATAATTTCAATTACTCTAATACAAATGCATTATGCCACCATTCTAGGAGTTTCGAGGTAAGAATCTAGACAACTACAAAGTCTTTAAGACTTGACTTGCAACTTTTCCACACGATCTACATAAGGAACATAATATAACCTGCAAATGCATGGAAATGAATGCATTAGGCTCATATAGCCTAAGTGAGGTAGTATCAAATAATTAACAAAGCATGAAGCCAATAATTTGGAATAGAAAATTCCAAGAACACAAGCTTAAGTTAGCAATTGTTATTATGTCTTAATATAACTTTAACAAGGCTCGGTTTGTTGGGAATTTTAACCGGAGTTCATATTCTTCAAATTCTCATTAGAATCCTTCAGGATTTTTGACTGAATTCCTTTGAATTTCTTATTGAACTTATTAAAGTTCAAAAATTGCATTGTTAAGGTCTTTTTTAAGGCTTATCGAAATACTTATCATAGTTTTCAAAATTCTTTTCTAATCTTATCAGATTACTTATCAAAGCTTATTGGAGATCATAATATAGCTTATCTGAGTTCATATCATTTAGAACATTTATCTTGGATCATATTTGAACATGATTAGCATTGGTCCGTGTTTGACCGTATTTGTCTGAGTTACACATAACTCAAAGCACATAGAAAAGGCTAGTGTCGGAACATCACAAACCTAGCTTCTCATCTATCCAACCAACTGTCGCCAATCTCCTTATCATCTCCCCTATTACCTCCTACTGTTGCCAATATATCACATATAATGGGTCATCACTTGAGCCGTAGCTCATGGACCGTAGTCCCAAAGTATACCATGTATCATACCAATGCGTTCAAGGGCTTCCATTGAATAGGCAACTTAAATATCTTATGTTTTGAAGTTAGGAGAGATTTCTTATGTTACAAGTAGACTTACTTATTTTTGTTTCCAGTATCTTATAACACAAGTTGAGCTTCTAGCTCCATAAGGCTTTAGAATGATGAACTTATAACTTTGACATTCAATTCCTTTATTGGAATCTTTTAACCTTATTGGTTAGTAATTAACTTCAAGAATTATAGTAAAGTGTACAAAATCATCTATTACAAACATAGCATAGCAAGGAACAAGGTGCATATATGATGCAACATAGCCAAATGGTTTACCAGAGATGCCATGAATGCATTCACACTTTGTACTCTATGTGAGTCATATGCACATGCTTATAAATTAATTAATACACATCATATAAACGAAGACCGAGATGACACCGTATCATCCTAGACAAATGTAACCACACTCACCTCTTATCCCGAAGTTACGGGATACTTGAATCCACAATTACCCCAAGCTTCCATCTAACTCTTTTCTTCTACTCTCCCAAATCATGACACGTACCTCAAACAGATTAATAAGTCATTAAGACCCATTCAATTTATTTACAACAATCCAATTCTTCATGTGTACTTATATATACACAAGCTTACAAACCAGTTCAACGTATATATACACACATTTACATGTTCAAAGCAATCATTAAGACATGTATATATACATGTAGAATCATCCATACATCTACGAACATACTTATATATATATATTAACAATCCTTATCATAACTATATGCATTCAAAACAGTCCCTAAACTTCTTAAACAATCCTTATATACTCCACAAAATAATCCTTTGTCTATTAGATACTTCCAAATAGTCCACATAATCTTATTTTTACACAAAATTGTCCCAGTTAACATGTATACATATTTTCACAAATTAAAATAGTCCACTTCATCATTTTTACACAAAACAGTTCCAATTAACATGTATATATGTTTTCACATATCAAAACTGTCCACTTCATAATTTTTTTACACAAAAAATCCTAATTAACATGTATACATATTTTTACAACAATAATTCAAGAGTGTCTAAAGCTTCCCAGAACAAAACATGATTATAGCAACATACATGGTTTTAATCAAGTAATTCAGTCCTCATAGCAAAAATGGAGCATAAAGATTAACAAGCTCAAAACCTTAATTCAATCTATTAGTCCACAAAGGATTTCGAACAACCCTTGTTTAATTTCCTAAGCAATTCACATAACAACATACAATTCAAGGGTACATACAATCAAGCATTCCAACATGCTTTAAACATATTCAAAACTATCCAGAATTTTTACATGTATAAACATATACAATAAAGCATTCTAACATGGTTCAAACATATTCAAAACTGTCCAGAACTTTTTACATGTATAAACATATACAATCAAGCATTCCAACATGGTTCAAATATATTCAAAACTGTCCAGAATTTTTACATGTATAAACATATACAATCAAGCATTCCAACATGGTTCAAACATATTCATAATTGTCCAGAATTTTTACATGTATAAACATATACAATCAAGCATTCCAACATGTGAAATAGGGAAGTTTATCAACACCATACTCGAACTATCTTAAGATTTTTATTAATTAAATTTCAATTCTCCATCTAGGCTAAAGATACATAATTCAAGGATGGGCTCTCAAATTCAATGGAATTTAAAATGAGAAAGAGAATATTTTACCTTCCTCCATAGGCTAATCGAATTAAGCCATAAGAATTTAGTCAAATTAAAACTTCCTTCTCAAAAATTCCTTAGCTATCCCCTCCAACTCTTTTCCTTTCTTCCTTTCTTAAGCTTTTCGACCATCCCCCCCCCTAAAAATGAAGATGAAAACTTATGACTTAATTGTTCTCCACACTTGGTCGGCTCCTTCCACACATGTTCATCCACAAGGGTGACATGTGTGTAGGCATTTAATTTACTAAAATTTTACATGCATGCAACATTTTTTTTAAGTACTCGATTAGACCCTTTTGTGCATTAGCTATCTTTCTTTTCAAACTTTCAATTTTGGTCTTTAATTTATTCCATTTTATTCTAATCCATGAGTGTTTTAAATAAAAATGTTTTAAGTCACACTTGAATTGGTAGATACTTCTAAGCCATATTTTTGGATATTACAGTTGGTGTGTTTGTTCAATGTGCCTATGTCCATAGTGTGGATGGAAATCTGTGGTTTATAGCGAGGTTCTGGGGTGTTGTTTTGAGCTTGAGTGAATGGTTGAGTTACAGTTTTTGTATCATTTCCAGACATATGGTCAGTCGAAGCATGTAATTTAGGTTTTGACGAATATGTTGAGTTGTGTGATTTTGTGTTATGGGGATCGTGTGAAAAGCAAATGTCATCGATAGAGATTTCTTTTATAGTAGTTATCAGGCAGGTATACATATGGCTCCGTACGAGACGTGGCATGGTAGGGAGTGCTGTATGCCCGTGTGTTTGGTTGATGTTGGGGAAAAGTGCGTTCCCATGTCTGATGTGTTGAAAGATACCAGTGAGAAAGTGAAGTTGATATGTGAGGGCTAGAAAGTGGCTCAGGTTGTTAGAAATCCTACGCGGATTTAAGGCGTAGCGATATAGAGTATGTTGCTGATGATCGGGTGATCATGTTGGTGTCGCATTGGAAGAAGGTGACGTGGTTTGGGGCAGAAAAGAAAGCTTAGCCGATGATTTATGGATCATACGAGATTGTTGAGCGTGTAGTTTTTGTTGCTTATTATTTGAGGATACCTCCTATGTTGGAGGGGTTCCATGATGTGTTCCATGTGACGATGTTGCGAAAGGATCGGTTGGATTCCTCACATGTTGTACCGGGGGAGGTATTGTGTTGAGGTTTGAGTTATCTTGTGTGAAGGATTCAATAGAGATCTTTGATACAACATTAAGGTTTGGCGAGGCAAAATGGTTGAGCTTGTTAAGGTGTTGTGGAGACACCGCAGTGTTAGGAAAGCCACGTAAGAATGTAAGTCGGAGATGTTGGAACAGTTCCGCACCTATTTCCACCAGGTAAAATTTTGAGGATGAAATTTCTTAAGTGGGGGAGAGTTGTACGCCGCAGTTTTGGGCCTAGCAATTTTGTGGCTTGTTAGACGTTTAGTGGATTGAGTTAGAGATTCGAGTTGGATTCGGGATAGTATATTTTTCGATAAGATAAAATTATGGAAAATGGTTAAAAATCATCTTTTAATATATGATTAATATTGGTGAAATCAATTTTTGAAAATGTGATTTGGAAGCGCGACATTTTAACTAGTGACCAAAATGTAATTTTTGAAAACTATTTTTAATGGTGACTAAAATGAAAAGGATCAAATTCTTAGAATCCTTAAGGAGCTATTTTACCAAGTTTTTGCTGGTGATTTCTCCCTTCAATTAGATCATTTTAACATGTGTTGTAAAGGATAATAAAAAGGGATTTTAGTTATTAAAGTTAGTTATTTGGTTTTAATGAAAATTGATGTAACTTTTCTCTCCACTTCTTTTCTTCCAAACACTCAAGTTTTCATCAAAAATCAGAGGTGAGAGATCATTTTACTTAGATTATTGATTTATAATTGATTCTTTAACTTTGATTTACAAAACCTCATTGAAATCTTGTGCTTTCCTAGCTTTAAACAAGTCAATTGAGGGAGAAATCACACAATAGGGGTAAGGTCCGTGATCTCCTCTATTGAATGGTTCTTTATTGATATTCCCAAGTGTTTGATCCTTGATTTATGGTTTATAATCTGATTTTGTGTTTTTATGTTGAATTAATTGATTTAATTAGATGAAAGTATAAAATAGTGAAAGATCCAAATTGGATATGTTCTTTAGTGACGTGGATTGATTTTTAACATATTTTGGATGTATAATAATGTTGATAAGTTGTTTTTAACAATGGAATCCCGAAACTCTTGAATCTCTAAGTTTTAGGTTGTTAGAATTGTGTTTTTGTGGAGTTGTGGTGGCTGTTTAGTTGCTAGAAGTGTTTGGAAGTTTTGATTCTGTTTTTAGGTGTTGATTAATGATATTGAAGGAGTTTAATTGTTAGATTATGCAATGGGCGCTGAATCGGGTCTTAGACCGACATGTCGGATCAAATGTTTGGGTTATGATGGGCCGAGATGTTGAGCTATATGGGCCTTCATGTGTTGTTGAGCTTACGTGTGGGCCTTAGGTTGTTGGAATAACTTAGATGTGAGGGTATTTGGGTAATTTCCCCCTCAAATAAAGGTAAAGGCTGATGCCCATTAAGGGGGAACTGCCTTTGTGTAAGGGAGTGAACTCATCCTTGTCCTCTCTCTCTCCATCTTGTTCCTCAAATTTCCATCCCCAAACCCAAAGTTTTTTAGGGAAGTTTGTTGTTTAGAGTTGGAATCTCATATTAGTGATCAAGGGAAGTTTAATCAGCATACAAAGATCTATCCATCAAGGTGTATATCCCCAAAGTTGGTGGAAGTTGAATTTGGAAGCTTGGAGCAAGAAAAGTGGCAGCAAGAGCTTGAGGAGAGCTTCATTTCAGGATTTGCTTGCTTAAGGTCAGTACATCTCTGACTCCTACATTTCATGAACCTCAAAAGATGATTGCCTTGCTTGGTTGTATGTTTATGAGTTGCAAAGTGAGGGTTCTGTGAGCTTTAAACCCCTTTAATGGCAAATCATGTATTATGTGTTAATAATGGGTAAAATTGTTAGAAAATCACTTGTTATACTCTAAATAACTTGTAGGAACAATTTGGGGCTTAACCATGGAGGTTAAGGGTGGGATGGGTAAAATCCCAAGATCTAGGTTTCAAAATCTGGGCTCGAGTACCGGTATAGGGTGGCTGCATATTGATACTCCTTTGTAATTTGAGAGGCAGGTCGTGAGGGGCTTACTAGTACACCTTCTCGTGTATCGATACCCATTTCTTAGTTATAATTCTAATAGCGTGTTCGCATACTGGTATGCTAGGGGCATAAAGATACCTATTGTTTCATTGCCTAGGGAGGCTTCACGTATCGGTACACTACGGTAGGGGTACCTATACGAGTTGAGATTGATACGAGACGATCTGAGTATTGATGTTGAGTACCAATACGGGGGAAGAACGTATCGATACGGCTAGTCGTTTAATTCTTTCAAACACGAGTTGAGTATCAGTACTCGATGTGGAGTATCGGTACCTAGTAAGGTGTACCGATACCCACATAGGAGTATCGGTACTCGTAGAGCAATCTACCCAAGAATTTTGGGCTTGTGTTTGAGGGCTCTATAATTCGTGGTAAAGGGTTCGGTGGGTCCTTAAAGGTATAAAACAAATCCTAAAACTATGAAATCAAGGTTGGTAACCCATATGTAGATAAATAGCTAATGGCTTGGTAATTATTGAGTGGATCACTCGTATTAATAACCCATAGGGATACGAGGTGGACCAATTTATGCTATGTGGATGATCAGGGTCCTTGCTGTGAGCTGAAGGGATGCCCTAATAGGCTGGTGGCTGCGAATAATAAGATAATCTAACGAGAAAGGCGTAAATGAATCCTAAAGACATATATTAAGTATTGTAACAAACGAGTTATGCCTTGGGGCATTGGTAATGGTTGGTTGGATGCCTTTTATCTCTCGATGAGATATATTGATACTCGGGGGAGCATATGTTAACATGTGTGTCTTGGTTAGGAGTCTGGATGTCCTAGAGTCAGTGCAACGACACTTAAATAAGGGGATGTGTACTTCAGGCTTTGTGATCAAGTACATCTGACGTATCCATGGGCTATGTGATCTAGATGAGGTTAGAAACCTATCCTTGGGCTATGTGATCAGGATATAGAAATACAACTCGGGGGCTGTGTGAGCTCGTGTAACTCGAAGGGCTGTGTGATCTCGAGTAACCTGATTGACTATGTGACCTCAGGAAAAGACTGATTGTGGCTATTGTGATCCAAGTATGTCTAGGGCGTATCTATGGCTATAGTGATCCAGATATGATCCTTACCCGACGGCTATGTGATCATGGGTAACCCAACGACTATGTGATCACGGGAAAAATAATAGGGTTTCATTGGCCATTATGGAATGTATGTTATTTACGTTGTTGTATGGATAACAGATGTTGGCTATTTTACCCTTGGGCTATGTGATCAGGGTAGGGTTGTTACTCGACGAGCTGTGTGAGCTCGAGTAACTCGATAGGCTATGTGATCTTGAGTATGGGCTATTTTACCCTTGGGCTATGTGATCAGGGTATAGGACGTAACTCGATGGATGGTGTGGCCTCGAGTATGGTAAGCCTGGGATGGCTTGGTAGTCTTCTTACATAATAGTGGTATCTTGAGACAACTGTGAGCTCTAGCCAGGATAGCCTAGAAGATTTTCCTTAGATGTTGAGAAGACTTTCTGTGCACTCTTAATTATATTATCATGCATGCTTGTTTTATGATATTCATGAATTGTGATACAGTAGAAATGTACCACTGAGCTTTGTTAGCTCAGCGTGTAGAATTGTGGTTTTTCCGTGCGTTGGTTGACAGCTTGCTTTTGGAGGAGCACATCGTGGAGGAATTCCTAGCACCGAGCTAGTTTTAGAGTACAATACTTGATGTTTAGTTTGGACTAATTGTATTCATAGGACCTTACCACAGTCGAGTACGTATATTTATTTTGATTTGCTACTATTTGGTCAAACGGTGTATTTTAATTGGAACATATATTTTGTAAACCCTTTTAATCTCATTATCTACGTGGATTTTATGGTAATGAGTTGTTTTGAGAATGATCAACTTGCAGTTTTAAATTAAGAAATTTTAATGGGTTGGTTTTGGAAGACCCGAATGTGACGCTCCAGATCCAAGACGGGATTGGGGTGTTATATGGTTGTGTTTGGAAAGAATTAGATGATATTTTCGGTTGTTTTGGTTGGGTAATTGTGAAAAGAATGTGTGAATCCGTGAATGATTGATGTTGCAGTATTTTGAATGCATTGAGATGCATTAATCCTCTATTGTAATGTGGTTAAAATAGGGGAGGTTGATCCGGAAGTGATCGGTGAAGCTTTGGAGGTTTTGGACGCTTGATTTTGCATCGACGAATCGAGGTTTTTCGTAAAGGTGAGTGATAACGTGGATTCCAGCTTTGGTTTAATGCACTTGTTTTGATATGGTTTAATGCACTTGTTTTGATTTATATAATACCTACTGTTAAAGCATGTTTTAAAGTATCTGAAATACTATTTTTAAGCATGAAATGTTGAAGGATGCACATGGTAAGTGATTCTTGTAAGTATATGGTTTATACTTGTGTTTTAAAACATAGTTGTTGCTTTGGAAAATTGGTTTAGTTAATGCTTGTTGAAAATAGTGAGGTAAGTGGTAAATGGTTAATTATATTGACAAGTGGTGTGGTTTTAAAATTGTTATCGAATATAGTTGGTCGGCCATAGGATTGATAATGCACTATAATAAGTCACATTGGATGTTGAGGGGTTTAGATCCATGTACCAAAAACTCCATCCAATTACCCTAACGGTAGAGGGGTTTTACAGTACCGTATAGAAGACTAGGCATCTAACCAAGGTAAGGGGTTGGTGTCCCCGTAGGTTGAAAGTGTACCCAGTTGTTTAGGTACTGCAATTGTGATTGTATCGCTATTCCAATTGAGATGGCTTGAAGTGTTGAGTAAACACTTGTTGAATCCGTGTATCCGATGAACTATTTTGGTAAAGAAACTTGGTTAATGATCACTTGTGAGCCAATATAATTATTGATGTATCATTGAAAGTTTATGTTGTATAATGTGATTTATACATGTTTACTCTTTAAGCTTTGTATATAGTTGTTATGCATGGGAAGGCTTAAATTGAGGTTGAGCAATGGAACTTGTTGTTGGTTAATGATACATGTTGCATATGGTTTAATATGCTGGTTTTAAAGATGTTAAGTGCATGTTTTAAAGGCATGATAATGTTTTAAAGGATGTTTGAAATGAGTTTTCAATGTAAGATTGAGAAATGGTTTTAATGCATTGATGGTGTGTTTTTGAGCACTCCTCAGTAAGCTTAGTGTGCTTATGCTCTCTTTGTCCATCAATGCAGAGAATTAAAAGCTTGGAAGGAAGCGAGAAGCAAGGGATCGATACAAGACTTGGTAACCAATGTAGGTTTTGAGTTAGACTATAAGTAATAAGGGCAATGGGGGTTTCCATTGTTATTTGGGAGATGTTTTATTGAACTCCCTGTTTGAGCAAGTTTGTCTAACTGCTCTTGAGTATCATGTTTTACTACTTGGTTTTCTAGGTTGTATACCTATAGATTTACACTTGATGCAATATGCCATGAAATGATGTTGAATCTGTGATGTTATGTTGTGGTATGTTTCTAGAATCTGTTGGTTGTGTGTTTGAAGCATGTTAGGATGTTTTGGTATGATTGAATGTATGATAAACCAGCTAAAAGTGACATTACAAGCCTAGGCGTACCGATACGCGGGGGACTGTATCGGTACGGCTAGGCAAATTTAGGCACGTAGGATCGGTATGAGTGTTTGGGTATCGGTACGATTAGGCAATATAAGCTTAAGCATATCGGTAGGGGGCATGGGTATCCGTACGATCTTACGCTACTGAAAAATGCTTTTTTGGATGGATCCAATGTATCGAAACACCTGTAACCCGTATCGGTACGGCCTTTGACAAATTTTGAATCATGTTTCAATCTGACATAGCGTACTGGTACATCTTACAACGTATCGAAATGAGGTTGTTAGGCTGTATCTAATTTTAACTGAGCATTCAATGATCTCAAGGCAAAAAATATCTTCCGGCTAAGTGCATCTACTACCACATTAGCCTTCCTCGGATGATAATCTATGATTACATCATAGTTCTTAATCAGTTCTATCCACCTTTGTCTAGAATTAAGCTCATTTTGAGACAAAAAATATTTCAAACTTTTATGATCTGTGAAAATGTAGAACTTTTCACCATATAAGTAGTGACGCCATATCTTCAAAGCGAACACCACTGCATCCAATTATAAATCATGAGTAAGATAATTCCTCTCATGAGTTTTGAGTTGTTGAGAAGCATACGCTACAACCTTTCCTTCTTGCATCAATACACACCCCAAACCATTATGGGATGCATCACTATTTATTGTGAAATCTTTCCTGGATTCTGGTTGAACCAAAATAAGAACTTCTGTCAATATCTTCTTCAATTTGTCGAATCTTTCCTGACATTTATCTGTCCATTTAAATGGCACATGTTTCCTTAATAGCTTAGTTATTGGAGCGATAATCATTGAAAAATCTTTCACGAACCGTCAATAATAACCAGTTAATCCCAAGAAACTTCTCACTTCAGAGACACTTTGTGGAACTTTCCATTCTAGTATTGCTTGAACCTTCTTAGGATCAACTCGAATCCCTTCCGCAGTGACTATGTGTCTAAGAAAAGCTACTTCAGACAACAAAAATTCACACTTTGACAGCTTTGCATATAACTTCTTTTCTCGGAGGATGTGAAGAACTACTCGCAGATAAGTATCGTGATCCTCTTTGGTTTTTGAATAAACCAATATATCATCTATAAATACCATCACAAATTGATGCAAATATGGCTGAAATATTCGATTCATCAAATCCATAAAAGCTGACGGTGCATTTGTAAGTCCAAAAGGCATTACTACAAACTCATAATGCCCATATCTAGTTCTGAAAGCTGTCTTTGATATATCTTCTTCTTTGATCTTCAATTGATGATATCCCGATCGAAGATCAATTTTAGAAAACACTTTTGCTCCTTTGAGTTGATCAAAGAGGTCATCAATCCTTGGTAAAGGATATTTTTTCTTCACTGTCACTTTATTAAGTTGACGGTAATCTACACATAACCTCATTGATCCATATTTCTTTTTCACAACTAAAATAGGAGCTCCCCAAGGTGATATACTTGGTCGAATAAAACCTCGATCTAATAATTCCTGCAATTGAGTCTTCAGCTCTCTGAGTTCTGTATAAGCCATTCTATAAGGTGCTATTGATATTGGTGCTGTTCCAGGAAGAACATCAATACCAAATTCCACCTCTCGATTATGAGGTAATCTTGGTAATTCATACGAAAAACATCTGGAAATTCCTGCACCGTGGGTATATTTTCCAGATCTATCTTTTTCTCTGGAGTATTTATCACATGAGCTAAATAAGCTTCATACTCAAGTTATAATAACTTTCCAGTAGTTACAGCTATAATCTCCTTACTCAAATAATTCTGCCTTTCTCCTTCAAATATTATTTCTAAAGCACATGGTTCTTTTAAGACTACCCCTTTTAATTGGCATTCAACCGTAGCATCATATGCCGACAGTCAATCCATTCCAAGAATGACTTCAAACCCTTGGAAAGGAAATTCCATAAGATTGGCTGGAAATTCTTTTCCTTGGATCTTTATAGGGCACTTTTTACATATTCGAACTACTTTGGCACTTTGTCCTAGGGGACTAATAGCAACTACCTCAATTGAAATTGTTTCTACTAGTATATTTCTTTCAAGTAATACTTTAGAACTAATATACGAATGGGCAGAGCCTGGATCAATTAATGCAAAAATAGGTCTGCCAAAGAGTTCGATCATACCTGCTACGATCTCTGAATCATCTCGTTCGTTAGTAGTCTGGATATTATATACTCGAGCAGCACCCTTATCTTCTCGATCAAATATAGACATAGATACTCTTGGTTTGCCACCTTTATTTCCTCTGCTTGTATGAGGCGTTGCAACTGACCGATCAGAGTGAAGCTCTAGACACTCCCTTTTGAAATGATCAGCTTGTCCACAATAATAACATTCTCCACCAGCGAACCAGAATTGACCAGAATGCCTCTTTCCATAATGTTCACATTCTGTAAGAGGGCAAATTTTATAGCCTCGAGTACCCGCAGTAATAGTCTGAGCCTGCTTTGACTTTCCTCTGGACTTGTTTTCCCGCTTTTTCCTCAAGGTCCACTTTCTTCATAGCATTTGCATGATACACCGCCTCTTGAAAAATGGTGAAATTGTGGGAAACCAATATCCTTTTATGCTAAGAATCTAACCCAACTATGAACTTATCAATCCTGGATTTTTTGGTTGGAAGAAACTCTTCTACAAATCGGCTCAGCCTATTGAATTCACATTCGTATTCATAGACTGTCCTGCCCGATTGCTTCAAATCCAGGAACTGCTACCTCATTTCTCCAATGAACAGGTCCCCAATATACTTTTCTTTGAATTCTTTCAGAAAGAATTCCCATGCAATCTATTCTAAAGGATCTCGTACAGTGACTACATTCCTCCACACGCTCGCTTGTTCCCATTAGAATAGATACTACTCATTCCAGCTTTCCTTGATCATCGCAAGGAATCCTACTCAACATGATCTTAAAATCATTTAACCAATAATCACCAGCCATAGGATCAGCATCAATGTCACCTTTAAATTCTGGTGCTTTCATTTTCCTTAATTCCTTTGGAACTGATACTAATGCTCGTCGATTTACGATAGCATCCAATGCCTGATGAAATAAGCCTTGATCTTGCACAGACATTTTTCTTTGTTCCTGAGCCGATGGCTCTACATTCTGCTACCCCTGAGGTGGATTCTGATTCACCTCATTACTTCCACTCTAAGCAGGCATATCTTGCTCAAATGCCTGACGATATTCCCGATGATCTGACATATGTTAATGTCACAATCATCCCTTATAAGTAAGGAGTAACAATATTAATTACTAGGCACCTAATTTTATTGATACAAATAATAGTAATCTTGACATCCTAGTGGCATGTATATAATTTCGACTATCTATGTACCCGATTTATGTCCAGAACCGGCTAAACCTGTAGCTTTGATACCAATAAGTGTAACACCTTAACCAGTATTCTATATTAAATACCAATTAGAGTATCACATAATTTTTTTTATTGCGTAGAATCACATTTTGAATTTTTATCCTATCAAATTAAATCCGATTTCAGGTAGCAACTTAATAATTCTTTTCTATAACATATAAGGAATATAACTACCTAAAAACCGCCTAAAACAAAAATCTAACCAATTTCTCTATTTAACTCTTTTCTAGTCGTTACCCGATTTTAACTTTGATATAACTACTTATCATTTGCTATAAACATAAACTAGTTTACAAGTTAATACAAACCATATAAAAACTAGTATGTAACCGATTAATTTTAACATATACATGCCATCTAGAAACATCAAAACACATCAAAGGATGTTATTACTGATACCGTTATTATACTCCAGATAAGTAGGATGCCCGATCCTTACTTCAATTTCTGCTTTTTACCTATTCGTGAAAACCATCACACGCTAAGTATATACTTAGTGAGGCAATAAAAATATCCAGTGCAATATAACATAACCTTAATTAATAATATGTAACTGTATTCATGCATTTTGAATCACTATATATGTTTACCATCATGTTAATTATACATCAATATGATATGAACCAGATATAAATTTTTTTACCAATATACTAGCCATAATTTTAAGAGTGTATAAACTCTTTAACCCGTTTATCAATTATTTACCGATTTCATAGCTCAAGTATAAACCTGTGAGGACCCTGGGTACTCGATTCAAAGATGCACTGAAGTGCTAATACACATAAGGTCGTGTCCACCATCCACACATTTATAAGACAGTGCTAACTGTAATACCCCTAAAACCGGGCTAGAATTTATCAATAATTTGAATAATTCATAACACCTTATTGAAACCTTAGGAAGGTAATTTAGAACCATTGGATTAGTTTTGAAAGTGAATTGTCATGTATCGAATGAAGTTATTTTTTTAAGGGAACCAAATTGTGAAAGAATAGAACTAAAGAAAGGACCAAATTGAATAAGAGATAAAACTATGAGATTGCATGGCTAATTTGACCAAAATGTGTTAGTGGAATCCATGTGTCTTTGTGATTAGAGATGTGTTGATGAATAATAAGTGTTTTATAATTAAATAAAAATAGAAAAACTAAGGGGAAGAAGGCTGGTTAGTCTATAGAACAAAAAAAAGAAAGAGAAAAGTTGAATGCATGAGTGTTTTTCTTCTTCCTTCTTCAACCGAAAGTCTTTAGGGGAGCTGTTTTGGGTTAAACTGGAAACATTGATATGGAGAGTTAATCTCTCAAATTTTGGTGCTTGAAGATTAGAATAGAAGGTAAAATTTATCTTACGTGTTAGCTATGTCCTTGAAACCTTGAATGTTGGATGATATAGGCTTGTTAATTGAATAGGATAGAGATTTAGTTAATGGCTTGATAAGAATCTGTTTTGCGATTTTGTAAGCATGGTTTAAGCTGTGATTTCATGTTGTAATGTTGCCGTTTGTTTGTGTCATTGATTCTGAAATTTCTGCAATGGTAAAGTAAGATTTTTATTATCGATCAAAGCATGAAAGCGGAATGGTTTGTGAAGATAATATTCAAATTAATGTCTTAACTAATTTGTGTCTTAAATATCAACAAATAGAAAGGATAATTTGGTTGTTTGTTGCTGTCGAAACTCACTAAGGTGATAAGATGGAATTTGTGCTAATTGTAGGATTTTGATAGTTATATTGATTTTAAAAAATTGATAGTGATTATTAAGGTTATATTAAGTCCTTGCATGCTGGAAATTGTTAGGAAGTTGCTGGAAAATTAGGTACTAAATTGGTATGATTTGAATGTATCATGGCATGAAACCTTTTGATTACATTGCTAGATAAGATTGTGTGAACATGCTTGATTTTATAAAATGCTCTGTTTTGATCACATTGGTAGGTGAATAAAACTGACCTAGACTTGTATGAGTATGTATATAAGTTGAATTAATATGTTAGAAGTACCATCCAAGTGGTTAAAGAAGCTAGAAACTCAAACTAGTGTAATCTGCCCAGAATACTCTGTTCTGGGCAGTAACTTTGAAAAATCGCTATAAATTTTACAAAGAGATTTTAAGGCTGGAAATTTTATGGATAGTTCCTTAATATGTCTAAATTCATTAGGAGAAAACGGAACTGAATTCTGGATTGTAGAATGAATTGTAGAAATGAAACACTAAGGACAGTGCAAGCTGTCCAGTATTGTAAAATGCCCTGTCTTTAAACTAAAAACTGTATTAATTGGCAAAGAATTAAAACGCAAGGCTTATATGGTTAGAAAGATAATTAAGTTATCTTTCGAACGGTGTAAACCAATTGAAATTCCGACATACGGAATGAAAGTTATGCATATTTTAGTAAGCAGTGTACAAGCTGCCAAGCAGTAGCAGCAGCACCCTTGATGTTTTGAAATGAATGAATTATGTATTGTTGCCTTGTTTGAAGAATGAATGTATCTTGTTTTGACCTTGATTTAATTGTATGAATTGATAGAGCAAGGAGTAAAACTTGTGGAAGAAGAAAGGAGTGGCCAAGCTAGTGGCAAACACAAAGGAATTTGGATCCAAGACTAGCTAAGCTTAGAGTACTGTGAGTGTAGTTTACAATAGGGTTAGGACTTAGGTCCTAACCAAATGTGCATGATTATCTTCTTTCCATTGATATGCCATGTTAATGATCTCAATTTTAACTTGAATATGAATAAAAGGGAAGAATGGATTAAACTAAAATTGTGAATAAGTAATAGCATGCAAATTGAGAAATTAATTAGAAAGAAAAGTGAAAACAAATGCTTGATTTCTTGTTCTTGATTTTGCCTATTCAAGTAATGGTATATATGTATGATAATGATATATGATGCTTGATCCCTGAATCATGAATGAAATTCACTTGAATACTTACTTGAATTGTATTGTCTTGATCATGAAACACATGAAAACGTGAATTGCAAAGTGTAGAGCTAAGGCTCAATTGGCCTAAGGGCTGAGTATATGAACATGGTCTTGCAATGTATCACTTGAATTGATCCTTGAATAAGCTATTTCTTGACATAAACATGTAATACTTAAATAAGTGATTCAAAATTGAACAAAGCCTTGGTTGTTAGTGGTCATAGGTAGAAGAGCATGCCTTAGAGTCTAGAGCTCATTGTGTTAGGGTGGACTACGGTCCAGGGCTAAGGCCCCTAATTGGTGACAGACGAAGGGTACATATGTGTGGTCTTTGGCGACAGTAGGAGGGATGACCAGTGCTATGGCACATCTTGTGGTGACAGTTGGTTGGAAACTCGATTACCTGGACAACTAAATACCAAAGGCTTAAACTAAAGAAAGCAAATGAGAAATAATTAAAGAGTAAAGCTTACATGATACTTGAGTGTCTTGATACTTGAGCTACTTGATACTTGATACTTGAATTACATGATACTTGAGTTTCATGATATATGAACTACTTCATACTTGAATTACATGATACTTGAATTCTTGACACTTGAATGCCTTGATACTTGAATTGCTACTTGAATGGTTTATAATCCTTCTCGCATCGATGTGTGCCTAATGTTTTACTTGAAATGATATGTCACTAAATTTGAAAATGATAAGTATGCATTTAAAGCTTGAATTCAAATTGCTTCCAACTTTGACTAGGCTCAAACTTAGCTAATTGATACATGTATTAACAATTGGTTAGAACTAGTTACTACCTCACTAAGTACATTCTTGTACTTATCACTCTTGTTTTCATTCTTCCCAACCACAGGATAAAGGATTTGATCATTGCTTGATCCTGAAGCCTGGTTTCTTGAGTTCGAAGCAAGACACAAGCATAGCTAAAGTATGGTTCATACTTGTTTTGTACTCCCCTAGTTGGTGGCACTTAGTTGTATGTAATGTCTAGTGCATGCATTTTGAACACTTGAAACTTGTATATGTATATATGTCTTGAATGGGCCTATCATGTTATGAACTCTAATTCTATGTAATGGAAATGTATCTTGCTGGGCATATAAGTATTGATATGTGTCTAATGAATGTTCAAGGTAATTTGACCTAGACTATTATGCCTATTCGAATGACTTGTATAATGTGATAATTACTTGTATGATCACACCTTGTTGTAGTATTTTTATAAGATTGAATGGTAAATGCCGAATAGTAAGGATGGCATATGCTTGCTTGGAATCAAGGTATGTACTTCTGATCATGTTTAATAAGTTAAGTATGTAATGTCACATGTATCAAGCTAAAGAGAAAAGAATGAAATAAAGCATGTTTGCTTATTTAGGTTTCGAATGATGATGATTGTATGATAATGTTAATTGAAATTTTTGGTAACCTATAATGAAGGAATTAAGATTGCTTATATGTTATAAGCAATGTATGTTTGGTTACTTGTTAGTTAAGTAACTCATCTAATAGGGATGAGTTTGCCTATTCTTGTCTTGTTCTTGTTTGTATTGTTTATTGGTAATGCTCCCGAACCGATTTCCTGCCAACCCGGGTAGGGGGAGTTACACTAACCATACACTAAGTGTCCTTTATATACACTATAGTGCTAGCCCGGATAACCGAATATGCAGTGTGCTGCTGGACTCTATGGTATGCCAACTATACCTTGTCCCTTAATGACTTATTTGGGCATAATTTCCATATTTATTCCATCCATGGCAATGTATATCAATATAATTGAACATGGTGCAGTTCATACCCGAAATAACATTCATAGTATACCATCATATAAAACTAGTGATCTATGCATTTATGTTCAACCTTTGACATATTTAAAATATGTCAAATATATGATCAATGACATAAATATCATCTCAATATATAAACCAGGTAGACTTATCGCAAGTCTTCCCAATGATGTATAAGACATCTATGTATCATGTTATGTATGCATTGCACTCACTCGATGCCTCAGTAGTAAACCTTACTATAGCTTGTAGCTTTACTCTTGAAATTTTTCCTTATCTTTAAATTTTCTCGTACTATGATCTTGATCACGATCACGATGTATAAAATCATCGTTTACCGAATACATACATTTAAAAGCGTATGTTAGTATCATTCTAACATAAGCACATATTAGGAATAAAATTCTTAAAAATCCTTTACTATCCATATCCATCACAATTTCACAAAACAATCTCAAATCTCACAAAATAACCGTAAAATGAATTCTTTTAGAATTCACCTCAATTTTCCAAATTATTCAAAATGGTCCGTTGTCATTAAACTCCAAATTCAAACACTTAACAACATATTTAAGCATTCGAAGAATACCTTTAAGCTTAACACATTAATTTCTAATCACTTTCCATATCATTCCCAATTTTCCCATAATATGTCATTTGGTCCTCAACACTTCAAAAACTTACAAATTGATCCAAACAACTTCCGAAGCCTTGTAGAATCATTCTCACATGATTTCTAGCCTTAGGGAAATTTTCCATAATTTTTCCCTAATATCCTCCCTTAGGCCGAATATGAAAGGTCACACTAACCAAAATTTCCAACTTGATTCAAGCATGAATTCAACTTCTAAATCTTATTTCCAAGCTTCTATAATTATTCCCGTGACAAAATCAATCCAAATTCAACTTCCTATCAAAATCCTAACTTAAGCCAAATTAGGATTTAACTACTGTCAAGTAGTTTCAATCATAATACAAGCTTTGATATGATTCTACAACAACTTCATCAAAAACTAACCTTAATTCATCATATTTAAACATCCCCTTTATCCATCAAAATCACAAAACTAGGGTTTCAAGCAAGGAAAGCATGAATAAATGGTACCAAAAGATAGAGAATTTCATGGAGATCAATTTCGTGTTTCATGCTTTCATCCAAAATCCAACTAAATAAGCTTGAAAATCCAATGAAAACTTTTCTTCTTACGTTGGAGGGGTATCGAACAAGAGAGAAAGATGATGGAATTGTCTTGAAATTTCATTTGTTTCCAATTTGGCCATTTGTCATATAATTTAAAAATCTAAATAAAAAATCTCTTTTTTGATCAAATGTCCAAATTGCCCTTTTAATCTAATGCTTCATATCTTGCCACAAGTCTACCTACTCATCCAAGGGTAAAAAATAATCGAAGTAGTTAGTGATTACCAACTTTGCACTTGGAATTTCCCAAATTTACCATCTTGCCATGTTTCATCCAATGACTCATATTTAATATGGAAAAACCCACTTTAATCCAATGGTCCATGTTAAATCCTACCATTTTAAGACATGGAAATGATATTTTTAACCTTGCCTTATCATCCTTTAAAATATCTTAAATTTTCGATTCGATTCGATTATCCAAATATTTTTCTAAACCTTATCGCTTAATAGACAAAAATACAAACTCTGTAAAAAATTTGAGTAACACGAAAATGTCGTTCTTGGGGGTAAACTATCCATTTATGGGACTAAAATAATAACTTTTGAAAATTACAATTTAGTCCCTAAACTTTTTCAAAGTTTATACTTTGACCACCAAACTTTCAAAACTTTCATTTTAGTCACTATCCAAAATTTGGGATATTACATCTGCAGATAATGTTCTACATATCTAGTTATGCCGCGACAATCAGCTTCAGCAATTCCTTTAGTTTTGTCTCTACTTGCCACGACAGTCCCTCTTGCACAAAATAAGGCAAACCAGCAGCGATTTCTCAACAAAAACTAATAAAATGCGAAGCCAAGCCCAATGAGCAGAGGAACTATGAAACTATGCATGAATGACTACAAAAGCAACTAAAATGGGCCTAAGTCTAACAATAATATGAGTAAACATGTTGTAAAATTTAGTACTTTTACACACTTATCGCACCCCTAAACTCGAACTAGTCCTTGTCCTCAAGCAATGCAGAACTAACAAGCACCTACCAAGGCATTTACCAAACATGAACAAGTTGCATACCTGACTTTAATTCACAGAACCGTGGCAACTAGATTTAATTACCTTTGTGACTTTAGGCAAAACACAAAAAAATTACTCAAAATTTAGTATGATGCAAATGAAGTGTGTGCGTAGTTATGTACAAGTTAATCATAGGAGTTTCTAGAAAAACCTTAGTTTTATTATCTTGCCGAGGCAAGCGATCTAACTAGAGCCAGTTTTGGGCACTTCTAGCAATTTTTTTACTAGAGCCATATAGGCACCTCTAGCCTTTTCAAGATCCCTAAAACTATAGCCAGTTTTGGGCACCTCTAGCAATGGTTCATTCATCGTTCATTTTTTGGCTAGAGCCAGTTGGGCACCTCTAGCGTTGTTCTAATATTTCTTGCTTAGGGTTCACTAGGTTAACAAGTCACAACAATGTTTATTAAAGCAACATCATAATAAAATCCTAAGCAAATTTCCATGCTAAGCCTAAAGTCAAAAGTTATCTTAACCTAATGATGTGGCAATTAAATCATCATCAGATATCACAGCAGTTTATCAACAAGTTCAATCAGGCAAATTTTCATGGCATGTGATGTAAACTATAATGAGTCAGACCAAACATAGGCAAGACAACCCCCAAACTCGAAAAAAGCATTTGTCCTCAATGCATGCAAAATTAAACAAATAAAAAGGAAAATGAAATACAAATTAGTTAATAGAAGAGGTCATCACCTCGAATTTGTAGTATCCGTGTGGCTATTTGCTTGGCGCATGTGCTATTTCACCTCACTGATTGTGGATCTTGTATATGCTTACGTTCTCTAATTTCCTCGACTTACTTAATCGACTCACCCTCCTTCGCTATTTCTTTTGAGATCGAAGCTTTATGCTTTAATGGTCACTTTATTGGCACATTTAGAGGAGAGACTTTAATGGTGCAGAGGTGGTGTCTTGTGAATTCTAAAAGATTAGAATAAGAGTCAGTACGCTACAATTTTTTGAACTGGTTCGTTACCTTTGTGCAGTGTAGGGGTTGCCATGGCAATGCCACTCATAGTTGGTCCAGAATTGCCAGCTTTAGTTGCCGGGGCAAGTAACTTAGCATCGAACCTTGGAAAAGGTATACTACAATTCAGATTATCCTCCAATATAACACGCTCAATGGTTGTTGGTGTAGTGCCACAGAAGTTGATAATCTGTCTCAATCTACTCCAATCGATTCATCAGTGAACTCAAGAGTTCTTTTGGGATCGAGGTAGTTGCCATGACATGTTCCTTTGTCATGACAAGTTTGATTATCTTGGTTTCTTTCAATACTCTAGTCTTATAAAATAGAAAACAAAACATCTAAAATCAAAATAAACATAAAAGAAAAGAAAAGTTGAAGGAAATAGGGTTGCCTTAAAGAAAACATGATGAGGGTCACTTCCGATATTTCTTATAGTCCATCCGTACCCTCCATCGAGTAAAAATATTGCCCAAAAAGAGTTGGGTCATTATGATCGCAACCACTCCTATGTGCACTACCATGGTGGAGGCATATTTTTTTCTTGTTCTTTTGTAGTCCATGCATACTCTCCACATGGGTACTATTCTTGAAGGCATGAATATATTAATAGGAAAAATTATATCATCACCTAACCATTTAATTACCTCATTATCTTTGACTTCCATCATGGTTGGGTGTAGCCTTCGTTGTCGTGGCAATTGATGTTCTAGCCAATTACTATGGCAATCTTCTACCAAAATTTGGTGTAAGTCAAGAGAAGGACCAATTTTTTGAAAACTCTCGTAATCCAACCAATCTTTTCTTTACGCTTTTCAAACATCTCCATCCCTAGAGATGCTGGCACACCACTAAGAGCGTCGTGTCCCAAACGATCATATGATACTTTTGATGGCTTCACATCTAAAAGCGTTGGTTCCTCAAGAAATACCTTCAATGGATGAGATGATTGTTAAAGAATTCAAAAGGTTCAATTGTCACCTGCTCATATTTCATCAGGAGATTATCGTCATCTTGTTAGTCCTGAATGTGGTCTTACAATTGCCGTGGCAATGGTGGATAAGAGTAATCCATAGATTCCTGCTTTAGCATCAGCATTGTTGTAATATTCTAGGAATCAGACTCCTCATAATTTGCGATCGCATTACTCTTCTCAGCATTATTGAATGTTGTCGCAGAATTGCTTTGTTCAGGCTCCTCAACCTTTATCGTGGCAATTGGTTGCTTAGGCTCATCAAATGTTGGATAGTCTTTCTCATTGGTATGCTCTCGATTTGAAGGTTCTAGTTTTTCCCCATACTTCAGGGAGCTATCTTCATATTGCTCTTTGTCCTCCTACCTTGGGATTTCAGTATCCCTCGAAATTAATTGTTGAAGAATGTTATCTATTGCATGTGTAAATCTCCTCGATTGATCTTCTAAATCTCTCATGAGTGCATCCATCCTGACTATCCTTGTAATCATGGACATTGATAGCTCTTGAATCTCCTCGATTGATCTATCATGTCTAATCATGAAAGATTGAAACTTTTCCTCCAGGGAATTTGAATGCTATTGACGATGACTATATTTCCATTACATATCTGTTGTAGTAGAAAACTGTTATGTTAAAAAAAATTAAGCATTTTGATCATAGCATGAAGGATTTTGCTGCTGGTCCCAACTACAGTCCTCCATATGGCCATATGCATCATGATTATATGGGCAATTTCCAAGCGAATGATGTTCTCCACAATAAGCACAAGAAATTATGATGTCACGAACTTGCTGGGTAGCTCTCAGCAGTTGCAGAGATGTGATCAGGTTGGTCAATTCTGCAAGTTGTGTTGAGATTGATGTGGAAGTATCCTCTTCATAAGAATTCTCCACTCTTCTCCCTTGAAAAGCTCTAGTGTGTTGATATAGGTAATCATCGGGGGTATAAGAAAGTCTCGACTTGGTTGATTCCTATCTTCCCACATCAACTCTCGAATGGATCGATTCATATCTTTTCGAATCTTGAAGTTCCATCAACTTGAAGCACACTAAAAAATTGTGTTTTTTTACAAAACAAAAAACACAAGTTAGTAAAAAATAATAATAAAAATGCTATAACAAAAACAACTAACACCAATTGCCAATCCCCGTCAACGGCACTAAAATCTTGTTGTGTGTTTTGAGTGCTACGCAAATGGTGTAAGTGAACACGTCGCAAGTAATAAATGATAAGTATCGAGCATCGTCTCCTCAAGGATTGGCTTGGGCCGTTTTGCTTAAGTCACTGCAAATGTTTAAAGAATTAAATAGTAATGATGAATTAAGAAAAGTAAACTAAATCTAAAGAATTGAAATAAAGGAAAGTAGAAACCGAATTGAGAGTGAGTAGGCAGGGTTATCGAGAGTATTGGTGTGATTTCTGAAAGAATTGCCTTGTCTTGTAGTTGCAATGGCAAGTAGTTTGCTAGAAATAGTACTCTTCGTGACCAGTGAAATGTCGTGGCAAGTGGTTTAGTTGAAAGAGAACTCTTCTTGGCAAGCAGTTGCCCTAGCAAGTTAATTGTCGTGGCAAGTCAATGCAGAGTAATTGCCAGGGCAACTAGGCTGCAAATCGTTGCTTCTTCAATGTTCAATAGAGTGTTCTTCAATGCCTTCAAATTATCCCTAACTGAAGGACCGATGATTGTGCATGCCTTGGTGATATATCCCTTCGTTAACCTTGGATGGACAACATCGATCTTCACTCTTTTTAGTTGCTGAAATCCTTTCCTTATTCCTAAGGCGGATTAGTACCCACCAACGGTTGTTTAAATGAAAACCGTATCCAATTCATTTTGTGAATCTAGCTCTCCCGAGCCTAGATAGATGGATGCATTCAAGATTCTTTCCCAAGCTCACTTGCAACAATAATAAAAACCAAGAATGGATTTATATTGAAACTAAAAACCAAGAACAAGAACAATTCGTCTCTCAACACCAAAAACCCAATAATCCCAAGCCAAATAAATTTAGTTCATGGCTGGGTAAAGAAGAAATAACAAGGAAAATAACCCATACATGGTGTGAATGTTTAGTGGAGTGCTCTTCAATGCCTTCGAATTACCCCTAACCGAAGAGCTAATGATTGTACATGCCTTGGTGATACATCCCTACGTTATCCTTGGGTGGACAACATCAATCTTCACTCCTTTTAGCTACTAAAATCCTTTCCTTATAACTAAGGCAGATTAGTTCCCACCAACGGTTGTTTAAATGAAAACCGTATCCAATTCGTTTCATGAATCTAGCTCTCCCGAGCCTAGATAAATGGATGCGGTCAAGATTCTTTCCCAAGCTCACTTGAAACAATAATAAAAACCAAGAATGGATAAATAATGAATTTATATTGAATCTAAAAACCAAGAACAAGAATAATTCGTCTCTCAACACCAAAAACCCAATAATCCCAAGCCAAATAAATTTAGTTCATTGCTGGTAAAGAAGAAATAACAATGAAAATAGCCCATACATGGTGGGATTACAAACAAAAATGGAGAAGAACTCCTTTGTGCGTGAATCCCCTCTTGTGTGATTTCCCTCTCCAATTTGACTCCCCTTGATCTGCGATTTAATCTCTATTTATAGAGTTGATGTGATCAGATTTGAGTTGGGAGGATATAGTTTGACTTGAATTCCACTTGGAATAATTTATCTCTTTATATTTAGCTACAACAGCTCTTCAAATCTGATCCTTATCCCAAAATCGACTCAACTCTTGCTGTTGATGCGACCCCCTTAAATAGATGAGGGGAAGAGTTTGAATGCGTGTGAAAGCCGTAGGGATCAAAACTCTATCTGATTGGAGATTTGAATTTTGAATATGGGATTTATCCTTTGCGTTTTGGATAATTCTGCAAATAATGTTCTATTTATCCAGTTATGCCGCGATATTCAGCTTCGGCAATTCCTTCAGTTTTGTCCCTACTTGCCACGACAATCCGTCCTGCACAAAATAAGGCAAACTAGCAGCTATTTCTCCACAAAAGCTAATAAAATGTGAAGCCAAGCCCAATGAGAAGAGGAACTACGGAACTATGAATGAATGACTACAAATGCAACTAAAATGGGCCTAAGTCTAACAATAATATGAGTAAACAGGGTGTCAAATTTAGTACTTTTACACACTTATCATATGCGTGCCAAATCCGGAGGCAAAGCTATCCGATAAGCTACTGGCCTAACTCTCTCAAGCACCTTATAAGGTCCAATATACCTCGGGCTCAACTTGCCCTTCCATACAAAAAGAATTATTATTCTCCATGGTGACACTTTTAGGAATACTTTTTCGCCAAACTCATACTCAATATGTTTGAGTTTTCTATCCGCGTAAGCTTTATGACAATCAAAGGCTGCTTGCAACCTCTCCCCTAATAATCTAAACCTTCTATTCGGTTTTTCTTACCAAATTAGATCTTACAATCCCCCTCTCATTAAGCTCGGTCCAACATAGGGGTGTCCTACATTTACGTCCATATAAAGCCTCAAAAGGATCCATCTTGATGCTCGATTGGTAGCTCTTATTGTAAGAAAACTCAACAAGCGGTAGCTCTTCCTCCCAACTTCCTTCAAAATCCACAATACAACACCGAATCATATCCCCCAGAATCTGAATAACCCGCTCATATTGACCATTGATCTAAGGGTGAAAAGTTGTGATTAAGTACAAATTGGTATCCAAGGCATTATGAATATTTTTCCATAACCTTGATTAAGTACAAACTCGATGGAACTTGATGTTCCACCTTAACTTGTTTACAAGCTAAACTCCTTGTCACAAACTCGTAGGCACCCCTTTTCATACACGACCACCAATAAAAAGGACAAAGATCTCGGTACAACTTGTTGCTCCCCAGATGTACGGTGAAAAGACTACGGTGTACCTCCCTCAAGATGCAATCTCTCAAATCCTCCAAAGCTGGAACACACAGTCAATGTTTGAAGTACAAGTACTCACCATCTCGTTCCTTAAAGTTTGAGACCATGCCTCCCTAAGCTGCCTCAAATAGTGATACCAAGTCTTCATCCAACAACTGAGTCCTCTTTATCTCCTATACTAATATAGGTTCAATTCGAAGCTCGGTTAATAGTCCATCATCCTTAATCATCCTCAAGTGACCTAGCATAGCCCTTAAATCGGACATAGACTTACAGTTCATGGCATTTGCCACCATATTTGCCTTGCCCGGATGGTACTCAATGATACAATCATAATCTTTTAACAACTCAATCCAACGTCGTTGTCTCAAATTTAACTCATTCTAGGTAAGTAGGTACTTTAAACTCTTGTGGTCAGTGTAGATGTAACACTTCTCTCCATAGAGATAGTGCCTCCCAATCTTTAACGCAAAGATGACAACAGTGAGCTCCAAATCGTGGGTAGGGTAGTTTCGTTCATAGGGTTTAAGTTGTCTCGAGGCTTAAGCAACCACCTTACCCTCTTGCATGAGGACATAACCAAGCCCATTCAATGAATCTTCTCTCCAACAATTCTTGGATTTGCTTCTTCAACTCTCTCATTTCTATTGGTGCTATTCGGTAGAGTATAATGGACACTGGTGTCGTACCAGGCATTACCTCAAACTCAAGGTCATGATCAGGGGGTAATCTGGGTAACTCCTTCAGAAATACATATGTAAACTTGCAAACTGTCCTAAGACTCTCAAGCATTGGACCCGACTCTTGTATTCACTACATGAGCCAGAAAGGCTTCACAGCGTTGTTGGATTAGCCTGTGTGCCTCCAAAGTCGACACCACATTGGGAATGCAAGGGTGTCTTTCTCCTCTAACAAATAACTTAGACCCATCGGCAAGACGAAGCTTTAAACTCTTGGTCCTACAACCTAAACTTGCATCATGCTCAAAAAACCAATCTATTCCTAGGATTGTGTCAAACTCTTAGAACAGTAAAACCATCAAATCCAATAGGAATATTGAACCTTGAACTTCAATCAAACACCTTCGATAAACCTTATCTACTATCACATCTAACCCTAACAGGCTAGTCACATGAACTCCTATCTCTAGATCTTCGGCCGGTATGCCCTATTATTCATATATCCTACTACGAATGTAGGAGTTGGTAGATCCTGAATCTACTAATACAACTATGGAAACGAAAAATAAGGAGAATATACCTAAGATCACATATGTGGGCTCACAATCCTCTTGGGCTCTGACCGCGTACTGTCTCGCTGGTGCTCTAGCAGTGGACTGGAACCTACCCTTACTCTGATGGTCGGTTGCCTGACTCACCCTTCTTCTAGGGAAGCCTCTGTCCCTATGAACTAGATAAGTGATCCTCGGTGCCTGAACTAGAACGGTAGTGGTAACTACAAGGCAATCTTTCACAAGGTAGTCCTGTGATCCACACTCAAAGCAAGCCTAGTCTGTACCCCAACACTCAGCATGGTGCCTACTTCCACACTGATTACAAGTCGGTGCACCCGCACTCCTCTGAGAACTCTCTGAACTCTTCATGGAATAAGACAATAAAGGCCTCCTACGGCTGGCAGACTCAGATTTACAGTCTGACCTTGAGTATTGATTTGAAGTCCCTCTCCATTGATTCCATTGACCCTATTCCTTTCAGAGTGAGAATGTGAGTTATTGGAAAAATTTTGAGTCATCCCACTAGAGCTCTCGTGCCCTCCAACTTGACCATATGTTAAGCCTTGCACCTGCTCAAGAGATTTAGCACTGACGACCAACTCAAAAAATACCTTCGGTGGGGTAGCTGTCAGATAGGTTTGAATCTTCTTCATCAAACCCTTAAAAAACCTCTTGTACCTTATTTTCTCGGTGGCAACCAATTCCGATGCGTACCTACTCAACTATAGGAATTCTTGTTCATACTCAAAGACTGAGAGATTCCCTTGCACAAGGTGTGAAAAATGATCCCGCAACCTGTCATTGTTAGCCTCACCCACGTACTTCTACTCAAATTCATCAAGAAAGTCATTCCACTTAGTTTGGTTGGGATACCACCCAAGATCCACCGTCTCCCACCATTCCCTCGCATTCTCCTTTAACAATGATAGAACAAATGATAATTTACCTTCAGACCTCAGCCTTATCTGCCTTATAATCCAACGTGTGTCTTGAAGCCATTGATCAGCTTTTATCAGATTATCTTATCTTGACCCATAAAAGTCGGTAGCACCCTATCTACGCACCCTCTCACTCAATGCCTCACGAGGTGCAGACGTATGCATTGATATCACCGTCACAATCTGATATAGGGCTCGATGCAAATGAGAAAAATAATTGGCCTCATATCTAGGTCCCTTACCCGACTCTTCCTCATCAGGTGTATAGTCTTCATCGAAGCTCCCTTCACAGGAACCTAAGCTTTCCTTAACATCCCTCGCTCTTCTTGGCATGATTCTAGTTTGCACAAGCGAACAACATGATTACACCATCAAATTTTAGCTTAATTCAAGTACAACTTCAACTTATGGGCATGCATTCGCTAATCACTTATTTACCACACTAGACTCCCAGGGACTTTCTAGAACCAACTAAACCTATTCTCTAATGCCACTAAATGTAACACCCCAAACCTAGATGCTACATTTGGGACACAAGCCCAAACCATTCCCATAAAATTTTTCATTTGTAATCCCAATAATTCGCAAATTATCAAATCCAACCCATGACATATCGATAAATAAGTTCAAAAGTATTCAAAACATTTAAAACATTCAAAAAGAGCTCCAAATAAACCAACATTAAAACATTTGATCAACACATGTTTAATTCAAACACAATTACCAATACATAGGGTCCAACGAATACTTAGCCCTTTATATCTAAGTACATGTACTCTGCCACAATGTCCAATGCTGAATTCTTTGCTTCGATGATGCTCCACGATACGCGAATGACCTACTTACTTGCGAACGAAAACAACAATTCTGAATGCTGAGCTAACAAAGCTTAGTGGATACACAACCAGTCGACCATCCTTCAGGTGAATCATCATTAAGAGCATGCTAGATAATATGATATCAAGGTAAGATAAAGCAGTGGTGCTACCATAACTGCCTAAAACACATGCCAGCATGAATGCGGCAACCCAAATATCACAAGCTTATTAATCAAACAAACTAGAGTTGAGGCCCAATGTCACCCGACACTAGGGACGTACACCAATGCTCAGAATCTCACATCAAGCGTTAATACTCGGAATCTTACATTAAGTCTTCAATCGAAATCTCACATCGAGTGGTTTTCAATTCATCACTCGGAATCTCACACCGAGTGGCATTCTTGTGTTGCAACACTCACTCACTGGGTATCTAGCTCCCACCAAACAAAGACAAATTACCCAACATGTGTTTACACATTACGCAACCACACATGATCCACCAAGGATCCATGTACACCCTTGACCTGGTCTAGTCTCAAGACCAAACCGAGCGAGCTACATTGGGTTCGCTGAGACAAACCTAGAAGAATTAATTAGGAAATATCCATTTTTTCATTTTAACTTTCCTAAATGCTTATCTAAGTCCTAAGGTGATTATGCTAGCAGCGGTGAAAATTACAACTCAATCGGGCGTCGAATTGACATTCAATTGCATGAAATAACATTTTAGGACCAAATTGCATTTACGGACAATGCAGGGACTTCCTTTAAAACGTTAACATCCAAAATTGCATGATCAAGAAACAGGGACTAAACTACAAAAAATTAAAATTCAAAAGGCATTTTAACAGAATTAACTAACTGTGTATCAGTACACAGCACTGTGTATCGATACGGTACAAATTTTCAAAGATATACCGATAGGGTCCTCAAGCGTATCGGTACGAGTATGCAATATTTGAAATAGTGAATTCTAGTAGCCAAAAGGCGTAATGGTATGGTGGCCCGTGTACTACACCAACCTAAAATTTTAGCATCGCGTACCGATGCAGTCTATAGGCATATCGGTACGCCAAGGCATTTTTGCTCAGATTGAAGCTAGATAGGTCCTCGTGTACTGATCTATGAGGACCCGTACCGATACCTACATACCTGTAATAACCTCTTGGTCGAACATATGACACTTTGTCTCAATCTAACATACTCTAATCAACATCTAATCGCCATATAACATCCCAAACAGTATTTTCACCAACATAAGAGCACGACAAAGGATTATATGCAACATATCAAATCCAAGAAATTGTCCTATAGGCATGATCTCTACCCAAGCATGGAAATTGTTTCCCAACCCATTAAAACAAAACATTAAGCATCATACAAGTCTGAAGCATCAAACATAACTTGTACAAACAGGGAATATCCAAAATAAACCTCCCAATTACAGCTTGGTCAAATTGCCTCTTATTACTACTTAGTATTTGTAAAATCATACTTGAAAATAATTCAACCCTTGGATCTTCCCTTGCTTACTCGCTGTTCGAAAGAGCCTGTTTCTCTGCATTTATGAGAAAGAAGAGCGTAAGCTATAAGCTTAGCGAGGGAATCTCAAAGGCACTCATCAATGCATTTAAAACCATTTTGATTCAAGTCAAATGTGCAAGTCTCATGACAAAATCATCTCATGACTCTATAAACTCTTCAAATATGTACATATAAATCATTTGCAACACATTTATCATGGATTTCTGTCATAAACCTCAATTTATGCTTCATATGCCAAAATCTCTAAATAGCAAGCTTAAAGAGCATCTCATGTATAAACCACATTATACAAAACATAATCCATTTCTGATGCATCTTGGGTGAGTCATTTTTGATGCATGCCCAAGAAGGGAGGCATGACTTTGATAAAGAATGATGCCGATGAACTGCTCCCAACCAGAACCATCATAGGATGGCAGATCTGTATTGACTACCAAAAGCTGAACAAAGCCACCAAAAAGGATCACTTCCCCTACTATTGCTTCCTAGATGGTTACTTCGGGTAAAACCATATTTCTATTGCACCGAAAGACCCAGAGAAAATGACATTCATATGTCCCTATGGTATTTATGCCTTCTGACAAATGTAACACCCCTTTTCGTATCCATACGACAAATCAGGATTGTCACAACTTTACTATCCTTAAATATTAATGATATTTGAAACAAATTTCAAGCTTTGATAATTTTGATCCCAAATCTTAAGTACTGGTACCCCCGTTCTAAACTGGACATTCTTACATTTTTATATTTCTAATTCATCCTAATTCAATTCCAAAATGTCTTCAAATGTTATGTATGCGTATATAGAACAATTGACTACCATAAAACATACATGCTCTCAATCATCTTAGCATGCAATTCATCACCTGAGGTTACTCTTAACTTTAAATATTTCCAGAAACGCCAATTATCATGAAACCATAACGAACTTTAATGGCCAATCACAACTCAAATAGGTTTAGCAAGTATACATGCCATTATAATAATCAAACCTCAATTAGGATCTCATTACTGTGATTACCTATTGAGATTTCCAATATTGTTGCAATGCTTTTCTCACTCTCATCTTGATTTACCTATGTGTGCACAATCAAACACATGCTAAGTACGAACTTAGTGAGGCAATAAAGGAAGTTAATAACAATAATTTAAACTTTATTCAACTTCATGGTTGTGTTTATATAACATGATATATGCCAATGCATCAACTTTCTCATTGCATTAGTAATGATTTACTATATGCCAATGTCATAAGACTTTCATGCTTGTCCATTTGTCATAATATGCCTTATATGCATAAATGCATCATGATCACTAGTTATGTATTACCATCATGTTAATCATATATTAACATAATATAAACCGGATATAAATTTCATACCAATATACTTGCCATTTAATCAAAAAGCTATAAGCTAGTTAACATGTTTATCTTTTATTAACCAATAAACCATAGCCCAAATATAAGCCCTGGGTACACGAGTCAAAACCGCACATAAGGTTGTTGTAACACCCTCGACCCGGCCTAGTCGCAAGACCGAACCGAATGAGCTACATTAAGTTTACCGAAGTAAACTGTGAAGAAAACTCTGGAAACGTGACCATTTTTTCCCTTTAATCTTATTTAGATGTTGGCTATTACCCTACATGTACATACATACCACAGAAGAAAACCCAACTCAATCGGGCATCGAATTGATAACCAATTGACCACGTTTGCAAGAATAGGGACCAAAACATAAATCCACAAATCTATAAGGGCTTACTTAAAATTTTCTTTACCAATCTTCAACTAGTTAGGTTATAAGCATACATGCCAAATTTCAACTTAAAACGATCATCCAAACTCATCCAATTGCATACATAACACCAGGGTCCAAAATGTAATTTCCATTATTTCGAAGGGCCAAATCCATAATTTAAGTTATCAATCCCCAATTAAACCAATTACATGCATACTAGTGAAATTTTGGGTCAAAACGATCATTCAAACTCATTTAATTGCAAGTATAACAATCAAGGACTAAAACGGGAGAAAACATAAACCTTAAAACATACTTTTAACTAACATAACCACTGAATGTATCGATACGTGGGAAAGTGTATCGATATGCTTGAGCTTTCTCAAAATTCCAGATTGCAGTAGCTCAAAACCGTATCGATACACCTTCACGTGTATCGATACACTATGCCTAAAATTGTAAACCCGTATCGATGCAGTCACCCGTGTACTGATACACTAAGCCTAAAAATGTGCTTACCCATATCGATACGGTCAGCCGTGTATCGATACTCTGTGCCTGGAAACAGTTACCTGTATCGATAGGGGCACAGGCGTATCGTTATGCCCTGACCTGTAATGTCAAAATTTGCTGGTTTTTAGCCTCGTTTTGGAATTATAACACTTAAGCATGCTTCTATCAATCAAGTAACATCATCATTGTTCATTTACTATCAACTACCATAAACGAAACATTAAGAAACAATCATCATGCTTCAAAGAACTTGAAGTTCAGAAAAGAATTTTTGTCCTTTGGATAAACAAAAATGAGAATTGATAGCCAAGAAAGCCGAGTATGGTCTGTGACTAAGGGCATCAGCAACCACATTTACCTTCCTCAAATGGTATTTAATAACTAAATCGTAGTCTTTAAGTAACTCTAGCCATCTCATTTGCCTCAAATTCAAGTCTTTCTGAGTTAGGAGGTATTTGAGGCTCTTGTGGTCTGTGAACAAGTTGCATTTCTCCCTGTACAAGTAATGTCTCAAGATTTTGAGTACAAACACGATAGCTGCCAATTCCAGATCGTGAGCAGGGTAGTTTGACTCGTGTGGTTTTAGTTACATTGAAGCGTAAGCTACCATGTTTCCGTCTTGCATTAGGTCACATCCTAGTCCCAAATGAGATGCATCACTGTAAATAGTGTAGTCCTTGCCCGATACTGGTTGGATGAGAATCGAAGCATGAGTCAGGGCTTGTTTAAGCTGATCAAAGCTTTGTTGTTGGTTCTACGACCAAACAAAGGGTGTATCTTTGCGAGTTAGCTTATTCAAACTTGTGGCAATGGATGAGAATCCTTTGACAAAACGTCGATAATACCCGATTGAACCGAGAAAGCTTCTGACCTCACCAACATTCCTCAGAGGTCTCCAATCTAGGATGGATTGAATTTTGCTCGGGTCTACTTTAATCCTTTTTTCCGAGATGACATGGCCAAGGAACGAGACTTCCGATAGCCAAAGTTCACATTTTGAGAACTTTGTGAACAATTGACGTTCTCTAAGAGTTTGCAATACAATTCAAAGGTGTTCAGAATGTTCTTCCTTATTTCGAGAATACACTAGAATGTCATCAATGAAGACGACCATGAACTTGTCAAGATAGGGCTTGAATACACGGTTCATGAGATCCATGAAAGCAGCTAGAGCATTCGTTAACCCGAGTGGCATTACAAGGAATTCAAAATGGCCATATCGAGTACGAAAGGTTGTATTGGGTACATCTTCTTCCTTTACCCTTATTTTGTAGTATCTCAATCGCAGATCGATCTTTGAGAATACCGCAACATCTTTTAGTTGATCGAAAAGATCTTCAATCTTTGGGAGAGGATATCGATTCTTGATAGTAAGCTTGTTCAATTGCCTGTAATCAATACAGAGTCTCATAGTCTCGTCTTTCTTTTTCATGAACAAGACTGGAGCACCCTAGGGAGATGAGCTAGGCCGAATAAAGCCTTTGTCTTGTAGCTCTTGGAGTTGCCTCTTCAGTTATTTCAACTCAACAAGTGTCATTCGATAAGGTGTGATGGACACAAGAGTTGTTCCAGGTTGGGCATCGATCCCGAACTCTACTTCTCTGGTTGGAGGAAGACCAAGGATTTCCTCAGGAAAAACATCGAAATATTCAAATACAATAGGCACACTAGGTAAGCCGAATTCAAGTTCATATTGTAAGACCATAGTAGCAAAGATTGAGGTTAGTCTCTTGTCAATTAGAAGAATTGATTCCTTTCCTAAACCCCGGAGGTAAAGTCTCCTATTTAGGCAATCTACCCAGGCTTCATGCTTGCTTAACTAATCTAGTCCCAGTACTAGATCGAACTCACAAGTTGGTAGTACATATAGATTAACAAGAAAGGGTACATTTCGAATGAATAGGGGATAATTTCTACAGATAAAACTTATGTTTGTAATTCCGCCTATAGGGTTCGAAACTACAAGGCTTTGTTTTACAATTTCAGGCTTTAATTTCAACTTTACAATCAAGGTTGAGCTTGTTCTTGTGGAGGATTATGCTCCATTCTCACACTATCTCCTTCATTTGAGGAGCCTACGGGACTTTCATTATCCCGAGCGAGCCTTGTTTTAGACATTCTATGTTTAAATAGAACAATTAAGAATTTGGTTTAGTTAAGCAAAGACACAAGCTATACAATACAAGTATCCTAGGTGGCACAATTAAGAGAGCCCGGTTTAGTCCTAGAACTGACTAAAAATGCTCTGATACCAAACAAATGTAACACCCCTACCCCGGTTTAGTAGTAAGCCAGCTCGTGAGCGTTACTAGAAAACACTAGAACACGAACAATTTAAAACTTTCAAGAACTCATCACTAATCGATGAGTTGAACACTAGCAAGGCCCTTAATCGATCACAAGTAATCATTCGAGCAAGGACATGTTTATCATGTATGGTAATCAGATGTCCTACTTAACCTAATTATATCCACTTCGAATAACATTATATATATATATATATATACGCAGCTTAACCATCTTATAAAAAATTTAACTGGTATATGATGATATACTCAATTCAAGTTATTAGGTATGTCTTTAGGTTGTTACATTCAAGACAAGTAAGCAATTCATGTAGGTTTAACTTCACATGCTCAATTCTTTCATCATTTGGCTATCACAAGATCAAGCATAGCGTGATATACATTCTATCATTCATTAAGTATTCAAAACATTAGAAGCCATAATCATACATATATACAAGTAGCAAAATGCATGACCAAGTTTAACTATATACAAGACTAGGTGCCACCAACTAGGAGCATACAAACGTATAAGTGTGGATCCATACTCTAACTTGGCTTGTACTTTGCCCTGGGCGCAAGAAATAAGCTCCAAAATCAGGTGAATGCTTCGAATCAACTAACCTATAGTTTGGGAAAAGTGGAAACGAGAGTGATAAGTACAAAGTGTACTTAGTGAGGTAGTAATCTAGTTCTATCCAATTATTGAGGTAATTATCGGTTAGTCAAGTTGAACCTAATCAAGGTTTGTAGCAATCGAACTAAAGTTTATACATACTTATCATTTCAAATTTAGTAACATATTATTTCAAGCAAGACATTTAGGCACACATCGATGCAAGTGGGATTATAAGCCATTCAAGTAGCAACTCAAATAGCAAGAAATCCGACCATTAGTAATTTCAAGTATCAAGAAACTTCAAGTGTCGAGTAACTCAGTATCAAGTAGTTCAAGTATCAAGTAACTCAAGTATCAAGTAATTCAAGTATCATACAATTCAAGTATCAAATAAGCTTTATGCTCTAATTATTTCTCATTTACTTTCTTTAGTTTATGCCTTTGGTATTTAGTTGTCCAGGTAATCTAGTCACCAACCAACTGTCGCCACAAGATGTACCATAGTGCTAGTCAACCCTCCTACTGTCGCCATAGACCATACATACGTACCCTTCGTTTGTCGCCAATAGGGGTCTTAGCACTAGACCGTAGTCCACCCAACATAAAAGAGCTCCAGACTCTATGGCATGCCATCCTACCTATGACTACTAACAACCAAGGCTTTGTTCAATTATGAATCACTTATTCAAGTATTACATGTTTAAGTCAAGCAATAGCTTATTCAAGGATCAATTCAAGTGATACATTGCAAGATCATGCTTATATATACAACCCTTAGGCCAATTGAGCCTTAACTCTACACTTTGCAATTTAATCTTGTCATTCAAGCAATCAATTAACATATGCCATCTCTAGGCATCAAGCAAGATCTTTAATTCACGATTTATATCATGTTAATAAGTATTTAAATCATAGAGGTACATTCAAGCATTCATTCGAATTGATCACAGTTAAGGCATCAAGATTCAAGCATTTATTTTCAGTTTTCCTGATAAATAATTGAACAACATACATGTTAATATTAAATCTCAAGTTTTAGCTTAAACCACTCTTCCACTTTTTCATCACAACCAAGCTTAAATCAAGTATATTAACATGGCATAAAATAACAAGAAGTAGACATGCATCTTTGTTTAGGACCTAAGTCCTAACCCTATATTAAACTACACTCACAATACTCCAAGTTAGCTTAGTCTCGAAAGACTATCCCTTTTTGTTTAGCTTTCAAATGCCCCTCCTTAGACCCTTCTCTAATGTCCTCTTCTCGTTCTAACATTTCATACAATTAAATCAAGGTCAAGAGAAGGTACATTCATTTCTTAGAATAGGGCAGCAATACACATAATTCATTCATCCAAATTGTCCTAGGCTGCCATACAAGCACACAAACACATATTTATATATACAAGGTAGCATTCAAACTGCTCGAAACTGTGTACAAAACAATACACAAAACTACATTTAAAACTATTTGAAAATGCACACCAAGCCATAGAATCAAAATCAGCAACTATTTAAATCATTACATGACTCCATACATTCAACATTCATTTCCAAACATCAAGGCTGCTGCTGCCAAGCATCATGTGCATTACTTGCTTAAATGTTCATATCTTTCATTTCGTACATTGGAATTTCGAACCGTTTACACCGTTGGAAATCTACTTAATTGTCTTTCTAACTATATAGACCTTTCATTTTTATTTAGTGTGAATTAATACAATTTTCTTCCTAAGAGGCACCAAATTATGCTACTGGAAAGTTTGCACTGTCTTTACAGATTAATCTCTACAAACTGTTTTATAACTCGGAATTCAATTCCGTTTGTTGCATACGAAACTAGACATACTCATGATTCTATACATATAAGATTTATTCCCTAATTTGATCTATGTGATTTTCTACATATTTTTTAAACTTACTACCCGAAATAGAGCTTTTCTGGACAGATTTCCTTAAGCTAGATTCTAGCTTCATTAGTCACTTAAACAAGAATTCTAACATGATTGTTCAACATATATACTCACTCATACATGTCTAAGTCAGTCCAATTATGTGTCAAACATAAGGAAACAGGGAAATTAAGCAGTATTTTCAAATTGGTTCATTAACATACAACAATCTTGCTCAAAACAGTCCATGGACTTAAAATCAGTCTCTAATGTTTCTCCTAGATGCAGAATAGTCCTTAACATCATCATTTTCAATCAAGACAACTTCAAGGACATGCTTATGTATACAAAATGAGACAGATTGTAAGTTCATGCTTTTCCATTTAACAAAATAGTTCTTAACTCTTTATACACACAGAAACATGTATTAATAGCCCTTAAATAATCCTTTCTTCAAACAAGAAGTGTAATAGCCCTCTAATCCATTCTTATGTACCATATCAACTTAGTCTCTAAAGAAGTTAACAGCAACAAAGTCACATAAACCAATTCCAAATTTTCCAGCAATCAATCTAACATTTTCAAGCAAAACAAGTTGTTAGAATCTCAAAATCAAAGAGGAATTTCATGAACACTAAACATTACCTTTTTCTTTTTGAAGAAACGGTTAGTTCTACGTTAAATGAGTCCAAAACCAAGCTCTAATCTAAGTTTCCATGGCTGTTCGACTCAACTCTCTCAATGGTGTTTGGTTTCGGAAAGGAGAAGGAATGAAGAAGATGACTATCCATCTCCCCTTTAATTACTATTATCAATTAAACATGGCTTAAAACCCCACATAATTCCCCTTTTGACATGCAAACTCCACGTTTAACAAGTCATTCATTTTACTCACTATAATTTAGTGTTCTTTTTTTATTCTCACAATTAGCTCCCTTCTTTCATTTGATTAGGATATAATTTAACTAGCTAATGAGTTTAAATTGTGGTAACAACTTATAGGCTCAGTTCAAGGATATCATAATTCCCTAATTTAAATTAAATTACCACTTTTAGAAATATGCTACTAGGCTCGGGTTTGGGGCATTACAACTTGTACCTTAAAAATTAAATTAAATTCATTCAAATAGTAAAATTACCAAATTGCCCTTTTATCCAACAGTTGAGATTGATTTTATCATCAATCAAGGGCCAAGATTTTACCAAATTAAATTCATTCAAAAAGTTATAAAGGGCATTACAGCTTGTACCTTAAAAATTAAATTAAATTGCCCTTTTATCCAACAATTTGTTCCAAAATTGCCAATCCATTACAATGTGCCTAAATCTAGTTAGAATTCAACCAACCATAATAAAATATTCTTAAAATAACATTTTATGACTTTTCCATAGCTTTTGGATTAGTCTCTCGATTTTTCCATTCGATCCGATATGCTGATAATTATCCTCTTTACTTAGGATTAAACTGTAGGATTCATCTTGAATCGAACTAAAAATATTTCCAGAACTTGTAATAGATTTTTATAAGCTTCATCTATCATATGGTAAAATCTCAAAATAATTTGACCCAATCCGGGTATCCAAATTCCATTTAAACTTTGACTGTAATTTTCCAATAATAGAAACATCGGATCAAACTAGAATCTTCACATTCGATTCACACCTTTAGGTGATATGTTTATTTATGAAATAATAACCTTAAATTTTTGGGAATCACAACTTTAGTCCCCAAATTTTTCCAAAGTTTATACTTTAGCCATAAAATTTTCAAAATTTACATTTTGGTCACTAACCTTTTAAACTTCAGTTCCCATTCCAATTTTCCATGGAATTCAACCAAACTTTAATAATACCTTAGTCAATTCACTGTCTATCACATGATACCTTTAAACCTTAGAAATTTCCTTTTCAAAACCCATAATTAGATAAATCCTATCTTTTGCATTTATGTCATTTTAGTCACTAAGTTAGCTTTTGAGCTATTATCTTAGTACTAAATGACCCTTATTCAACTTAGTAAATTTTTGGGTATCACAGCAAGGGAACTTAAATAAGGGGATGGGTACTCCAGGCTATGTGATCGAGTACATTCGACGTATCCATGGGCTATATGATATGGATGTGATTAGAAACCTATCCTTGGTCTATGTGATCAGGATATGGAAATACAACTTAGGGGATGTGTGAACTCGAGTAACTCGAAGGGCTATGTGATATCGAGTAACCTGATTGCCTCTGTGACCTCAGGAAAAGACTGCTTGTGGCTATTGTGATCCAATTATTTCTAGGACGTATCTGTGGCTATAGTGATCTGGATATAATCCTTACCCGACGGCTATGTGATCACGGGTAACCCAACGGTTGTGTGAGCACTGGAAAATAGTAGGGCCCCGTTGGCTATTGTAGGGAATATATGTTTATTTACATTGTTGTATGGATAATAAATGTTGGCTATTTTACCCTTGGGCTATGTGATCAGGGTAGGGTTTGTTACTCGACAGGCTGTACGAGGTCAAATAGCTCGATGGGTTGTGTGATTTTGAGTATGGGCTATTTTTACCCTTGGGCTATGTGATCAGGGTATGGGACGTAACTCGATAGACGAAGTGGCCTCGAGTATGGTAAGCCTATGATGGCTTGGTAGTCTTCTTACACATTTAGTGGTATCTTGAGACAGTTGTAAGCTCTAGCTAGGATAGGCTAGAAGATAATCCTTAGATGTTGAGAAGCCTTTCCGTGCACTCTTAATTATATTTATCATGCATACTTGCTTTATGATAATCATGAATTGTGATAGAGTAGAAATGTACCATTGTGCTTTGTTAGCTCACCGTGTGAAATTGTGGTTTTTCTGTGCGTAGTTGATAGATTACTTTTGGAAGAGCACAGTGAGGAGGATTTCCCAACACCGAGCTAGTTTTAGAGTACAATACTTGATGTTTAGTTTGGACTAATTGTATTCATAGGACTTTAGGATAGTCGAGTTTGTATCTTATTTTGATTTACTGTTATTTGGTCAAACAGTGTATTTTATTTGGAACTCATATTTTGTAAACCCTTTTAATCTCTTTATCTACATGGATTTTATAGAATGGATTGTTTTGAGATTTTTCCAGCTTGTGATTTTAAAAGAGAAATTTTGATGGGTCAGTTTTGGGTGACCCGAATGTGATACTTTGAATTCGAGATGGGATTGGGGTCTTAGAATTAGTGGTATTAGAGCTTAGGTTTAGTCAGTTCTAAGAAACCCCGGGGTGGTATAGAGGTCGTGGTAAGGTGTCTAGTGACTACAAGTCCCTAAATTTAAGTGTACTTTATAAGACTGGGAATCCTGATGTGCCACCTTGTTTGTTGTGTTTCAATGAAGGATTGATGAAAGGTTGAACTGGTAATGGAGAAGCAAGTCACTTTCGTGACCTTACCTCTGCCCTCTTGCGTGTGGTGCAAGCTATTCTGAGGCAATCTAAGACGCCTCGTAAGACCCCTGTAGAGAGGCTTCATCGTTTTGGGCCTAAGAATTTTGAAGGCTTGGGTGAGGATGACCCGATCAAGGCTGACCAGTTGTTTTGCGACAAACAAAGAATCTTGAGACAAATGAAGGGATGCCCGGAAGATGATCTTGATTGCATTGTTTCCCTTCTAAAGGGTAATGTACAGGAGTGATGGGAGGCCGTAGAAATAGGTCTACAGCCTGCGCTCCCGACATGGGATATCTTTGTGGATAAGTTTCGAAAGAAGTACATCAATGAAGTACATATAGTTGAGATGAAGGACCATTTTCTGTATCTAGTTCAGGAAGATCAGACGGTGTTTGCTTACAAGCAAGAGATTTTGCATTTGAGTCGTTATGCTCCAAAGTTTGTTGTGATAGATGAGTTGAGATACAAGAGGTTCAGACAAGGTTTGAGGATCGAGCTTCAGTTGCACGTGACAGCGGGTCCACTCGGGACATTTTTAGAATTAGCTAATAGTGCAAAGCTACTAGAGCGACTTCAAGATACGACGTCGGGTAAGACAGAGGATATTAGGGGCCATGATGTGGAGATCCAGGATATCATGAATCCTTCTCCTTATCTGCATGAAAGTTTTTGTTCTTTGAGGAGTACGAAAAGATTTACCTCAGACCAGTTACCGATGGTCGGCTCAGGATCTAGATCGAGGGTTCGTAGAGGCTCTTTAGTTTCTACTCCGGAAGGGAGTACTAACGGTTCTATTAGAGCATCGCTTTCACCAGCGTGCGCGCATTACGGCTGACATCATCTTGGAGTGTGCTTTTTGCTTCAGAGGGTTTGCTACCGATGTCGAGCACTGGGACATATGGCAAAGGAATGCCCAGTTATGGATGAGGATTCATCAGTTTAGTCTCAGAGGTTGTCTACTTCCCGTCATGATAAGAGTTTTGCTAGAGGCGGAGCTAGGGCACCGTCAGGTTATCAAGGTGGAGGTCCTGTGAGATCCACTGCCAAGGTTGGCGCGTGAGGTGTTGCTAGATAGCCTGTTGCTCAGGTTAGAGATGAAAGCATTGAGACTGGGGATATGTCAGGTAATTAAGTTTTGTGTTGGTTCCAGTTGCTGTGATAGTTGTTAGCTCTTTAGTTGTGTAATGGGTTGGTTTATAAAATTAGTACCTTGCTAAATTTTGGGTTTGTTGTTCTTTTAGATGGTGATTAGAATTGCATTCTTTGCTAGATAAGTTCTTACCATAGATGGTTGTTGAGAGTGCAAAGTGTATCGTAAGTTGTGTGTGAGAAGCGGTAAAGTTTTAGATTGCTTGAATCTAGTTGTTAGTGTCGGTTGTGTAGGATCTTAACCTCTCTAAGGTGGACATTGTGCTCCGTAGTGCTAGCTCATGGAAGGCTCTATAGGTTGCAAGGTGTTCTTAGCTTGTGTTGTAGATGCGAGGGTTAAGAGTTCCTGGTCTTAGCGTTGTGGGTGTTTTTAGGGTATAGAGGCACCCTTGGTGAATGAGCAATCTTACCGATTGAGTGTGGTTTAGAACCGCGATAAAGGTAAGGTTGATTTCTTCGTTAGTGTCCATCGCTCTATGGTATGGTACTTAACGAACTCTTTGTTGGAGGCACACTTGCTCAAGCGACCAATTGGGTGTCGTTGCCAAGTGCTTCACCGGGACCGTGTCTACGTGAGAGTAGCTTGTATGGTGCTTTGGATGTGTTGAGCCGTAGTGCAATGGTGGAAGACCGCTGCAGTTTTCGTGAGATTGGTGACCTTGTTTTGGCCATAGGATGTGAGAGTATCACGTATTATTTGTCAGAGTAAAGGTGCCGTAGAAAAGTGTAAATGAAGGTTGTGATGTTCATGGTTGAGGTCTTAAAGGCGAATTGTGAGGAAAGTTGCTTAGTTTGTGCACCTGTTGAGCTAGATCTCGTAGAGTTGGAGGATTGGCCAATTGAGTTTGATCAAAGTTGTTATCGGCTACAGCAAGAAGTGTGGAAGTTATCAGAGTGGCACAACAGAAATGTGGATCAATAGTTGTGTCAAGGGTAACCGGATGGTTGCTTTGCAAAGAAATTTTTTAGTGGACCAGTTGGAGATCCTTGAGAACAACTAGATGGCTTTCCACGACTGATGGTTGGGACCGAGGAATGGTTTAGAAGAAGGTGTTTAGACCTTCGCAAGTATAATGGCTAGTTTTGGGTTGCTTGTGTGAGTCTTAAGTGACAGTGGTCATTTCTCAAAACCAAGTAGTTGAATCGAAAGTGATTTTCAATCGTGTGAATGGCAAGTTCAGATAAAGCAAAGTTTAAATCTCATCTGGGTGACCCAAGTTTGGGGAAAAGAGCTGTTGGATTCAAGGTAGATTGATGATAATGATCGGTTGTTAGGGTTTTGCTTGTCTTTTAATGGTTTGACTAGGGCATGGTTATTTTGCGTGATGAGTTCCTAGTAGTGCTTTGTGGAAGTGGTGCATCATTTTAGGTAAAGATGAAGTCTAAGTTCAGATTTTTGGTTGACGAACACTAGTTGGGAGAGTCGCTATCCGGGGTAGTACCCAATAGAGTTGAGTTCCTTGGAATCAATGTTTGAACAATATGGGTCTAGGATGGTTATGTTACCATGCTTAGCGGTTCGCCGTAAGTGTTGTTGGTTGCTGAAAATGAGTCGTGGGAACCTCGAGAGAAATGTTGAGATCGTGTGGTTTTATGCTATGGTTTTATTTAAGGTAGGTTGAGGGGGAACTATCCCTAATCAAGGTGATCCTGTTTGAATGGTGATGTGGTTAGATCTGTTTTGGTTACATCTCTCTTCCATTCATCTAAATTTCGAGGATGAAATTTCTTCAAGGAGGGAAGAATTGTAATGACCCAGCTTTCTCGAGTCAACGATGGACGTTGACCTGAATTTAGATCGACACGTTGGGTTAAATGTTCAGGTCATGTTGGCCCTTGTTGTTGGGCTTCATGGGCTTCTATATCTTGTTGGGTTTGGGTGTTGGGCTTGTGTTTGGATGAGGAATGTTTAGTGAAGGGTAAATGGGTAATTATCCCCCCAAGGAAGACAAAGGCTGATGCCTTGTTTATTTTGCTGTAGAGGAAAAAGGGAAGGAGATCACCCATTGTTCCCCCAACTATCCTTATCTCTTTCTCTTCAAAAACGCCCATCCAACTCAAGCTTAAATGAGAAAACTTGTTGCGGTGGAGTGTGAATCTCGGTTTGGTCATCAAGGAAGAGTTTACCAGCATCAAAGGATCTCCGTTTTGAGCTAAGCATCTTTGGAATTGGTTGAGGTTGAGTTTGGAAGCTTGGACCAAGAAGGGAGGTGGTAAGAGCTTGGTGGGATCTTCATTTCGGCTTTTTCTTGCTTAAGGTCAGTACATTTCATGAGCATCATAAAATGCATGCCTTGCTTAGTGTTATGATTTATGAGCGTGAGGTAGGTCTTTAGAGCTTTAAACCACCATTAATGGTAAATCAAAGATGAGATGTTGATAATGCGTAAAATTGATAGAAAACCACCTATTATACTCTCAATAACTTGTAGGATCGATTTGGAATTAACCATGGAGGTTAAGGGTGGGATTGAGGAAATCCCAAGCTTCAGTTTTCAAAATTTGGGCTCGAGTGCCGGTACAGGGTGGCTACATAGCGGTACTCCTTTTTATTGAAGAAGACGAATTGTGAGCGGCATACCAGTATGCATTCCCGTGTATCAGTACGCCTCGCTAATGTGAATTCCAGTAACACTTTGACGTACCAGTACGCTAGGGGCATATCGGTACTCACTGTTCCATTGCCTGGGGAGGCTTTTGCGTATCGGTACACTAGGATAGGGGTACCGATACGTGTTGGAGATCAGTACGGGGTGATCTGTGTATTGATGCTGAGTCCCGATACGGGGTAAAAGCGTATTGGTACAGGTATTCTCCCGATTCTTTCAAATCTAATTAGCGTATCGATACTCATGGTGGAGTAACGATACCTAGAGGGAAGTACCAATACTCACCTTTGAGTATTGATACTTGCTGGGCAATCTACCCAAGAAAGTTGAGTTTACGTTCGGGGGTTCTATAACTCGAGGTAAAGGGCCCTAGGGGTCATTTAGGGAGTAAAATGAATACTAAAGCTGGGAAATGTAGAGGTAAACCCCGTGTGTGAAATAAATGGCTAATGGCTTGGTAATTATTGAGTGGATCATTTATTTAATCACCCATAGTGATCCGTGGTGGATCGTTTAATGCTACGTGGAAGATCGGGGTCCTTGCTGTGAGCTGAATGGACGCCCATATAGGCTGGTTGCCACGAATAATAAGATAATCTAACGAGAAAAGTGTAAATGAATCCTAAAGACATATATTAATTAGTGTAACAAATGAGTCATGCCTTGGGGCATTGGTAATGGTTGGTTGGATGCCTTTTATCTCTCGGTGAGATATATTGATGCTCGAGGGAGCATGTGTCAACATATGTGTCTTGGTTAGGAATTTGGATGTCCTAGAGTCATTGCAAGGGCACTTAAATAAGAGGATCGGTGCTTTAGGCTATATGATCAAGTACATCCGACGTATCAATGGGCTATGTGATCTGGATGTGGTTAGAAACCTATCCTTGGGCTATGTGATCAAGATATAGAAATACAACTCGGGGGCTGTGTGAGCTCGAGTAACTCGAAGGGCTATGTGATCTCGAGTAACCTGATTGGCTATGTCACCTTAGGAAAAGACTGCTTGTGGCTATTGTGATCCAAGTATGACTAGGACGTATCTGTGGCTATAGTGATCCGGATATGATCCTTACTCGGAGGCTATGTGATCACGGGTAACCCGATGGCTGTTTGAGCACGGGAAAACAGTAGGTCTTCATTGGCCATTTGTAGGGAATGTATGTTTATTTATGTTGTTGTATGGATAATAAATGTTGGCTATTTTACCCTTGGGCTATGTGATTGGGGTAGGGTTTTTTACTCGACGGGATGTGTGAGCTTGAGTATCTCGATGGGCTGTGTGGTCTCGAGTATGGGCTATTTTTACCCTTGGGATATGTGATCAGGGTATGGGACGTAACTCGATGGACGGAGTGGCGTCGAGTATGGTAAGCCTGGGATAGCTTGGTAATCTTCTTACACATTTAGTGGTATCTTAAGACAGTTAAAAGCTTTAGCTAGGATAAGCCAGAAGATGATCCTTAGATGTTGAGAAATCTTTTTGTGCACTTTAATTATATTTATCATGAATGCTTGTTTTATGATATTCATGAATTGCGGTAGAGTATAAATGTACCACTGAGCTTTGTTAGCTCAGCGTGCAAAATTGTGGTTTTTTCATGCGTAGGTTGACAGGTTGCTTTTGGAGGAGCACATCGAGGAGGATTTCGCAGCACCGAGCCAGTTTCAGAGTACAGTACTTGATGTTTAGTTTGGACTGATTGTACTCATAGGACCTTACCACAGTCGAGTCTGTATCTTATTTTGATTTACTGTTATTTGGTCAAACATTGTATTTTATTTGGAACTCATATTTTGTAAATCCTTTTAATCTCTTTGTCTACATGGATTTTATGGAATAGATCGTTTTGAGAATTGCCAACTTGTGGTTTTAAAAAAGAAATTTTGATGGGTCGGTTTTGGGTGACCCGAATATGATACTTCGGATCTGGGACGGGATCAGAGTGTTACAAAACAACTTTAGATGCTCATCCAAGATGCAGGAATGCATAGAACTAGAATCTACCCAATAAAACAACAACAAGGATTCCAATGTGAAAATACCTGCAATCACTTCAATGCCATCTCATCTTTCGCGATGTGCACAAACCCTCATGGAACCTTCACCCCCAAACTGGTCAACAACACAAGGCATCTCGATCTTTCGACCCTCATCACTATACTGATTGTAACCCTGACCATGCCCATGATCTTTCAGTGGTGCCTCAACAGGTGCTAGGGCCCGTGCCCCCTAACCAACAACTAACAATCATGCATTAGGTGATCTATTGAACCACATCTCCAGCAAGCATCAACAACCACAGGCATAGACGTTTGTCCTACCATAGCCCACTTTAGGCAATCACGCCTCACATGACCTCACAACCCACAACTCCAACACGTCTTTGGCATTATCCAATACACTCCAAGATGACTTTTTCCACAGTTCACACACTCAAGCGTCTTAACAGTGGAATCTTAACCAGACCATTTTATTTTGGCACTGCCCCCAACACGTATAATATTGGATCGATGCCTCCTGTCATAGTGCCTCTTGCGCCCACCTTTCCCAACTTCGGTTACAACAACTCCCTTTTGAGAACCAGAGCTTCAACACGATTAGATATTCCCCAACTATGCTCCAGACTTGTAGTTCTCATCTCTGATGCCACGGGTGCCAACCTTCCAAACTCAACACTTCTCAGCCTCTCTAGGCCCTCCACTAGGGTTCCTGAATACGCAACTCTATCCGGTACAGATATAGGTATATGCATCCCAGCCACAACTGCTCAAAAAGCTTAGGCTATTGCTCGCTCTACTAGCGACAAATCACAGTACCCTAACCCAACTGATATGGGTAATACACGCTCCACTCTTTCAGGTGGATTCGACATAGGAGGAGGTAAACACCTCGTGAGGCACAACACTATCCTCGACTCTCTGTCCATCTAGGGTGGTTATACTCAAACCTAACTTCTTTTCGATGGCACCATATAAAACAAATATCATCTTATAACTGTAGTAATATGGCAATGTGTCCCCAAAAATACCTCAACATGACATATATCAAACATCATACACATAAACAACCACTGTGCATATCAAACAACATTGATCAATCATCAACAACATATCAATTCTTCATAAACACACAAAACAATACACCAACGCCATCCCACTTTTCATAAACTTGGCCCTGATACCACCAAATGTAACCCCTTAACCCGGCCTAGCTGAAATCAAACTAAAAGGATCAATTAGGTTTTATGAAACAAACCCGAGCTAATAACCTAAACTAGGTCTATTTTTTCCTTTTTATCTTGTCTAGATGCATCAAAATATAATCCTAAAGTAATCACGCTTCAGCAGAAATGTTACAATTAAAAGTAGATTTTGAAACGTGGTTCATTTGGGCAAACACGAATATAAAGAACTAGAACACAATTTCCACAAATTGCAGAGACTTAAATAAAATTTAGTTTACCAAACCTTCATTAGTCCAATTTTATGCTCAAATGTTAAATCCCAGCTGAAAACATGAATTCAAACTCATTCAATCATATATATAACATTCAGGAACAAAAATGCATAATTTCCATACTTTAGCAGGCTTGCATGCATAAAAACAACAGAGCATACTAATACGGGTAAGCCCATATCGATACAATTTAACAAACATAACGTCTACTCGTACTCGTAAACGTTCATCCGTATCAAAATAGTGTGTTAACCCACTCGTACCATTACGGCTTTAACCTCGTACCGATCCCTCTTGTGCTTTCTCAAAAACTCAAGATTCTAGCAACCAAAACGCGTACCGATACGGTACCCTGAGTATCGGTATGGCTCTTTAAGAATGAAAGGATCATACAGGTACTCAAGCCTATCTACCGACACCAGTGTAAAATTTCCTCAAGGTGTACCGATACCTTTTTTATTTTTTGATGTTTTGAACCTTTCCAGACCCTGTCCGATCCTTAGGTACCCATACCGGTACGTAGAGGCTTGTAATGACCTCTAGGTCCAATATATAACTCTTTGGCTCACTATAATTAACTCAAAACATTTCCTACACATCATATATCATCAAAAGCATGCTCGACAACAATATATCAGCATTTTAAGCAATTCTAACAAGCCTAACACATTCATCCACATCAACTAGAGGCATGCTTCCTACTCAACATATAAAAACTTCACACCGACTTCAAACAAGCATAAATGGCCAATTAACATCTAAAACATCAATATAAACTTGCACAACCATGGAGCTTGGCAAACAACCCTCCCAAATAACAAACGACCCCATTGCCTTTATTATACAAGTATAGATCAAAGTCATACTATCGTAAACACAAGTCCTTGTATTTTCCTTCACTTGCTCGCTGCCTCCAACCTTTAATTATCTGCATTGATGGTAAAAGAGAGCATAAACACACTAGGATTAGTGAAGAATGCTCAAAAAACAAACACCATTATTGCTTTTAAAACCATTTAACAATCCTTTTGAAAAAACACTTTCCAAAACACTTTGCAAAGAAATTCCACTACCCAAAACACTTTGCAAACATCATTTCAACGTCATGCCTTATCAAACCATGCACTTAACATTTCCAAAGCATGCATTTTAAACCAAATGCATCATGTATCATGGATCAACAGCAAAATACCCTTTTGCTACCTCAATTTAAGCTTTCCTATTCATACTACCAATGCAAGGCTTAAAGAGTAAATCAATTTTAAACCAACATAAAACCTCACAATCCATCAAATGCATCATGTATCATGGATCAACATTAAAATCCCTTTTTGCTACCCTCAATTTAAGCTTTCCTATGCATACTAACAATGCAAGGCTTAAAGAGTCAAACATGTTTAAACCATATTAAACATCATAATCCATCTCACAATACATCATCAATTATATTGGATTACAAGTGATCATCACCCAAATTTCCATTTTACAAAGTATAACATCGGATACACGGATTTAACAAGTGTTCACCCAACATTTAACATACAATCTATCGGCATCTCAAGGTTCACACATGGGAGTTTTTGGTACCCATAAACCCCTCTACCATTGTGACACCTATGGTGGAGTCTTCGGTACAAAGATTAAAACCCCTTGACCGTTAGGGTACTCAGATGGAGTTTTTGGTACTCTGGATCTAAACCCCTTAGCATCGAAGGTGACTTTTTATAATGCACTATCAATCCTATGGCCGGCCAATTATATATGATACATTTCCAAAACCTTTTTATACTATCACTTGCCAATATAAATCATTTTATTAACAACAACTCGCTGTTTTCATATGCATCATCAAAAAGTGTTTAACCAATGCAATAAACCCTGTATTAACCAATGTTCATAAACATTAACAAAATGTGGATTACTTCCAAATGCATCAAAATCATTATTTAATCAATTTCCAGCATTAAACCATGTTCAAAACATGCATATACAGTGAGTAATCAAGTTTATCAAAATAAATGCATAAAACCAAATTGCCAAACCAAGTTTGAGAGAGAAACCATCCTCTACTTACTTCCGAGTCTATAACAGATTTTTAAGCTTGATCTAAACCCCCAAACACAATTTCAAACCTTTAAAAAGCTAAAAAACACATTCTCACTCACCGACAACACAAAGCCTCGCTTGTTGTGAAGGAGAGATCATTGGTGTTTCTTTTAATGATGGTGATGTTTCAGCTCAAGGGTTGGATGGTTGTGCCGAAAGATGTTGAGTTAAGGCATACTATTCCGACTGAAGTCCATTCTAGTTCTATTGTCTTGCATCTGAGTTGTACAAAGATGTTTTGATGGTTGGAAGAAAATTATTTCTGAGATGTTTTAAAAGAGGAATGTTTCAGACTTTGTGGTTAAGTGTATGGGTTGTCTGAGCGCTAAGGCTAAGCATCAATTTTCTTCTGGGATGTTATAATCATTGAAGATTCTGGAATCAAAAGGGGAGAAAAGTTCATCATGGATCTGTGTTAGGGGTGCCTTGAACGTTAACTGAAAATGGTTCCCATTTTGGTGAGCATTAATCTGGTTGTGAAGGGTGCATGGAGTGTTTAAGTCCATGGTTTAGGATAGAGATTTGTATTTCTATCAGGGTTTTGAGAGTGCCTGCATTAAGCTTTGTGTACTTGGTTTCCTTTTAGCATTTCATGTCGTTTTTAGTCGGGTGGTTAGTCCAAGTGTGCTATCTTGGTTCTGGTGGTTATGTTGAGAGGTTATGATTTGAGTCTCCGAGAACCTAGGAGAGACAGTTGCTTTTGGTTGAATTTGCTTATAATAATAGATTTGGGCAGATGCTAGTTGGCACCGTTTGTGGCATTGGGTGGTAAAGAATGTTGTATATGTTGTATTAGGCTGAGGATGGTAAGGAGCGTGTTATCTGGTTTGATGTGTTGAGAAATACCCATAAGGAGGCGAAGCTTGAGTGTGACTATTTGAATGTAGCTTTAGATCTTTAGGAATTCTACGCGGAATTAAAGTCCAAGGAGGTTGTGTGTACCGTTGATATTCGTGTGCTCCTGAATGTTGCACCTTGGAAAAAGGTTATGTGCTTTGGGCACAAAGAAATTTGAGTTTGGGGGTCTGTTAAACCATATGTGGTGTAGGGATGTGAAGATTCAGTGTCTTATCGATTGAGGTTATCTCCCTAGTTGAAGGAATTCATGATGTGTTTTATGTATCGGTGTTGCAGAGTTGGTGGTCGGATCTATTGCATATTATTTTTTAAAGAATGCTGAGTTGTGTTGGATATGTTTGGGGATGAAGAGTTTGTAGAATTTTGGGTTTCTGTAGCAAATGAAAGAAGGTTAAAGTCTTGTCAAAGTGTTGTAGCAATATAGCGGTGTTGAAGAGTCCACGTGGAAGAATAAGTCAGAGATGATGGAGTAGTTTTCTCATCTTTTCCTCTGGTTAAATTTCGGGGACAAAATTTCTTAAGGAGGAGAGTTGTAACATCCCGGTTTTGGGCCTAGATGTTAATTAGGTCAGATAGACATTTCGGGGAACCGGATTAGAAGATTTGAGTCAGTTTTGGGATTAATTCAAAACAAATATTTTTAAAGGAGTTAAAAATCTGGAAAATGTTTTAAAATTTTTATTTAATATATGTTGGTGCATGGTGTAATCAATTTCGGAAAATGAGTTTTGGGAGTAATACATTTTGTGGTAGTGACCAAAATGTAATGTTTGTAAAATCTACTTTCTAGTGCCTAAAATGTAAAGGGCCAAAACTTTGAATCTTTAAGAAGCTATTTATCCAAAGTCTAATATCGACTTTCTCCCTTAAATTGGCTATTTTAAATGATTTTAAAATGCAATAAATAGGCATGGAGAATTAATTGGATAATTAAAGTTTAAAACAAACTTGACGTAACTAACTTTTATCCAAAAGATTTTCTCTCCAATTCTCTCCAGCCAAACATTTTTTCCTTCTTCAAAATCTTCAGGTAATATCTTATTTTAATTAATCTTTTGATTTCAAGTGGTTTTATAATTATTTTCCTATCAAATCTTATTGTTTTCTCATTGCTTTCTTGTGCAAATCCATCCAATTAGGGGGAAAGTCATCAATCAGAGGTGAGGTTCGTCCTTCTCCTCTAATACAAGGTTCTTTACTGAAATTCCCAAGTTATTGGTCCTTTACATGAGTTTTCTAATGATATTTTACAATTATAATGGAATTAATTTGTAATACCTCAAAATTTTGGTTAGTAATCAAGATGTAAAACTTGAAAAGTTTGGTGATCAAAATGTAAATTTTGAAAAGTTTGGTGCCAAAGTGCAAATTTTGAATAGTTTAGGGACCAAGTTGTAATTTTCAAAAGTATGTAAGTTAGTCCCGTAAATGAATAGTTCACCCCAAGAGTGGCATTTTTGTGATACACGGATTTTTGATACGAAGTTTGTATTAAGAGCTATAAAGCTTTAAAAATTGTAATACTTCAAAATTTTGATTAGTGACCAATATGTAAAACTTGAAAAGTTTGGTGTCCAAAATGCAAATTTTGAAAAGTTTGGTGCCAAAGTGTAAATTTTGAAAAGTTTAGGGACCAATTTATAATTATCAAAAGTATGTAAATTAGTCCCCTAAATGAATAGTTCACCCCCAAGAGTGACATTTTCGTGATACACGGATTTTTGATACGGAGTTTGTATTAAGAGCTATAAAGCTTTAAAGTTCGAGAAAAATCCGGATAATCAGATTTAATCGAATAAATGAGAAATCTTTTATGAGGTATTTTAAGAGATATTTTATTAAACTAAGGCAAGGGTAAAAGGGTCATTTTTAGGCCTTATTTTAATAAAATATCTCTTAAAATATCTCATAAATCTGATTATTTGTATTTTTCTCGAACTTTAAAGCTTTATAGCTCTTAATACAGACTCCATATCAAAAATCTGTGTATCACGAAACTGCCACTCTTGTGGGTGAACTATTCATTTACGGGACTAACTTACATACTTTTGAAAATTACAACTTGGTCCCTAAACTTTTCAAAATTTACACTTTGGCACCAAACTTTTCAAATTTTACATTTTGGTCACCAAACTTTTCAAGTTTTACATCTTGTCACTAACCAAAATTTTGAGGTATTATATAATTGGTTTAATTAAAGTTTAATTGTAGAAATTGATGAGAATTCAAATTTGATCCGATTTGCTATGTTCTTCATTGTATTGGAACGTGATTTTGATATTTTATAATGTTAATAAGTGGGTTTTGGAACTGGAATCCCGAAACTATAAGAATCTCTAATTTTCTAGGTTGTTAGTTATGAGTTTTTGAGGAGTTGTGGGTGTTTATTGATTTCTATAGGCTTAATGATGATGTTAATGTGTTTTTGGATGGTAAGTAATGTCAATTGATAGATGAGATCCATAAGTTGTGTCTGGGTAAAGTTTGTGACTCGTTTGATGATGTTTTTGGTTAGTGTGGTAGGGTAATTGCTTGACAAATTGATAAGGATTGTTGCAATTTGATGTTGTGGGGTTGTGAATGCATTTTGATACGTTAGAACCTCTATTTTGTGATGGTTAAACCAAGGGATGTTGGTCCTCAAGCTTGAACGGACGTTTTGGAAGCTTTAGAGGTGTATTTATTGTATCGGTAAGCGAGGCTTTGCATGCGGTGAGTGAAAGTGTGTTTTGCAGCTTTTTAAAGGTTTAAAAATTGTATTTGGGGGTTTAGATCATGCTTGAAATGCTAGTATAAGCTTGGAAGTAAGTAAATGATGTTTTCTCTCTCGATTTCGGTTTGGAAAATTGGTTTTATGCACTTGTTTTGATAAGTTAATTACTTATAGTATATGTATTATTTGAGCATGGTTTAATGCACTTGGTTTTTTCATTTGGAGGTAATGCTTGTTTGATAATGTTTTGAACATTGATTAATGCATGGTGGATGCATTTGATAAATGGATTTAATTGAGGCATATGAAAACAGTGAGTTATTGTGCATGAAATGAATTATATTGGCAAGTGATGGTATAAAAAGGTTTGAAAATGTTATCGGATATAGTTAGCCGACTATAGGATTGATAGTGCACTATAAAAAGTCACCTTGGATGTTGAGGGGTTTAGATTCGGAGTACCGAAAAATCCATCCAAGTTCCCTAGGGATTGAAGGGTTTTAATATTTGTACCGAAGACTCCTATTAGTAGGCTATACATCTAGTCAATGAGCGGTATTGAGGGGTTTATGTGTATCGAAGACTCCACCACGGGTGTCACAACGGTGGAAGGGTTTATGTGTACTTAAAACTCTTGTTGGTGAACCTTGAGATGCCGATAGATTATATGTTAAGTGTTGAGGGAACACTTGTTGAATCCGTGTATCTAATGTTATCTCTTGTAGAGAGGAATTTTGAATAATGATCACTTGTTAGCCAATATAATTGATGATGTATCATGGGATGGACTATAATGTTTAGTGTCGGTTTAAACACGTTTTACTCTTTAAGCCTTGCATTGGTAGTATGCATGGGAAAGCTTAAATTGAGGGTAGAAAATGGGACTTTGTTGTTGAATCCATGATACATGTTGCATATGGTTTAATATGCTATTTTGGAAATGTTAAGTGCATGGTTTTGTAAAGGCATAATGTTGAAATGATGTTTGTAAAGTGTTTTGGAAAATGGTTATTCAAAAAGGATTGTAAAATGGTTTTAAATGCATTGATGGTGTTTTGTTTTAGAGCACTTCTCACTAAGCCTAGTGTGCTTACGCTATTTTTTTCCATCAATGCAGAGAATTAAAGGTTGAAGGCAGCAAGCAAGCAAAGAGAAATCCAAGGACTTGTGTTTACGAAAGTATGACTTCGATAAAGACTTGTAGTAATAAAAACAATATGGTCATTTAGTGTTTTGGGAGGGTTGTTTGCTAAACTCCCTATTTGTACAAGTTTTATATGCTGGTTTGGATTTGTAAGAGGTTTATTGTGTTTGAGATGTGGATGGGTTTGTGTTTTGGATTATGACTAGGGAGCATGCCTATAGACTTTTTGAATGATTGGGTAAGACTTGTTAAGAAAGCTTGAAAAGCTGGTGTACTATTTTCAAGCCTGCTTTTGATGTTATATGATGTTTATGAGATGTTTAAAGTTGATTAGAGTGAGCCAAAGAGTCATATGTTGGAGCTAGAGGTCATTACATGCCTCTGTGTACCTATAAGGGTACCTAAGGATCGGTACGCTGGGTTTAGGAAGGATCAATCCATCAAAATTTAACAAAGGGTATCGGTACGCCTAGCCACCGTATCAGTACGCCTTGAGGAATATTTATACTGGTGTCGATACACGGGTTTGAGTATCCGTATGCCCCCTTTATTTTAAAGAGATGTACCGATACGCAGGGTACCGTATCGATACTCAATTTGGTCACTGGAATTTTGAGTTTTGAGAAACCACAAGGGGAATCGGTACAGGGTCAAGTCTGTATCGATACAAGTGGGTCAACACACCGTATCGATACAGTGGTTTGTGTATCGGTACGAGTAGCCGTTATGTTCGTTAAGCTATATCGATACGGTCTTGGTTGTACTGGTTCGCCCTATTGATTTTGTGCTTATCAGTTTGTTGATGTTTGGAAATCTTGTAGTTTGGTCCTTGAATGTTATGTATGCAATTGAATGAGTTGAAAATAAACATGTGGGCTTGAAATTGGATTAATGAAGGCTTGGTAAACTTGAATTTAATAAATATCTTGTAATTTGTGAAAATTATGTTTTGGTCCCTAATGTGTATCTTTGAGCAATCGAATCCTGTTAAGAAATCTGATTTAATTGTAACATTTCCGCTGAAGCGTGCTCACCCTAGGAAATTAGTTTAGTGCATTTAGACAAGATAAAAAGAAAAAACTGGAACAGGTTTAGGTTATTAGCTCGGGTTTGCTTTAGCAAACCTAATATGACCTTGTTAGTTCGGTTTTGGCTAGGCCGGGCTAAGGGGTTTTACATTTGTAATTTAATTTACAATGCTTTCTTGTAGTAAAGAAGTTGGAAACTCTTCCAAGGAACTTGGGAAGAAGAGGGCTTGAGGAGCTTGGCTATGAACTTCTTCATCAAGGAATCAAGGTTAGTACACTACTAACTCCTTTGTGTTCCTGGAAATCCTAAATTTGATTTCCTTGTTGTTTGGTTGATGTTTTAATGGCTTGAATGCTTGAGACCTTTTTAATGACTAATTCTAATATTGGCGTTAAAATGGCATAAAATTGTTAGTAAACCACTTAAACTACTTCCCATAACTTGTAGGTTCATTTTGGGTTCCTAACTTTGGGTTTTCGTGGTGTGAGAGGTTAATTAAAAACTCTAGAAAATGAATTCTAGTTCGAGTTCCGATACGGGTTGAACGCGTATCATTACCCTGTGTTAAAACTACTACAATCAAGCATTTATTAAAGGGCGTATCGGTACGCCAAAGGGGTGTAACGGTACCCCCTGTTCTATCAAATTCTAATAGCAAAAATGTACCAGTATGCTTGGGAATGTATCGATAAGGCAGGGGTATCACTACACGCCCCCTGTATTGTTACGAGGTTTTGGTTAAACCCTTTGTCTTGCAAAGCTGATTACCGATACGCATAAGTGGGTATCAGTACCCTCATGAGCGTATCGATACTCTCAAGTAGGTATCGGTACCTGCTGGGAAATCTGCTCGAAAATTATGTTTCAAAGTCGAGGGGCCTATAGTTCAAGGACTAAGGCCCAATGCGCTTCTAATATGGTAAAATGAATAGTAAAACTAAGAAACCGATAATTTAACTTCATATAATAGCATAATGAGTAATAACTTGGTAATTGTTGGGTGACTTTTTTGTAGTAGCCACCATAGGAATCCTTGGTTGATCGTGTGTTGTTGTGTGCCAAGTATGGGCACTTGTCAAGTTGGGTCACTTTGATTGATGGGATCTGGATATCCAGTGAGAGATAGAGTGTGTTGCAACACCATGGTTGTTGGTTGTCGAATGTAAGTGCGCAAAACAGTATGGCACCGGATCTCAGTCGAAGACGCTCAATGAGAGATTTTGAGCATGGGTGTACTATAACACCCCAGTTTTGGGCTTAGATATTTTAAAGGTTGGTTTGAGGGTCCGATGGACTAGATTAGAGATTCGAGTCAGTTTTGGTGTAATATCCCAATTTTTGGCCAGTGACCAAAATGAAAATTTTGAAAGTTTAAGGGTTAAAGTGTAAACTTTGGAAAAGTTTAGGGACAAAAGTGTAATTTTAAAAAATTGTGTAGTTGACCCCGTAAATGAATAGTTCACACCCAAGAGTGACATTTTTGTGTTAGTCAGATTTTTCGTACTGAGCTTGTATTTTTAGCTATAAAGCAAGAAAGTTTGGAAGAATATTTCGATAATCGGATCGAATCAAATATCCAGGATATTTTGAAGGATAATAAGCCAAGGTTGATTATGTCATTTTACATGTCTAAGATATTTTCTTTGTGTTGGAAGAATATGAACCCTTGGATTTAAGTTGATTTTCCATGTTAAATATGAGCCGTTGGATGGAAAATGGCAAGATCATAATTTTGGAAAAATTACAAGGGTAAAGTTGGTAACTACCAACTTATTGGTTTATTTTTGACCATTGGATGAATAAATTGACATGTGGTCGGTTGAGAAGGAACTAAGTTTGTTAGATTTTAATGGAATGACAATTTTGAAACCAACTAGTAAATAGACAATAGTTGGAGGGCAAATTAGTCATTTGGCAGGGATGGCAATTTTGAAATATTTGAAGTTACAAGGGTTATTTTTGGAAGAAGAAATTTGAAGACTAAATCTTGGCCCTTGATTGATGATAAAATCAATCGTAACCATTGGATAAAAAGGCAAAAATTTTAATTTCACTATTAAATGAATTTAATATTCATTTAATAGATATAAGTGTAAAGTAATGGGGAAAAGATTTTCATCTTTTCCAGCCCAAAAACATGAGAGCTAGGGAAAGAAAGAGAAAAATTTTCCAAGCTCGATTCAAGCCCTGAAATTCGGTTTTCACGTATTCTCTTCAACTACAAAGTTGTTATACTCTTGAAGCTCTATCTTTGGATATCAATAATTTATGGAATCCAAGCAAGCTAGTATGATGTTAATATCATGATATTGTGTTGGGTTTTGATTATTATGAAGATGATTAGGGTTTATGGATTCAAGTTTAATTTAGGCTTTGTGATGTTAAATTAATGATCTAGTTTGAATTGTTGTCTATAAGCAAAACCCTAAGTTAAATGTATAGGGACCAATTCAGCAAGCTTCAAAGTTAAGGGATCGAATCTGAATTTTATGAAATTGGGGTGTATTTATGTAATTAATGATGTTGGAGACGTGAAATTGATGTTAGAATGCTAAACCGATGTAGAATCGAATTAGTGACTATTTTGACAATTTGTCAAAATCAAGTGACCAAATAGGAAATAAATTCCTGGATGGGGAGTAAATCTGATTTTTGGTTAAAATAATAGAATTAAGGTAGTAATGGTTATTAGAGGACTAAATTGCAAAGATAAGAAGCTTGAATCCTTACCTTTGCATTTAAGTGACTATTTTGGCAAAGAAAGAAAATTAGAGGGAATTATTTTGAATACTTATTTGATGAAGAAGATGATGAATTGGTGGTTTGAAGCAAGTGATGGGACTAAATTGACAAGTAGAAAAGTAAGAAGAAGTTAGTATAAATTAAAAGTTTATTATGGAAAGCTATGAAGAGGATTGAATTCTGGCAGTGGATTTGAAAAATCACCATAAATTCTACAAAAATGGTTAGATGATGAATTTTATACCGTTATAAAGATTTGGTCGTCTAGTTTCGTTTCCAACAAACGAAAGCTGATTTCGAGTTCTGAGTTAAAAGATATGAATTTTTAATCGAATAAAGCTCAGAAAATTTACAGAGCAGTTTTGGGTCAGGACAGTCTGTGACGGGAGTTTGAAGAATTTTCATAATTTTTGTAGATTTTATTAATTTATGTGGCTTATACCGTTAGAACCGTCATCGAACCTGGATTTCTAGTATAAAGGAAATTAAGATCCAATATGTATTCTGCCCGGTATAAGTAAATCTTTGGAGGTAGCGCTAGCAGTCTGAAAATGGAATTTGAAACATTTTATGTTTAGATGTTAGTTAGCAAGCCGGGAAGAATTATTGGAAGTTCAAATTGGTCACTAGGGACCATATTGAGTTTTTGAACAGTACAAGGAAGAAAGGAAAAATATTTGGAAATTTTATATTCGAATGATTATATTAAGACAACATGTTTATGGTGATGTTAGATTTGAATCTAACAAATATTTTTATCTTATTCATGTGATTAATAAAGTCAAGTTCAAATCAAAGAAGGTTCAAGGTTCTATAAATGAAAGGATCAAGTAGAATTTAGTGAGGGAAGCTAATATATAGCCCAGGTGAGTGCATACATGTTTTTAAATGTATGTTTATTAACATACTAAAGGGAGACTTGCGATAAGTCACCCAAAAAGGTAAAGAATTTTTATAAATAGCATAATATGTTATTGGCATGGTACTTTATTTTACTGATTTAAAGATTTTGGCATATTTTATGATCACAAATGTTTTTATAGCATGACACGTGATGAACAAGTTATTTGATATGATTTTTAAATGGCAGTATACCATGTACGTTATAAAGCATATTGGAGTATGAACTGGTCCAATTTGAAGATGTTTTACATGATATATGTATATATGTATGGAATTTGGTTTACTTACCATTATTTGTAGGAATTGTTTTTCAAGTTTGCCCTTGGTAATAAAATGTCGAGTAGGAAAATATTGTGGTATACCATTAAGAGTATTATAAAGTTATTGACACTTCAAGTGTATTATAAAGTAACAAACACTTGAATATGTATTATAAAGTTATAGCCACTTGACTGTGTCTCACAAGTATGTCAAGGATAGTACTTTTAAGTACGCGACTCGAATATTAGACACTTGATAATTTACCTTGGGCTATGTGATTTCACAGAATGATCACAGTATGCTTTCTAGCACATATATTCTTGCAGTACAGAATCATATGATTTAATGATTATTGTGCTTTTGAAAGTATCATGCATTACAAAGTATTTTATATATTGTCTCATCTTATGCCTCACTAAGTTCGTACTTAGCGTGTGTTGATTGTGCACACGTAGGTAAATCAAGATGAAAGTGAGAAGAGCATTGCATCAATATTGGAAAGCTCAACAAGTAATCACAGTAATGACATCCTAATTAAGGTTTGATCTTTATAGTGCCATGTATACTTGCTAAACCTACTTGAGTTGTGATTGGCGTTTAAAGTTCGTTACTGGTTCATGATAAATGGCATTTATGGGAAGATTCAAGGTTATGAATAACCTTAGGTGATGAGTTGCATGGTAAGATAAGTGATTTATGAATTGAAGCTCGAATAAATCATTTATAGCGGTTTTAAATGAAGTTAAGTGTGCTTGGGCTTGAGAAATTTGAGGATGGGTGACCAACGGGAAGTTTTATGAAAATTTTAAATTATCCTGATTCTTTGAATAAAGATGTCATAACATTTCCGACTCGTATATGGTGTACGGATACGGGAAGGGGGTGTTACATATATTGGTATCAGAGCTATAGGTTTAGCCGATTCTAGAGTTAAACGAAGTATGGTAAAGGTCAAAAGTGTTTACAGGCCACTAGGATGTCAGAATTAATGATGATTTTACTTGTTGGAATGGATGCAATTGCTTTCTTCATTATGATAACAATGTTAAATTTCAATATGTGAGGGTAAAAGAACCAGGTCAGGTGCTAAAGCGAGTGAATCAATAAGAGATTCACGATCATGATAAGGTTAATGAGAATATTCTACCCTCAGTTTAGCATTGTGCAGAGGCATGAGGGTAACATAATGTGTATGTTCTGGATTAAGATTTCTATTCCAGACATTAGATGAGATCATAGATTAGCCTGCTTAGGCATAGATTGCAAAATAATTGAGAATTCTGACACAATTGATTTTCAAAAAGATATTGATGGAGATTTTATGATTGTTGATCTATGGTTTAATGATATAAAGGTTAGGTTGAAGGAACTTTGTATTGATGATCAGAGAAGACTAAAAGTAAAGTAGTATTTCATCTGAAAGGATTAGACCCATATTTGATAAAGTAATGTTACGATATATACTCAAAAGTCTGTTAACTAGAAGTTCTTTCTTTGAGTGTTCCGTAACAAAGTTTATTCTAGAGATGCAATGGAGTTTCTTGCATCCTAATTAGGGCAATTGGATTATTACGGATATGAGTGCAAGTTTAATAAAATAAGTTGCTTTGCTTTTAAACTTCTTCCTACAAACAGAAAGAGAGCATGTTATGACAACTCATAAAGGGTTGAGGTCATGTACAAAGAAGTACTGACTGTCTTATGTATTTCAAAATTCTAGGAAGTAGTAAATTATGCTGAATGCAATGCAAATGATTCAGAATGAGAAAAAATCTAAACAGAGGTCACAGTTGGTAAAGAGGAATAGTGAATCATTATGTATTTCACCACTTCTAAAAAGTGGTGAGGATTCCCGGTAAAGATATCAAGCTGAATTTATTATATATTTCGTTAAGAGATCGGGACAAGGAAAATTAATAACTCTTTGACCTTTATAGTTAATGTTGGAAATTCAAGAAAATCACAAAACCAATCATGTGAGCATTGTGATAATTGGCATACATGAGCATGCAGAGTTTTTATTAGAATTTGTTACCAATGTGAAAATTATTTAATTTATGCTATGGATACTGCGCATCAAGGGTAAGCTGGGAGGGTATTCCTATTGTTTGTGAAATTTAAATGGGTTGCCTAAGAGGAGCCGTCAGACTTGATGCTTAATCCAGATGCTAAATTTAGGATTGGATTTAATCCAATATTGGACCTATATTGATTATACTCTACATAATGGCTCTTACTAGATTGAGAAAGCTAAAGACCTAGTTGCAAGGGTCATTAGATTGAGGTTTTATAAGACTCGATATATCATGTTGGGAAGCTTCAGTGAGTTATTCAAAGAAGCAGTAATATTCTTTTAAGGTTAAATTTCGATTATATTATTACCAGTAAAAGAAGATTTGATGGTAACACTAGTATTAGTGCATTATGAATATAGTTAGGATTCTGAATCTGACTTATTTCAGGAATACGAAGAATAAATTAAGAATGGTTTGAAGCAATTTAGGATTGCTTAAGAATGATGGATATTATATACTAATATTGAAAGAAAAGATATTTATATGAAGTTAAGAATAAAGTATTTCGTAAAAGTTTCACCTTAGAAGAAGGTGTTATGGTTTGGACAAAAAGGGAAGCTAAGTTTGAGATCTTTTGGACCATATAAGATTGTGGAAATATTTGATCCGATGATTTATTAGCTAGTATTGCCTCCGAAAATGGACAAGATTTATAATATATTTCTTGTATCGATGCTCAAGAAGTATCGACCAAATCTTTTACATATCATTACCTCAGAGGGAATAGAGATTCAGCCGAATTTGAATCACGAGGAAGAATTGGTAAAGATTATGGCATATGGATTCAAAGAACTAAGGAATAAGATAATTCTTCTTGTTAAAGTTCTTTGGCAAAATCATGAAGTCGAAAAAGTGATATAGGAAAGAGAAAAATATATGAGAAAACAATTTCTTTATTTTTTTGAATCAGGTATGTGTTAAAAAATTTAGGATGAATTTTCTTAAGGGGGAGAATTGAAATATCCTAATTTTTTACTAGTGACCAAAATGAAAATTTTGAAAGTTTAGGGACCAAAGTGTAATTTTCAAAAGTTGTGTAGTTGACCCTGTAAATGAATAGTTCACCCCCAAGAGTGACCTTTCGGTGTTACTCGAACTTTTCGTACGGAGCTTGTATTTTTGGCTATAAAGCGATAAAGTTTGGAAGAATATTCAGATAATCGGATCGAATCAAATATCCAGGATATTTTGAAGGATAATAAGCCAAGGTTGATTATGTCATTTTACATGTCTAATATATTTTCTTTGTGTTGGAAGAATATGAACCTTGGATTTAAGTTGATTTTCCATGTTAAATATGAGCCATTGGATGAAAAATGGCAAGATCGTAATTTTGGAAAAATTACAAGGGTAAAGTTGGTAACTACCAACCTATTGGTTTATTTTCGACCATTGGATAAATAAATTGACATGTGGCCAGTTGAGAAGGAATTAAGTTAGATTTTAATGGAATGGCAATTTTGAAACCAACAAGTAAATAGAGACTAGTTGAAGGGAAAATTAGTCATTTGGCAGGGATGGCAATTTTGAAATATTTGAAGTTACAAGGGTTATTTTTGGAAGAAGAAATTTGAAGATTGAATATTGGACCTTGATTGATGATAAAATCAATCGTACCGTTGGATAAAAAGGGAAAAATTGTAATTTCACTATTAAATGAATTTAATATTCATTTAATAGATATATGTGTAAAGTAATGGTGAAAAGATGAACAAAATGTTCATCTTTTCCATCCCAAAAATATGAGAGCTAGGGAAAGAAAGGGAAAAATTTTCCAAGCTCGATTCAAGCCCCGAAACTCGGCCTTTAGGTAATCTCTTCTACTACAAAGTTGTTCTACTCTTCAAGATCTATCTTTGGATATCAATAATTTATGGAATCCATGTTTGATTGATGAGAATTTACATGAGAAAGAAATTAGGATTTATGGATTAAATTGGGGCTTTTGAGATTTTATGATTCCATGATTGAATTCAAATTGAAATCAAGCTAGTATGATGTTAAAATCATGATATTGAGTTGGGATTTAAGTTATAAATGTTTTGATTATTATGAAGATGATTAGGGTTTATGGATTCAAGTTTAATTTAGGGTTTGTGATGTTTAATTAATAATCTAGTAAGGTTTAATTGTTGTTTGGAAGCAAAACCCTAAGCTAAATGTATAGGGACCAATTTAACAAGCTTCAAATTTAATGACCGAATTTGAATTTTATGAAATTGGGGTGTATTAATGTAATTAATGATGTTGGAGATGTGAAATTGATGTTAGAATGCTAAACCGATGTTGAATCGAATTAGTGACTATTTTGACAATTTGTCAAAATCAAGTGACCAAAAAGGAAATAAATTATAGGATGGGGAGTAAATCTGATTTTTAGTTAAAATAATAGAATTAAGGTAGTAATAGTGATTAGAGGACTAAACTGCAAAGATAAAAAGTTTGAATCCTTACCTTTGCATCTTAGTGACTATTTTGGCAAAGAATGAAAATTAGAGGGAATTATTTTGAATGATTATTTGATGAAGAAGATGATGAATTGGTGGTTTGAAGCAAGTGATGGGATTAAATTGACAAGTAGAAAAATAAGAAGAGGTTAGTATAAATTAGAAGTTTATTATGGAAAGCTATGAAGAGGATTGAATTTTGGCAGTGAATTTGAAAAATCACCATAAATTCTACAAAAATGGTTAGATGATGAATTTTATACCGTTGTAAAGATTTGTTCGTCTAGTTTCATTTCTAACAAATGGAAATTGATTTCGAGTTTCGAGTTAAAAGATATGAGTTTTTAATCGAATAAAGGTCATAAAATTTACAGAGAAGTTTTAGGTGAGGACAATCTGTAACGGGAGTTTGAAGACATTTCAAAATTTTTGTAGATTTTATTAATTTATTTGGCTTATACCGTTAGAATCGTTATCGAATCTAGTTTTTCCAATGTAAAGGAAATTAAGATCTAGTATGTATTCTGCCCGGTATAAGTAAATCTTTGGAGGTAGCGCAAGCAGTCTGAAAATGGAATTTGAAACATTTTGTGTTTAAATGTTAGTTACCAAGCCCGGAATAATTATTGGAAGTTCTAATTGGTCACTAGGGACCATAATAAGTTTCTGAACAATACAAGGAAGAAAGGAAAATATGTATAAATTTTATATTCGAATGATTATATTCAGACAACATGTTTATGGTATTGTTAGATTTGAATCTAACAAATATTTTTATCATATTCATGTGATTAATGAAGTCAAGTTTGAATCAAAGAAGGTTTGAGGTTCTATAAAGGAAAGGATCGAGTAGAATTTAGTGAGGCAAGTTAATAAATGGCTCAGGTGAGTTCATACATGTTTTAAATGTATGTTTATTAACATACTAAAGCGAAACTTGCGATAAGTCACCCAAAAAGGTAAATAATTTTTATAAACAGCATAATATGTTATTGACATGGTACTTTATTTTATTGATTTAAAGATTATGGCATATTTTATGATCACAAATGTTTTTATAGCATGACACGTGATGAACAAGTTATTTGATACAAATTTTAAATGGCAGTATACCATGAATGTTATAAAGCATATTGGAGTATGAACTGATCCAATATGAAGATGTTTTACATGATATATGTATATATGTATGGAATTTGGTTTACTTGCAATTATTTGCAATAATTGTTTTTCAAGTTTGCCCTTGGTAATAAAATCTCGAGTAGGATAATATTGTGGTATACCATTAAGAGTATTATAAAGTTATTGACACTTCAAGTGTATTATAAAGTACAGACACTTGAATGTGTATTATAAAGTTATAGGCACTTGATTGTATCTTACAAGTATGTCAAGGATAGTACTTTTCAAGTACGCAACTCGAATATTAGACACTTGATATTTATCTTGGGCTATATGATTTCACAAAATGATTACAGTATGCTTTCTAGCACAGATATTCCTGAATTATAGAATCATATGATTTAATGATTATCGTGCTTTTGAAAGTATCATGCATTACAAAGTATTTTATATATGTTCTCATCTTATGCCTCACTAAGTTCGTACTTAGTGTGTGTTGATTGTGCAGACGTAGGTAAATCAAGATGAAAGTGAGAAGAGCATTGCATCAATATTGGAAAGTTCAACAGGTAATCACAAGTAATGACATTCTAATTAAGGTTTGATCTTTATAGTGCCATGTATACTCGCTAAACCTACTTGAGTTGTGATTGGCCTTTAAAGTTCGTTATAGGTTCATGATAAATGGTGTTTTTGGAAAGGTTTAAGGTTATGAATAACCTTAGGTGATGAGTTGCATGCTAAGATAAGTGATTTATCAATTGAAGCTCGAATAAATCATTTATAGCGGTTTTAAATAAAGTTAAGCGTGCTTGGGCTAGAGAAATTTGAGGATGGGTGACCAACGGGAAGTTTTATGAAAATTTTAAATTACCCTGATTCTTTGAATAAATGAAGTCATAACATTTTTGACTCGTATGCGGTGTACGGATACGGGAATGGGGTGCTACATTTGGGATTAAATCGAATTAAATATTTTTGAAGGTGATAAAATGGTGGGAAAACATCCTAAAATCATTATCAATTATATTAAGAATAATGGTGAAATCAATTTTGGAAAATAAGATTTGGAAATCAGACATTTTGGGTAGTGACCAAAATGCAAGTTTTGAAAACTGCTTTTAAAGGTGACTAAAATGAAAAGGGTCAAATTATTAGAATCATTAAGGAGCTATTTTACCAAGTTTTTTCTGATGATTTCTCCCTTAATTAAAGATATTTTATCATGTGTTTTAAAGTTAATTAAAAAGGGATTTTAGTTAAAAAGTTAGTTAAGCTCTTTAAAGAAAATTCACGTAACTTTTTTCTCCACTCTCTCCTTAGCCAAACACTCAAGTTTTCATCAAAATCCAGAGGTGAGAAGTCTTTTAACTTGTATTTATGATTTGTAATTGATTAATTAACATTGTTTTTACAAAATCTCATCTAAATGTTGTGTTTTCTTAGCTTTTATCAAACCAATTGAGGGAGAAATCTCACAATAGGGGTAAGGTCCATGATCTCATCTATTGTATGGTTCTTTATTGAAATTCTAAAGTATTTGATCCTTGATTTATTGATTGTAAACTGATTTTGATGATTTATCAATGTTTGATTGAGTAAATTGGGTAAAATTAATGTAACAAGGTAATTTTCGAAGTGGATCTGATGTTCATTGTTTAAGATTGATTTAATACGTATTTTGGATGTATTATGATGTTGATAAGTTGTTTTTATCAATGGAATCCCGAAACTCTTGGATCTCTAATTGTTTAGGTTGATAGATTTGAGTTTTTGTGATGATATTCGAGTTCAATCTTTGTTGGAAGTAAAATGATGTTGGGGAAGGGTTTTTGGATGCTAATTGATGTTGACTGATGGGTTGAATCGTTGTTTTAGGACTGGGTTAAGTTTCAGAAATGTTTGTTGATGATTTCAGTTTATTTCGGATGGTTTCCAAGTGGGCAACCTGAGAGTTGCGGGGTTTTTCTTTGAGGCAGTGGTTTGAATGCATAATTATGCATTTATCCTCTAGTTTTATGTGTTTAAAACAGGGGATAATCAAGGCGACGAAGTTTCATGTTGTTTGTTGCTTGCCGGGAGCTTGTATCCCGTTGGCAAGGAAGACGAAGTGTATCGGTGAGTGGAAACTAGTTTTAAATGCTTTATAAAGGTTTGTAAAGGTTTTTGGGAGTTTAGGTTAAGCGTGAGACACTTACCTAAGCTCGGAAGTAAGTTTCCCTTATTTTGCTCTTAATTATTGGCTTAGATATGAGCATGTTGTTTGCATGTTTTCGTGATAAACATGGTATGATTTACTTACTGGTAATGCATGATTTTGAGTACATATGCAAGGGTTTGAAAGTATATTAAATGCTATTAAGCATTGGTTTTCATTCCAGTTGGGAATAGTGTTATTGCATTGGCAATGAGATTTGCATATGTGGTGTTTTATGTGATGCATTGTAAAACAATAAGTAAATAGTTTTGTAAATGATATATTGGCTATGTGACAAGGTGAGAAAATAATTGGATATAGTTGGCATGCCATGGGATTAAAGTGCACTATAAAGTATGTACAAAATCGACCGTGGCCGTAGGTCCTTGAGGTATGGCGGTTTAACAAGGCAACTCGAACTGTTGGGACATCATTTGGGGAGTGCGGTTTAACTATGCAACCCAAATTGATGGTTATCTTGCAATTTAACTAGGCAAAAAAGTAAAACACGTGGTCTAACTAGGCGAGGTAAAATAATCTTACGGTTTAACTAGGCAAGGAAGTAAAACTCGCGGTTTAACTAGGCGAGGTAATAATATCTTGTGGTTTAACTAGTCAATGAGGTAAATCTCGCAGTTTAACTAGTCGAGGTTGTCAAATCTTACGGTTTAGCAAGGCAAAGATGGAAAACTTGCGGTTTAACTAGGCAAGGTTGGTAAACTTGCAGTGTAACTAGGCAAGGGTATTTGGCTCGCGGTTTAACTAGGCGAGGGTGTCAAATATTGCGGTCTAACTAGGCAAGGTTTGGGATATCATGCGGTCTAACTAGGCATGATATGAGAAATCTGTGTATCCAATATATGTGGAGGTTCATGTGTTGAACTTATTTTTAATGCTTTGAGGTTTAAGCATGGTTTATGATTTAATGCTTTGGGGTTTAAGCATGGTTTACGATTTAATGCTTTGAGATTTAAGCATGGTTTGTGATTTAATGCTTTGGGATTTAAGCATGGAATGTACATGGTGTTGCATAAAGGTTATTATGCTTTGATTCGGTTGGAATCATGGAAAAATGCTTTGGCTGTAAGCATGTTTTTGGAAAATAAGCACATGGTTTTCAAATGGTTTTAATGCATCATTGTGTTATGAGCATCCTCACTAAGCAAGTGTGCTTACTCTCTCTTTTTCCTAGTGATGCAAAACATTGAAGTTTGGGCAACAATAGGCAAGGCTAAGTGATCCAAGGACATTTACATGTTTGAGTATGTTCGCCATGGTTTTTGTGAGTTGTAATTCTATTTCCTTATGGATTTTGAGTATGTTTCTATGCTGGATTTTGAGGATGGTTGATGTTGCTAAGTTTGATGTTAATCCTTGCTTATAATTGTGGATGAATGGTTGCTTAGGTATGCATCTAGAGCTTCCTTTTTGATTGTCATGTTGTGATCGTTGAGCAAGTTTAGTATGTTGTGTGGGTTGTGCTTTTATGATGCATATGCTGAGATTGGCCATTCTGGGATGTTTGGCAAAGTGATTTAGTAAGCATGCCTTTAGAATATCATGAGATGTATGAATCTTAATTGGTTGCTGAACTTATGATGTTCAGGTTGCTGTTGCATCTTGGTAGTGTTGTATGAGAGTTTGTGGCATGATGGAATGGTTTAGATTTGAAATAATCATGTTAAACCAGTCATTTGTGACCATTCAAGTCCAGGCGTACCGGTACGCGTGTTCACATATTGGTATGGGAAGCCATTTTAGGCTTGTAGTTCCGGTACGCGGGCTAGGCGTTCTGATACAAAAATGCTTTTTAAGAGTAGCGTACCGATACTCAGGTTTGTGTATCGATATGGGATGACTGAGTTTGGCATGGGGTTTTAGTACACGGGTTTGAGGATCGGTACGAGCCTTTGGTTTTGGTAAGACGTATCAGTACGCAGGGTCGTACCGGTATGAGAGTTGGCTACTGGAATTTTTAGGATTTGAAATAGCAAGGGCATACTGATACTCAAATGCGTGTACCGATACCCGAGGCAGATAAGTTAGTTAATGGCTTTGGTGAAGTTTTGTTTTCTTTCATTTTGGTCCTTGATTAATGTGGGCTCAATTGTATGAGTATGGAGGATCGTTTTGAGCTATTTTTTTGTCATGAGAGCATGTAATCTGACTAATTAAAGGATGGTAATCTTAAATTCACCTCTGGTCCCTAAAATATATGTTGTGCAATTGAAGGCCTTACCATGAAATGTTTCCTTTGAAAATTCACCCGCTGTGAGTATGTACTCTTAGGATTAATAATGTGCATTTAGACAAGATAAAAAGAAAAAATGAGCCAGTTTTTATAATTCTCTTATGTTTGCTTTGGCAAACCTAATGTAGTTCTCTTGGTCTGGTCGGGCATCTAGGCCGGGTCAAGGGGGTTACATTTGTTGGTACCAGAGCCAGGTTTGCAAAAAGTCGGGATGTTGTTCTTTGATTAGCTGTTGTTGTTTGAGTCACACGGTGATTGTGTATATATACGGTGATTGTTTAATAACATGTTAAGGTATGGTTTGGGAACACATTGCCTATTACCGAGGTTTTAAAATGTTTTATAAAGTTGTCTTGGATCCTTTTCCTAATGCTAGCCTAACTTTAATGTGTTTTGATGTTTTTGTTAGCGTGGTTCGATGTGAGTTTCATGTAATGGCTGGTAGTGCCAGAGTTGGGCATAATAGTGATGTGGAAGGGAACCTCTCTGATGTTTTACCTTCTTATCCTCCGCTGGTTACTCTAGTTGATGTTGGGGTAGGTGGCATACCCCAGGCTCCTCGAGTGTTAGTTTTTAGTGATCTGACCCCGTTGGTCCAAGCAGTGATGATAGCTTTTCGAGTTGCCGTGGCTGGAGTGCAAGTGCAAGCACCGGCACCTGTTGTGGTGGTCGAACAAGGTTCATCCTTAGCTGCCTCTAGGCCGGTAGCGAGTGTGAGAAAGGGTAAGAGAGCGGCTGATTTTGGCTATGCTGGGAAGCAGAATAGAAGGTCTCGTAATAAGAGGCGTAAGTCAGGTCACAAGCGTGGTGACAGTGTTGGTCAGGGTAACTAGGGAGTTCATAGTAGGGCTGAGTGTGAGCACTGTGGTAGATGTCACACGAGTGTATGTTGGGGAAATACTATAAGTTGCTGGAAATGTGGATCTTCTTATCACTTGAAGCGTGGTTGTCCTCTTGTTGTGAGAATTACACCAGTTCTGGATGTTTTTGTGAGACTGGAGGATGGTGGACCGACGTAGATCTTTGTTCGTCAAGAAGGTTGCAATGACACAGATGTGATCGCAGGTACCTTCACTTTGCAATCCTTGTTATTGTTATCTTTGATTAATTCGGGGTCTACACTTCTATATATGTCAAGTGAGCCTATGTTTGATGAATTCTCTTGTAGTGTTGGTAGGAGTTGGTATGTTAGTTGCCGAGTATGAGATAAAGTGTGTTCGCCTAAGAGTTCTTTCCCAAGGTTCTAGCGTGATTAGTGCTAGTTGGGTTTTAGACCACTAGCTGTTGTGGCTGTTTGTGGAGGCGTCAAATGTGCTAATGACATTCAAGATGATGTCGTGTTGGGTATTCTCTAAATACCTGCTTTTGGATAGTAGTTAGAGTAGTGGTGTTCTCGTGTACGGTGGTACCGAGAATGTTATAAGTGAGTGTGGACGTTAACCATGCACAGTGCAAAAACACTTATATGTATATATTTAAATATGTCAATACATGCATACATCTTTGAGCATGACATTAGAGGTTTTGCATCCATATGCATAGGCATCTAGGATGACATGTAAGAAATCATGCATACATATGTCCACACTTACGGATAACATTTTGGAGGCAGAGGTAGTGATTATAGCTAGTTCTTCTGTTGAGTTGGGTACATTTAGAAGGTTGTATAGGAAGTGTCCTTTGCTAGTGCAAGGTTATGAGTTTCCGCAGATCTAAAGGAGTTGCCATCCATGGTTTTAATGTGTTTTGGGTATAGGATGGTTGAGTGAGCACAAGGCGGCTGTGGATTGTGAGTCCAAAAATGGGCTTTTTAGAGGTTAGTCGATGAGTATGAAGTTGTGGTAATTGGGAAGAATGTGGAATTCTTGTCCAATATAGTGGTGGCGGCTCAAGTGAAAAGGACGCCACAAGGAGGTTGCCAAGCTAATTTAGCTTTTATGGTGAGTCCTGAGTTTAAGGGTGTTCCATGAATATCTTAATCAATTCGTGGTGGCGTTTATAGATGATTTTCTCGTGACATGATCGACATTTGCGGATTATGTTGCAAGTGTTGAAGGATAATTAGTTGTACGTCGAGCTGGGCGAGTGTGAGGTTTGGCTTAAGGAAGTGATGTTCGTTGGTTGTGTTCTTTCCGCGGAATGTATTCGCGTTGATCCACAAAAAATTAAGGCTATTCTCAATTGGAAGCAATCTAAGTCTGTATCAGAGGTGCGTAGTTTTCTTGGGTTGGCTGGTTATTATCGTCGTTTTATTAAGGGGTTTTCGAGTATTGCAACACCATTGGCAAAGTTGTTGCAAAAAAATGTTCCTTATGTGTGGACGGAGGGGCATTAACACAGTTTTGAGAAGTTGAAGGAGATTTTGACACATGATCCTGTGTTGATTTGACCGGAATTGGTGAAGGAGTTTGCAGTTTATAGTGATGCATCGTACATTGAGTTTGGTTGTATGCTAATGCAAAATGGTAAGGTTGTGGCCTAGGCATCGAGACAGTTGAGGGTTCATGAGCGCAACTATCCAAGTCATGATTTGGAGCTTGCGGCTGTGGTTTTTGCCTTGGACATCTGGAAGCATTATCTATATGGCGAAAAGTGTGTGGTTTTAAGAGTTTGAAATTTTTGATGTCTCAAAAGGGATTTGAATCTTAGGCAATGAAGATGGTCGGAGTTGCTTAAGGATTACAACTTGGCAATTGAGTATCATCCTGGGAACGCCAATGTGGTTGCGGATGCATTGAGTCGTAAGGTTGCGGTTGAGCTTAGAGCTATGTTTGCAAGGTTGAGTGTGACACGGGAAGGTTGTTTGTTGCCCGAGTTGTAAGTTAAGCCTACGCTGTCGCAGATGATTAAAGCTAAGCAACCATTTGATGATTCTTTGGTTGAGCATGTTAAGGACATATCAAAGGGTAATCCGATGGATTTTCATTTCGATGATGATGGGGTTTGTGTTTCAAGTGTCGTGTAATATCCTAATTTTTGGCTAGTGACAAAAATGTAAAATTTGAAAGTTTTGTAGCGAAAGTATAAGCTTTGAAAAAGTTTAGGGACCAAAGTGTAATTTTCAAAAGTTGTGTATTTTAAATGAATAGTTTACCCCCTAAGAATGACGTTTCCATGTTATCCGGATTTTTCATACAGAGTTTGTATTAATGGCTATAAAGCGATAAAGTTTAGAAAAATATTCGGATAATCATATCGAATCGAATATCATGATATTTTGAAGGATGATAGGGCAAGGTTAACTATATCATTTTACATTTCTAAGATATTTTCTTTGTGTTGGAAGAATCTGAACCCTTGGATTTAAGTTGATTTTCCATATTAAATATGAGCCGTTGGATGATAAGTTTAAAGGATGTTCATATTATTAAGGGGTAATTTATATCCCCGATGATAATGAGTTAGAATGAGAACTAAAAGGTGTTTGAATCTGATTTATTTCAGGATGCAGAGAATAAAGTAAGAATGGCTCGAAACAATCTAGAACTATTTTAGAATGATGGATATTATCTACTGATCTTGAAAGAAAAGATATTTAATAAACTAAGGAATAAGATGATCTCGCTTGTTAAAGTTCTTTGGCGAAATCATGAAGTCGAAAAAAAAACGACTTGGGAAAGAGAAAAAGATATGAGAAAGTAGTTTCCTCACCTTTTTGAACCAGGTACGTATTAAAAATTTGAGGACGAATTTTCTTATGTGGTAGAATTCTAATATCCCAATTTTTGGCTAGTGGCCAAAATGTAAAATTTGAAAGTATTGTGGGTAAAGTATAAACTTTGGAAAAGTTCAGGGACCAAAGTGTTTTCAAAAGTTGTGTATTTTGACCCCATAAATGAATAGTTTACACCCAAGAATGACGTTTCCATGTTATCTGGATTTTTCGTATGGAATTTGTATTAATGGAAGGATGATAAGGCAAGGTTAATTATATCATTTTACATTTCTAAGATATTTTCTTTGTGTTGGAAGAATATGAACCCTTGGATTTAAGTTGATTTTCCATATTAAATATGAGTCGTTGGATGAAAAATGACAAGATCGTAATTTTGGAAAATTTTAAGGGCAAAGTTGGTAACTACTAACTCAAGATTAAATCTAGGCCATTGGGTGAAGGATGATGACATGTGGTACATTATGGATTCATTGGATTTGAGGGAAAAATGGTTATTTCACTATTTGGAGGATTTTCGATAATTATCAGAATAATAGACTGAGTTAGGAAAATTCGGTCTATGTCCTTAAAAAGGAATTTTTATGAGATAATATTATTTATTTTCTGAGTATGGAAATATAGAATTTTCGGAATAGATCCGATACTCGGTAAAGGTACAATTGTAGTAGAAGTATTTAGTGAATATTGGGAAATCGGATTGAATTGAAATTTCAGAGGTTGTTCCATAAGCCATGGAAAATCATAAAATGATATTTATGGAATAGTGGTCGGTTGACAAGAAACTAATTTAGTTAGATTATAATGGAATGACAATTTTGAAACAAAGTAATAAATAAAGACTAGTTGGAGGGCAAATTGGTCAATTGGCAAGGATGGCAATTTTGAAATATTTTTGAAATGCTGAGGATGTCTTTGGAAGATGAAATATACATGGATTTAATCTTGGCCCTTCATTTTAGATGAGATTAAAATAGCCCTTGGATTTAAAGGCTAAATTGGTAATTTCACTATTGGTGATAAATATATTTGAAATGCCATTGAAGTGGAAAAGATTTTCATTTTAGTCCCTAAACCTTTAAGTAAATGAAAACTGAATGGAATACTCGAATTATGGAATTTGAAACATTATGTATTTAAATGTTAGTTAGCAAGCTATGAAGAATTATTGGAAGTTCAAATTGGTCACTAAGGACCATAATGAGTTTTTGAACAGTACAAGGAAGAAAGGAAAAATACCTGGAAATTTTATGAATGATTATATTAGACAACATGTTTAAGGTATTGTTAGATTTGAATCTAACAAATATTTTAATTTATTCATATGATTAATGAAGTCAAGTCTGAATGAAAGAAGGTTCGAGTTTCTATGAAAGAAAGGATTGAACTATGACTTAGTGAGGCATTGTGTTAAGTGGCCAAGGTGAGTGCAATGCATACATAACATGATACATGGATATTTCATACATCATTAGGAAGACTCGCGGTGAGTCTACCTTGTTTATTTTGACATGATATTTATGTTATAATCATATATTTGACATGTTCTAAATATGTCAAAAGTTGAATATAAATGCATGTTTCACTAGTTATATATAATGTTATATTATGAATGTTCTTTCGGGTATGAACTACCCAGTGTTAAATTATGTTGATATACATTGCCATGGATGAAATAAATATGGAAAATATGCTCAAGTAAGTCATTGAGGGACAGGGTATAGTTGGCATGCCATAGAGTCCTACGATTTAGCACTTTGTGCGGGCATTATAGTGTATATAAAAGACACTTAGTGCATATGGTTAGAACGACCTTATGTGCGGATAAGGCCGACCTTATGTCTATTATGGTTAGCACGACCTTATGTGTAGTTTTGACTCGCGTACTCAAGGTCCTCATAGGCTTATATTTGGGCTATGGTTTATTGGTTAATAAAAGATAAACAGGTTAATAAGCTTATGAGCTTTTGGCATAAATGGCAAGTATATTGGTAAGAAATTTATATCCGGTTTATATTATGTTAATATATGAATAACATGATGGATTTACATGTCTAGTGATCATGATGCATTTATGCATATATGGCGTATTATGACAAATGCACAATCATGAAAGTCTTATGACATTTACATATAGTAGATCATTACTAATGCAATGTAAAAGTTTGATGGCATTGGCATTTAGTAAATCATTACCAATGTAATATAAAGGTTAGAATATTGGCATATAGCATGTTATATATATATGCAACCTTGAGGTTTAATAAGTCATGAAATTGAATAAGCCTATTTAGTTGTTTTTAACTTTGATTATTGCCTCACTAAGTCCGTACTTAGCGTGTGTTTGATTGTTCAAACGTAGGTAAATCAAGATAAGACTGAGAAGAGTATTGCATCAATTTTGGAAAGCTCAAAAGGTAATCACAGTAATGACATCCTAATTGAGGTTTGATTATTATAGTGGCATGTATACTTGCTAAACATATATGAGTTGTGATTGACCTTTAATGTTCATTATGGTTTCATTATAATTGGCGTTTCTGGAAAGATTCAAATTTAAGAGTAACCTCAGGTGATGAGTTGCATGCTAAGATAATTGAGAACTTATATGTTTTATGATATTTGGGTTCGAAATTATCAAAACTTGAATTTTGTTTCAAATATCTTTAATATTTAAGGATAGTGAAGTTGTGACATTCCTAATTCATATTCGTCGTATGGATACGAAAATGGGTGTTACATTTATTGGTATCAGAGCTACAGGTTTAGCCGGTTCTAGAGTTAAACGAAGTACGATAAAGGTCAAAAGTGTATACATGCCACTAGGATGTCAGAATTACTAATGATTTTACTTGTTTGAATGGATGTAATTGCTTACTTCTTTATGATAATAATGTTAAATTCCAATGTGTGAGGGTAAAAGCATCGTGTCAGGTGTTTAGGCGAGGGGATCAATAAGAGATTCACGAGCGTGATAAGGTTAATGATAATATTTTACCCTCACCTTAGCATGGTGCAGAGCCACCAGAGTAACATGATATGCATGTTCTGGATTAAGAGCTTTTCTTCCAGACATTAGATGCGATCATGAATCATCTTGCTTAGGCAGCGATTGCAAAAGAATTGAGAGTTCTGTCACGCTAGATTTTCAGAGAGATATTAATGGAGATCCTATGATTGTTAATCTATGGTTTAATGATATAAAAGTTATGTTGAAGGAACTCTGTATTGATGATCAGAGGAGACTTAAAGAAAAAGTATTATCTCATCTGAAAGGATTAGACTCGTATTTGATAAAGTAATGTTACGGTACATACTCAGAAGTCTATTAACTAGAAGTTCTTTCTTTGAGAGTTTCATAACAAAGTTTATCCTAGAGATGCAATAGAGTTTCTTGCATCTTAATTAGGGCAATTGGATTATTACGGGTATGAGTGCAACTTTAATAAACTGAGCTCATTTGCTTCTAAACTGCTTCCTACAGATAAAAGGAGAGCATGTTATGACAACTCATAGAGGGCTAGAGATTAGGTATAAAGAAGTACTGACTGCCCTATGTATTTCAAAATTCCATGAAGCAGTAAATTATGCCAAATGCAATGCAAAGGGTTCGTAATGAGAGAATATCTAAACAAAGGTCACAGCTCGTAAAAAGGAATGGTGAATCATTATTTATTTCACCACTTCTAAAAAGTGGTGAGGATTCCCGACAAAGATATCAAACTGAATTTATCACATAGTTCTGCTAAGAGATCGGGACAAGGAAAATTAAGAACTCTCTGACATTTATAATTAATATTGGAGATTCAAGAAAACCACAAAACAATCATGTGAGTGTTGTGATAATTGGCATGCAGAGCATGCAGAGTTTTTATTGGAATTTTTTAGCAATGTGAAAATTATTTAACTTATGCTATTGATACCGAGCATCAAGGGTAAGCTGAGAGAGTATTCCTATTGTTTGTGAGTTTTAAATGGGCTGCCCAAGAGGAGTTGCCAGGCTTGACGCTTAATCGAGAGGCTAAGTTTAGGATTGGATTTAATCCAAAATGGGGCCTATATCGATTACACTCTACAGAATGGCTCTTACTAGATTGAGAAAGCTAAAGACATAGTTGCAAGAGTCATTAGATTGAGGTTTTATACAACCTAGTATATCACCTTAGGAAGCTCTAGTGATGTTAGTCAAAAGAAGCAGTAATATTCTTATAAGATTAAATTACGATTATATTATTACCAGTAGAAGAAGATTTGATAGTAGCACTAGTATTAGTGCAATATGAAACTGGTAAGGATTCTATCTTATTCAATAATATGTCTCATAATAGGTTGGGATGTGTATTAATGTAATAAGGCTAATGTCGTAGTTGATGTATTTAGCCAAAAGTCATTATTTGGCTTATAAGTATTAAATGCCCCATTACCTTTGGAAGAAAATAATATATTGATACATAGCTTCAACTCAAATCTATTTTGACAAATCGGATCAAAGATTTAGAGATGAAAGCTAATATATGTCTGGAAAGAATTCAGTGAGGTGAAAAGGGAAAATTAAAGATTTCGATGTTAAGTTTAAAGGATGTTCATATTATCAAGGGGTAATTTATATCCTCGATGATAATGAGTTAGAATGAGAACTAAAAGGTGATTGAATCTGATTTATTTATGGATGCAGAGAATAAAGTAAGAATGGTTCGAAGCAATCTAGAATTGTTTTAGAATGATAGATATTATATGCTGATCTTGAAAAAAAGATATTTAATATGAAGTTAAGGATAGAGTATTCCTTAAAAGTTTCACCTTGGAATGATGTGTTATGGTTTGGACAAAAAGGGAAGCTGAGTTCGAGATTTATTGGACCATATAAGATTGTGAAAAGAGTTGGTCTGGTGGCTTAATAGCTAGTCTTACCTCTAGAAATGGTCAAGATTACAATGTATTTCATATATCGATGCTCAAGAAGTATTGATCAGATCCTTTACATATCATTACCTGGAAGGAATAGAGATTCAATCAAATTTGATTTATGAGGAAGAATCGGTAAAGATACTAGCACATGAAGTCAAAGAACTAAGGAATAAGATGATCTCGCTTGTTAAAGTTCTTTGGCGAAATCATGTAGTCGAAAAAAGTGACTTGGGAAAAAGAAAAAGATATAAGAAAGCAGTTTCCTCACCTTTTTAAACTAGGTACGTATTAAAAATTTAAGGACAAATTTTCATAAGGGGGAGAATTATAATATCCCGATTTTTGGCTAGTGACCAAAATGTAAATTTTGAAAGTTTTTTTGCTAAAGTATAAACTTTGGAAAAGTTCAAGGACCAAATTGTAATTTTCAAAAGTTATGTATTTTAACCCCATAAATTAATAGTTTACCCCCAAGAATGACGTTTCCATGTTATCCAAATTTTTCGTACAGAGTTTGTATTAACGGCTATAAAGCGATAAAGTTCAAAAAAATATTCGAATAATCGGATCGAATCGAATATCCAGGATATTTTGAAGGATGATAAGGCAAGGTTAATTATATCTTTTTACATGTGTAAGATATTTTCTTTGTGTTGGAAGAATATGAACCCTTGGATTTAAGTTGATTTTCCATATTAAATATGAGCCGTTAGATGAAAAATGGCAAGATCATAATTTTGGAAAATTTTAAGGGAAAAGTTGGTAACTACTAACTCAAGATTAAATCTAGGACATATGATGAATGATGATGACATGTGGTACATTATGGATTCATTGGATTTGAGGGCAAAATGGTTATTTCACTATTTGGAGGATTTTCGATAATTATCAAAATAATAGACTGAGTTAGGAAAATTCAGTCTAAGTCCTTAAGAAAGGAATTTTTTTATGAGATAATAGTATTTATTTTCCGAATATGGAAATATAGAATTTTTGGAATAGATCCGATAGCTCGGTAAATGTAAAATCGTAGTAGAAGTATTTAGTGAATATCGGGAAATAGGATTGAATTGAAATTTTAGAGGTTGTTCCATAAGCCATGGAAAATCATAAAATGATATTTATGGAATAGTGGCAGGTTGACGAGAAATTAATTTAGTTAGATTATAATGGAATGACAATTTTGAAACAAACTAGTAAATAAAGACTAGTTGGAGGGCAAATTGGTCAACTGACAAGGATGGCAATTTTGAAATATTTTTAAAATGTTGAGGACGTTTTTGAAAGATGAAATATACATGGATTTAATCTTGGCCCTTGATTTTAGATGAGATTAAATTAGCCATTGGATTTAAAGTCTAAATTGGTAATTTCACTATTTAAATGAATTTAAAATTCATTTAATAGTTACAAATGTAAATTAATAGTTAAAAGATGAAAAAAGTTCATCTTTTTCCAGCCATGTACCATGGAAGGTAGAGGAAAGAAGAAAAAAAATTTCCAATCTCGTTTTAAGCCCTTTATCTCCATTTTTAGGTAATCTTTCGAACTACAAAGTTGTTCTACTCTTCGAGCTCTATCTTTTGATGTAAATAATTCATAAAATACTTGCTTGGTTGATGAGATTTGATATGGGGAAGAAATTAGGGTTATGTTAATTTTGGGAATTTCGAAGATTTAAGAAACTATGTTTGATTTTATGTTGTTTCCATGCTCAAGACTAAATTGGATTGATGTCTAAAGTTAAGGGAATATTTCGTCCAGCATTTAAAGGTTATGGGCTGGTGTTTAAATCTGAATTTTTTAGAGTATTTATAGATTTTATGATAATTGAAGCTTGAATTTGATGTTTGGAGGTTGAAAATCTAGTTATTTCAACTTGTGACTAAATCAGCAATTTGGAAATCTTTATGGACCTATTCAGTTTGATTGATTAATATTAGGGACTGATGTTGTTTCATATTTAATACGTTGTCATTGATTATCTAAGGTTTTGCTAAGCATGAAATTGAAGTTGGAATGCTAAAATTGGGGTTATCTTGATTAGGGGCCATTTTAGCAATTTGTTAAATTGTAAGAACCAATTTGGCATGATGGAAATTGAAAAGGATCAGTTCTGATTTTGGAGTATAATGATGAGTTTGATGAATTAACAGTGATTGAAGGCTTTATTGTAAAGTTAGGTAGCTTGAATCCTTGGATTGTATTTATTGAACAATTCGACAATGTGAGAAAATGTAAGGACCAGCGTGTAACAATCTGGAAATCAGGGTACTTGTGTGTTATAAATGTGGTTAAATGCTGGAAATTACATTCGAATCAAAATGAATTCGAGTTTAGGGACCAAAATGGCATTTCAGTAAAATCATGGATTTAGGGACTAGAATGTACAAAAGTTGTAAGTGAAGAATTTATGATGAATGTTATTAGGTAAAAATTCTATTGTTGACAAATATATTGAAAATGCCATTGAAATGGAAAAGACTTTCATTTTAGTCCCTAAACCTTTAAGTGAATGAAAATCGAATGGAGTACTCGAATTATGAAATTTGAAACATTTTGTATTTAAATGTTAGTTAGCAAGCTATGAAGAATTATTTGAAGTTCAAACTGGTCACTAAGGACCATAATGAGTTTTTGAGCAATACAAGGAAGAAAGGAAAATTACCTAGAAAATTTATATTCGAATGATTATATTAGACAACATGTTTAAGGTATTGTTAGATTTGAATCTAACAAATATTTTATTTTATTCATGTGATTAATAAAGTTAAGTCCGAATCAAAGAAGGTTAGAGGTTCTATGAAAGAAATGATCAAACTATGACTTAGTGAGGCATTGTGTTAAGTGGCCAAGGTGAGTGCAATGCATACATAACATGATACATGCATGTTTTATACATCATTAGGAAGACTCACGATGAGTCTACCTTGTTTATTTTGACATGATATTTATGTTATAATCATATATTGACATGTTCTAAATATGTCAAAAGTTGAATATAAATGAATGGATCACTAGTTATTTATGATGTTATATTATGAATGTTATTTCGGGTATGAACTGCCCAATGTTAAATTATGTTGATATACATTGCCATGGATGAAATAAACATGGAAAATATGCCCAAGTAAGTCATTGAAGGACATGGTATAGTTGGCATGCCATAGAGTCCAGTGGTTTAGCACTTTGTGCGGGCACTATAGTGTATATAAACTACACTTAGTGCATATGGTTAGCACGACCTTATGTGCGGATAAGGACGACCTTATGTCTATTATTGTTAGCATGACCTTATATGCGGATAAGGACGACCTTGTGTCTATTATGGTTAGCACGACCTTTTGTGCAGTTTTGGCTTGCGTACTTAGGGTCCTCATAGGCTTATATTTGGGCTATTGTTTATTGGTTAATAAAAGATAAACAAGTGAATAAGCTTATGAGCTTTTCGAAGAAATGGCAAGAATATTGGTAAGAAATTTATATCCGGTTTATATTATGTTAATATATGAATAACATGATGGATTTACATGTCTAGTGATCATGATGCATTTATGCATATATGGCACATTATGACAAATGTACAAGCATTAAAGTCTTATGAAATTGACATATACTAAATCATTACTAATGCAATGTGAAAGTTTGATGGCATTGGCATGTAGTAAATCATTACCAACACAATATAAAGTTTAGAATATTGGCATATAGCATGTTATATATATGCATCCTTGAGGTTTAATAAGTCATGAAATTGAATAAGCCTATTTAGTTGTTTTTAATTTTGATTATTACCTCACTAAGTTTGTACTTAGCGTGTGTTTGATTGTGCACATGTAGGTAAATCAAGATGAGAGTGAGAAGAGCATTGCATCAATTTTGGAAAGCTCAACAGGTAATCAAGTAATGACATCCTAATTGAGGTTTGATTATTATAGTGGCATGTATACTTGCTAAACATATATGAGTTGTGATTGGCCTTTAAAGTTCGTTATGGTTTCATTATAATTGGCGTTTCTGAAAAGATTCAAAGTTAAGAGTAACATTAGGTGATGTGTTGCATGCTAAGATAATTGAGAACTTGTATGTTTTATGATATTTGGGTTCAAAATTATCAAAACTTGAATTTTATTTCAAATATCATTAACATTTAAGGATAGTAAAGTCATGACATTCTTAATTCGTATTCGTCGTATGGATACAAAAAGGGGTGTTACAAGTCGAAGAGTGTTGTCGAATGATCCGGAGCTGAGGCACACTATGTTGACTGAGGTACATTTCAGTCCTTTTGCTATTCATCCTGGTAGTGTTAAGATGTATTGCGGGTTGAAGGATGCAAACTAATGGTTAGTTTGAAACAGGATGTGGATGAGTTTGTTTTCTGGTGCATGGTGTCAGGGGGTCAAGGCTGAACATCAGTTCTATCTGGGTTGTTGCAACAGTTGATAATTCCAGAATGGAAATGGAAGGGGATCACCATGGATTTTGTGACGGGGCTACCTTTGGCACCAACTTAAAAGGATTCCATTTGGGTGATTGTTGTTCAATTTTCAATGTGTGCACATTTCTTGATAGTGCACACGACGGATACTTTGGACAAACTGGCAAATATGTACATTGCTGAGATTGTGCGTTTGCACGGGTACCTAAGTTCATTGTTTCAGATAGAGATCTGAGGTTTACGGTATGGTTTTGGAGAAGTTTACACCAGGCTTTGGGTTTGAGGTTAAGTTTTAGCACCGCATATCACCCCTAGACGGATAGATAATTTGAGCGGGTTATCCAGGTTTGGAGGATATTCTGAGGTGTTGTATTATACAGTTTCAAAGAACTTGGGAGAAGCATTTACCTTTAGTTGAGTTTGCATATAACAATAGCTACCAAGCTAGTATCCAAATGGCACCATATGAGGTGTTGTATGGCCGGAGGTGTCGTACGCCCTTATGTTGGCTGAGGTGGGGGAAAAGCATGTTACCTTACCAAATTTGTTGAAGGAAACAGATGAAAAGGTAAAGCTTGTGTGTGATCGCTTGAAAGCAGCTGCGGATCGGTAGAAGTCTTATGCGAATTTGAAGCGTAAGGAAATTGAGTATGTATTGGGCGATCGTGTATTCTGGAAAGTGTCACCATGGAAAAAGGTGATGAGATTCGGACGTAAGGGTGAGCTTAGTTCGATGTTTATTGGACTATACGAGGTTATTGAGCGTGTTGGTCTAGAGGCTTATCGGTTGAGGTTGCCTCCCAAGCTGGAGAAAATACATGATGTGTTCTATGTATCTATGTTACGGAGGTATCAATCGGATTCTTCGATGTTATGCCGGTGGAGCATATAGAGTTGAGGCCGAATTTATCCTACAATGAGGATCTGGTGGAAATCCTTGATTCCAGCAACAAAGTTCTTCGTGGTAAGACGATTGATCTTGTGAAGGTCTTGTGGCGACACCGAGGTGTTGAGGAAGCCACTTGGGAAAATAAGACGGATATGATGGGGAAATTTCCGCGTTTGTTTCCTCCAGTTAATTTTGAGGATGAAATTTCTTAAGTGGGGGAGAGTTGTAACACCCTGGTTTTGGGCTTAGAAGTTTTAAAGGTTTGTTCGAGGGTCTGATGAACCGGGATTAGAGATTCGAGTCGGTTTCAGGATTAAATCGAATTAAATATTTTTGAAGGTGATAAAATGGTGGGAAAATATTCTAAAATCATTATTAATTATATTAAGGATAATGGTGAAATCAATTTTGGAAAATAAGATTAGGAAATCAGACATTTTGGCTAGTGACCAAAATGCAAGTTTTGAAAACTGCTTTTAAAGGGGACTAAAATGAAAAGGGTCAAATTCTTAGAATATTTAAGGAGCTATTTTACCAAGTTTTTTCTGATTATTTTTCCCTTAATTAAAGATATTTTACCAAGTTAGTTAAGCTCTTTAAAGAAAATTCACATAACTTTTCTCTCAATTTTTCTCTCCACTCTATTCTCAGCCAAACACCCAAGTTTTCATCAAAATCCAGAGATGAGAAGTCTTTTAACTTGTATTTATGATTTGTAATTGATTAATTAACATTCTTTATACAAAATCTCATCTAAATCTTGTGTTTTCTTAGCTTTTATCAAACCAATTGAGGAAGAAATCTCACAATAGGGGTAAGGTCTGTGATCTCCTCTATTGTATGGTTCTTTATTGAAATTCCCAAGTATTTGATCATTGATTTACTGATTCTAAACTGATTTTGATGATTTATAGATCTTTGGTTGAGTAAATTGGGTAAAATTGATGTAACAAAGTAATTTTCGAAGTGGATCTTTTTTCCAGTGTTTAAGATTGATTTAATACATATTTTGAACATATTATGATGTTGATAAGTTGGTTTATCAATAGAATCCCGAAAGTCTTTGATCTGTAATTGTTTAGGTTGATATATTTGAGTTTTTGTGATGATATTCGAATGTAATCTTTGCTGGAAGTAAAAGAATGTTGGGAAAGGGTTTTTGGATGTTAATTAATGTTGATTGATGGGTTGAATCATTGTTTTATGGCTAGGTTAAGTTTCAGAAATGTTTGTTGATGATTTCGGTTTGTTTCGGATGGCTTCTAAGTGGGCAACCTGAGAGTTACAGGGTTTTTCTTTGAGGCAGTGGTTTGAAAGCACAATGATGCATTTATCCTCTGGTTTTATGTGTTTAAAACAGGGGATAATCAAGGCGACAAAGCTTGACATCGTTTGTTGCTTGCCGGGAGCTTGTATCATATTGGCAAGGAAGGCAAAGCATATCGGTGAGTGGAAACTGGTTTTAAATGCTTTATAAAGTTTGTTGGGAGTTTAGGGTAAGCGTGAGACACTTACCTAAGCTCAAAAGTAAGTTTCCCTTATTTTGCTCTTGATTATCGTCTTTGATATGAGCATGTTATTTGCATGTTTTGGTGATAAACATGGTATGATTTACTTACTGGTAATGCATGATTTTGAGTACATATGTAGGGGGTTTGAAAGTATATTAAATGCTATTGAGCATTGGTTTTCATTCCGACTGGGAATGGTGTTATTGCATTGGCAATGATATTTGCATATGTGGTGTTTTATGTAATGCATTTTAAAACAGTAAGTAAATGGTTTTGTAAATGATATATTGGCTATGTTACAAGGTGAGAGAACAATCAGATATAGTTGGCATGCCATAGGATTAAAGTGCACTATAAAATATGACAAATTCGATCATGGCCATGGGTCCTTGAGGTATGGCGGTTTAACAAGGCCACTCGGACTGTTGGGACATCATTTGGGGCTTGCGGTCTAACTAGGCAACCAAAATTGATGGCAATCTTGCAGTTTAACTAGGCAAGGAAGTAAAACTCGCGGTCTAACTAGGTGAGGTAATATAATCTTGCGGTTTAACTAGGCAAGGAAGTAAAACTCACGGTTTAACTAGGCTAGGTAATAATATCTTACGGTTTAACTAGGCAAGGATGTAAAACTCATGGGTTAACTAGACGAGGTTGTCAAATATTGCGGTTTAGCAAGGCAAAGATGGAAAACTTGCGGTTTAACTAGGCAAGGTTGGTAAACTTGCAGTGTAACTAGGCAAGGTTATTAAGCTCGCGGTTTAACTAGGCGAGGGTGTAAAATCTTGCGGTCTAACTAGGCATGATATGAAAAATCTTTGTATCCGATATGTGTGGATAGAGGGTAGTCTATCTAGGTCACTATAAATGCCAATATATGTGGAGGTCATGTGTTGAACTTATTTTTAATGCTTTAAGGTTTAAGCATGGTTTATGATTTAATGCTTTGAGGTTTAAGCATGGTCTATGATTTAATGCTTTGAGATTTAAACATGGTTTGTGATTTAATGCTTTAGGATTTGAGCATGGAATGTACATAGTGTTGCATAAAGGTTATTATGCTTTGATTCAGTTAGAATCATGGTTTAACTAGGCAAGGATGTAAAACTCATGATTTAAGCATATGGTTTTCAAATGGTTTTAATGCATCATTATGTTATGAGCATCCTCACTAAGCAACTGTGCTTACGCTCTCTTTTTCCTAATGATGTAAAACATTGAGGTTTGGGCAGCTATAGGCAAGGCTAAGTGATCCAAGGACATTTACAAGTTTGAGTATGAACTCGGTTTAAGTTTCCGTTCATAAAGCAATGTGTTCGCCATGGTTTTTGGATGTTGTAACTTTGTTTCCTTATAGATTTTGAGTATGTTTCTACGCTGGATTTTGAGGATGGTTGGTGTTGCTAAGTTTGATGTTAATCCTTGCTTATAGTTGTGGATGAATGGTTGCTTAGGTATGCATCTAAAGCTTCATTGTTGATTGCTGATAAGTGTTCAAAAGTACTATTTTTCTTACCCTTTTTACTCATATTATTGCTAGACTTAGGCTCATATTAGTTGCATAATTAGCCATTCATGCATTAATCCATGTTTCCTTCTATCGTTGAGCTTGATTACATAACTTGGTAGTTTTTGTGGGAAAAGATGCTGCTTTGGTGTGTTTTGTGTGTATATGCAGGATCACTTGCCAAAGCAAGACTAGAGCTAGTTGCCAGGGCAATGCATGAAGGATATGCCGAACTAGTTGCCAGGGCAATACATGAAGGAGACGTCGAGCCAGTTGCCATGCCAATTGTCGACAAGAGAAAAGGTGATATGGTAGTCGAAATTGATGACTATACAAGCCCAAGATGACGTGGAGCAAAGCCCAAACCCAAAGGAATTTGATTGCCATGCAGAGATTAAAGAAGATTTAAATTCCAAGAAGATAGGAGAAGTTCTAGTAGGAATACAATTATAATAAAGAATTATATTCTTTAAAGATAATTTAATTCCAACTTAAACTCCTCCTCAAAGAAGGACTTTGGCCTAGCCCTATAAATAAGATGGAGATTTCGACAATTGAGAGAGAGGAAGAGAGGGAATTTCGACAAGTCCAAGGAGGGCAAGAGGAGAGAATTTTCGACAAGCATCTAGGGCAAGGAGGATTTCGACAAGCCTCCTCCTTCATCCTTTTCTTTCTTGTTCGATTGGGTTCATGCTAGGGATTGTTTATCTTGTGTTTCTTTGGAACCTAGCCATGAACTAAATCTATTTGGCTATGGTTATTGTGTTTTGTGGTTGTGAGAAACTATTGGTTTTTGTTTAGGTAATAAGAGTTTGCACTTTTCTATTTCAAGGTTTATTCATTCTTGGTTCTTATTCTTGTTTGCGAGTGAATTGGGAGAGGATCTCGTGATTTCATCTATTTATCTAATATCGAGAGAGTTAGATTCAAGAAACGAATGAATATGATCTTTATTCAATCTATTGATGGTGAAGATTAATCCGGCTTAGGAATAAGTTAAGGATTTCAACGGCTAAGAGGAGCGCAAGATTGTTCGTTGTTCACCCTTGATTCACGCAGGGATGTATTATCAAGGCATGCACAAGTAGCTAGAGTTTTGACTTAGGGATAAGAAGAAACCATTGAAGAACGCTCTGCCGAACCTTGAAGGTTGCTGCCCAGACGCCCAACTAGTTGCCCAGGCAACCATCGATTAGTTGCCAAGGCAACCCCGTTGTGCAAGTTGCCACGGCAACTGAGTTGCCCGTGCACTCTTTTACCAAGACGATCCAATCGGCTATCACACCTCAACTCACGATAACCTGCCCTATCTCTCTCTCATTTGAATGCATCATTTCTTTTACTTTATTGCATTCTAGATTAGTCATTAGTTAAACTCCTATAATCCTTTACTTGTGTTTTTACTTTTATAGTGCAAGAGACTAGATTCTTGAAGTAGCACCAATCCCTGTGGAGACGATATCTTTTATACTATAACTTGCGACGTGTATACTTCCACATTTGCGTAGCACTTATTACGCGCAACAAGTTTTTGGCGCCGTTGCCGGGGATTGGCAATAGCGACTTTGTTTTTATTTTCTTGCACTTTCTTTTTACTTTTCTTGTTTAAAATTGAACGGGCTAACAAACTTTGGTTTTGCATTGGTGTATGACCAGGGCGAGACCAACTTCACCAGATTATCCCTTTGATCCAGAAATCGAACGAACCTTACAAAGACTTAGACGAAGGATAAGAGAAGCAATGGCAAATCAAGACGGCAATATGAATCAAGATGTTCAAGCAGGAGGAGGAGTGATTCTTGCACGAAACAGAACTATTCGAGACTATCTTGAAGAAGATCTTGATGGACTTAACCCAGGAGTTGTCGCACCTGAAATTGAAGCTAACCACTTTGAGTTGAAACCGATAATGTTTAATATGATCAACACAATAGGTCAATTTGGCGGCTCAGCAACTGAAGATGCACGGCAACATCTGAAATCTTTCCTTGAGATTTGCAACTCGTTCAAGATACATGGAGTCACCCCCGATGTCTTACGATTAAGATTATTCCCCTTTTCACTGAGGGATAGGGCGAAAGCATGGTTGAATAGCATTCATGCCAGATCCATAGCATCTTGGACTGATCTTTGTCGTGATTTCCTTGCTAGATTTAATCCTACAAATTTGACTGATAAGCTTCGTAGTGACATTACTTCTTTTCGGCAGGCAGATGATGAATCCATGTACGAGGCTTGGGAGCGATATAGAGAACTTCTACACAAATGCCCCCTATACGGATTCCCGATGTGGACTCAAGTAACAATGTTTTACAACGCCGTGAATACACCAACAAGGATGATGATAGATGCCTCGGCAAACGACATACTCCTAGATAAGTCGCCGGAAGAAGCAATGCAAATCTTAAACAGGCTGGCCAAGAATGATTATCAATTGCCATCTACTAGAAGAGGAGGAGTTAGACGCCAAGCCACAATACATGAACTAGGATCATCAGATTCAATTTCGGCACAATTGGCCACTCTAACCAAGATGGTCCAGAACATGCAAAAACCAAACAACACACATGAAGTCAAGGTAATGGATTCTTTTTGTGAGTTATGTGGCGATAACCATAATTCTTCTGAATGTATGCAGAATCCGGAATCCAGCTTCTATGTGGGGAATTACAATCGGAGCAATAACGTGATGTCCAATACATACAATCCATCTTGGAAAAAGCACCCAATTTTTTTATGGAGTAATCCCAACAATGCTCTAAACCAGAACAATCAGAATGCACAAGCATCGGGATTCCAGCAGAATATGCCACGACAACAGATGCCGCAGCAACAACCGACAACATCTAGATCTTTGGAAAATTCTCTAAATGCTTTTATGATGAAAACTAAATCTTATATGGCTGAGAATAGTAATTTCATAAAAAGAACCGATGCTTTTATTAACAGGACCGAGATGAGATTGTAAAACCAAGAGGCGGCAATAAAATCATTGGAAAATCAAGTTGGACAGTTTGCTCAAAATCTGAATACTAGACCGCAAGGAGGTTTACCTAGCGATACTGAAGTCGCAAAAAGAACTGGCCATGAGCAATGTAAGGCGATCACCACTAGAAGTGGCCAACAACTTAGAGAGGTTCAAACCCGCTCGTCAAACAAAACTCCACAAAAAGATCAAGATGAACCAGCGGCAAAGCCTCAGATGCTGAACCAGGAATTGCCGCGGCAACCAGCAATAAGCATGCCTCGACAACCGATGATAAAGACGCCTCAACAACTTGTGAAAAGCATGCCTCGGCAACTCCAGTTGTCCCGGCAATGCCATCATTCAGGTTTCAAACCAATGAAAGGATCGAAGATATCCGACTTCCACCACCATTCCCACAAAGGTTGAAGCGACAAAAGCAAGAATACCAATTCAAAAAGTTTCTTGATATCCTAAAGCAAGTCCACATCAACTTGCCATTGGTGGAAGCAATTGAACAAATGCCAAACTATGCCAAGTTTCTTAAAGGCATTGTGTCCAAGAGAACAAGGCTAGGAGAGTTTGAAACAGTTGCCGCAACAGAGGGATGCATGGCAATGTTGAACAATCGTATGCCACCCAAGTTGAAGGATCCCGGAAGTTTCACAATACCCTCTTCTATCGGAAATCACTATGTCGGGAAAGCTTTATGCGACCTTGGGGCTAGCATAAACTTGATGCCTAAATCGGTTTTCCAGAAACTAGGAATCGGGAAGGCAAGACCTACAACAGTTATGCTGCAGCTAGCCGACAGATCCTATGTGCATCCAGAGGGAAAAATCGAGGACATACTGGTAAAAGTTGATAAATTTATTTTTCCCTCTAACTTTATTATCTTGGATTGTGAAGCAGATGAGCATGCACCCATCATTCTCGGGAGACCATTCCTAGCAACAGGGAGAACCTTAATCGATGTTGAAAAGGGAGAACTCACAATGAGGGTGAATGACCAGCAAGTTAAACTAAATGTGTTCCAAACACTAAGGCATGCCGATGATCCAGAAGAATGCCAACTTCTTCATGCCACGACAGAGTTTAACTTTGATGAGGAATTTAGTTGCCTCGGCAACTACATTGCCGATCAAGAGGAACCTGAGAAGTATGAAGAACCGGTCGATGAGGAACAACAAGAAGAGGCAAATTGGCTAGTCAATCGACCAGGTACATACTTTGAACCACTCGACTACTCAGGTAAGAAGGTAAACTCGAAAAACCCTCTATTGAACAACCACCAATTCTTGAGTTGAAACAATTGCCAGAGCAACTAAAATATGCATACTTAGGAACCGATAATACATTGCCTATAATTATTTCTTCTAAGTTACAGCCTGAGCAGGAAAAGAAGCTGATCAAGATGTTGAAGCTACACAAAAAGGCATTAGGGTGGACAATTGCCGACTTGAAGGGAATTAGCCCGGCAGTGTGCATGCACAAGATTCTGTTGGAAGACGATAACAAGCCTTCAATTGAAGCCCAGAGGAGACTAAATCATGCCATGAAAGAGGTTGTAATGAAAGAAATCATCAAGTGGCTTGACGCCGACATTATATACCCTATCTCTGATAGTACATGGGTAAGTCCGGTACAATGTGTACCAAAAAAGGGAGGTATAACAATGGTAAGCAATGAAAATAATGAACTCATTCCAACTAGGACTGTGACCGGTTGGAGGGTTTGTAAGGATTATCGAAAGCTAAACAAAGCCACCAGGAAAGATCACTTCCCATTACCCTTTATTGATCAAATGCTTGACCATCTTGCAGGTAAACCCTTTTATTGTTTTCTTGATGGTTATTCAGGTTACAATCAAATTGCCATAGCACCAGAAGATCAAGAAAAGACAACCTTCACATGCCCATATGGTACTTATGCCCTCCGAAGGATGCCGTTCGGATTATGTAACGCCCCGGCAACCTTTCAAAGATGCATGATGGCGCTCTTTTCAGACATGGTCGAAGATTTCCTTGAGATCTTCATGGATGATTTTTCTATTTTTGGTAATGACTTCGACAGTTGTCTCGGAAATTTAGAGAGGGTGTTGGCAAGATGTGAAGAAACGGATTTAGTCCTCAATTGGGAAAAATGCCATTTTATGGTAGATGAAGGAATAGTGCTCGACCACAAGATTTCATCCAAGGGAATTGAAGTAGACAAAGCCAAGGTGGACGTGATCGAGAGCTTACCCCCACCAAGTTCGGTTAAAGGAATTCAAAGCTTTCTTGGACATGCAGGTTTTTACAGGAGGTTCATTCATAATTTTTCTAAAATCACTAAACCCTTGTGTAATCTGCTTGAACAGGATAAAGTCTTCGATTTTGATGATTCTTGCACCCAAGCATTCGAAACCCTAAAGAAAAAGCTTGTCTCGGCACTCATTGTCGTTCCACCAGATTGGACGCTACCTTTTGAGCTCATGTGTGATGCAAGTGATTGTGCGGTAGGAGCAGTCCTAGGCCAACGCACAGGTAAGACCTTCCATGTGATATACTACGCTAGTAAAACTCTTAATAGTGCTCAAGTGAATTCCACAACAACGGAAAAATAGTTACTAGCTGTAGTTTTCGCATTTGACAAGTTCTGATCCTATTTGATTAGTACAAAGGTAATTGTTCATACGGACCATTCGGCAATCAAATACTTATTTGCTAAAAAGGATGCTAAACCTCGTTTGATTCGTTGGATATTACTTTTACAAGAATTTGATATTGAAATTAAGGACAGAAAAGGAATAGAAAATCAAGTGGCCGATCACTTATCACGTTTGGAACGCAATAAGGAGGAGGACGCGGATCTTGAGATATGCGTTGCATTCCCGAATGAACAACTTTTAGTTACCTCGGCAACCCTCGACTCCGCAGCAGTCTTTGACGCGCACGCCTCGACAATTTTGGGAGCAGTCGCCACGGCAGCACATGCCTCGGCAATACCCTGGTACGCGGATTTAGTTAATTTCCTTGTTTGTGGTATTTTACCATATGGCATTACTCACCAAGGGAAGAAGCGGTTCCACCATGATGCTAAGCATTACTTTTGGGATGAGCCTCTTTTGTTTAAACAATGTGCAGATCAGGTTATACGCCGATGTGTCCCTGAAGAAGAGCAACATAATGTACTCCGGCAATGCCATTCTTCACCCTATGGAGGACATTTTGGAGGAAATCGTACCGCGGCCAAAGTGTTGCAATCCGGTTTGTATTGCCCAACATTGTACAAAGATGCCCAAGACTTTTACAAGCAATGTGATCGTTGCCAGAGGAGGGGCAATATCTCTAGACGACATGAGATGCCACTCCAAAACATCATCGAGGTGGAATTGTTCGATGTATGGGGGATCGATTTTATGGGACCTTTCCCATCTTCATTTGGCAACCTCTACATTCTACTTGCCGTCGACTACGTGTCTAAATGGGTTGAGGCAGCTGCAGTTCCCAACAATGATTCCAAGACCGTGCAACGATTCTTGCAGAAAAACATATTTACATGGTTTGGGATGCCGAGAGCAATTATCAGTGACGAAGGCAAGCATTTTGACAACAGACTAATTGCCAAGATGTTGCAACGCTTCGGCATATCACACAAGATAACCACGGCATATCATCCACAAACCAATTGGCAAGTAGAAATTTCCAACCGGGAATTGAAGGGTATACTCGAGAAAGTTGTAAATCCCTCTAGGAAGGATTGGTCATTAAGACTAGATGACGCGCTTTGGGCATATTGCACTGCATTCAAAACACCATTAGGTATGTCCCCCTTCTGACTTGTCTATGGCAAAACATGCCATCTACCGGTGGAAATCGAGCACAAGGCATACTGGGCAATCAAGACCGTGAATATGGATTGGGAAAGTGCCGGACAAAAGCGTTTGATGGATCTCAATGAGATAGAAGAATTTCGTGCACTCGCCTATAACAATGCACGAATCTACAAGGAGAAAACAAAGCGATGGCATGACAAGAAACTATTGCCACGGCAATTCACGCCAGGGCAACTAGTTCTCCTATTCAATTCTCGGCTAAGACTTTTCCCGGGAAAGCTGAAATCAAGATGGTCAGGACCATTCGAAGTCATCAAACCATTCTCCGATGGTGCCGTGATAATCAAGTCCATCTCTGACAAACATGAATTCAAAGTTAATGGACAAAGATTGAAGCACTACAATGGTGCCCATGTGGAACGTAACAAGGAAGTGGTCAACTTAGGAGATGCATGAGCATGCTCTCCCTTTTGACATTTTTATTTTTATTTATTTTTCGCTTAATTAGTTATTTTTTTTTTGAATTTTTATTTTTTTTATTTTTTTTATATATTTCTGATTATTAGTAGTTTTTAGGATAGATTTTTTTATTCTAGTTTAAGAATCCTATTACACATCTTTATTTATTTTCTTTATTAGTTTATCTTTAATTTTAATCCTTATTTGATTTGTCTTTGAATTGTAGGAAAAGAAGTTCAAGATAAAGAGGAATTCTAAACCAAGTAGGAAAACATCTTCAACAAGGAAACTAATGGGTTAAATCTAAGGCTTATATAAAGCCTCCAATTCACCCTAACCAAAACCCCTTGTCGACAACTCCTACCAAACTCTAAACCCTTTTTCGTTTTCCCCTAATCCCACCTACCTATCTTTTCTATAAAACCCATCACCCTAAACCTATTCCTACTTTCTATCTTGCAACTTGTAGTTTCTTTTCTTTTGTTTTCTTTGTTTTTACTCACAACCAAGATCATCCATGGCTTCCAAGATTAAACTTTTAGTTCATCCAAGTTCCTCCAAAGAACCAAGATACAAGAAGTTTGCTACACCGGTGGTTCAAGAAAGATTTCAATCCAAGTTTGAAAGCCGGAAGATTCATGAAGAACAAGGCTTTGAATACTCCAACTCTCATCAAGATTTCGGCCTTGAACCATTCATCTTCGAGAGGATTGCACATCAAAAGTGGCAAATCTTTTGCCATCAACCGGAACCGGGTAACATCTCATGGGTAAGATAATTCTATGCTCACTCACCTAACCCGGATAATCCTTATATTTTTGTTCGTGACAAGGCCATACTTATAAGTCCCGAAAGTGTCAACACCTTTTACGGACTTTACATTGAGAAGGACGAGCATCAAGCCTTCGTTGATCAAATCAATCCCAAGCAACTCGACAAGATGCTTCAAGAACTCACTCAACTGGGAACTCATTGGAACGACGGTAAATACAAGGGCACGGTAAATCGCCTTCAGCTTAAACCCGAGGCAAAACTATGGAATAAGTTTGTTAAAACTTCTTTAATGCCCACCACACACAATACTACCGTTGATATACCACGTCTTTTGCTCATACATTCTATTCTGCATAATCGCATCATTAACATTGGAAAAATTATTTGTGATGAGATTTTTGTATGTAGCTCAAAAGATAAGGGTTCTCTTTTCTTCCCTTGCTTAATTTCTAATCTTTGCAAGGAGATGCAAGTCCCAGGTGAGTCCACCGATGAAAAGGCCCTACCCAAGTCTGGTTGGAATCAAGCACTAATCTGAAAGCTAATGGGAGAGGCACCGGGAGATTCTTCAAGGCCTCCAATTGGCACGACAACTCCTGCCGCCCCGGTAATCCATAATGCCGAAGCACCTAACGCCATGGCAACTCGGCCACCAACCCCGGGACACTTTGAAGCACTTTTGCACCCATTGGCAAGCCACCTAAGGCAAATTGAAGACCGGAAACTAATGTTCATGCGGTACATGAAGGAGCACAACAATGCCATCACCCAAGTCATCCTAGAAAAGTACCCAGACAATCGCGTGCCGTTCCCAATCTTTCCCGCCGAGATCCTTGCCCCGGCAACCAATGAAGCAGTCGCCACGGCAACCTACATTGTGCACGTACAAGATGATGCCACGACAACCAACCCTGAAGATGCCACGGAAACCAAAGCTAAAGACATCCCGGCAACCACTGCAAAAGCCAAAGGTAAAGCACCTATGCCCGAATCAACTCCTACGGAATTATTTTTTGATTTTTCAGATTCGGACGAGTCCTCCATTGAACCAATAAAGACCACACCAATTGAATCCTCTAAGCGAAAAGCCAATGACATTGATGAAGAGGATGATGAGGACAACCTCGTACGAGGATCGATTCCACCACCGGCAACAAGAAAACAACCATCGCGTTCAAGCAAGAGAATCAAGACACCGACCAAAAGGAAACTAATCATCTACGATGACGAACTCTCGGAGTAAGTCCTCGTATGCATTTTTTTTTATTTTTTTTATTTTTATGCATGCATTGAGGTCAATGCCTTACTCAAGTTTGGGGGGGAATTGTTATTAGTAGTTATCATGTTTAATTACATTCATCTTAAGTATTACATTTAGGATGCATAAATTGCTTGCCATGCCTTTAATTGGAACAAGAATTGCTTAGATTTGATGAATATCCGATGATGACTTTGCCAATTCACTTAATTGATAGAATTTTTATTCTAGGATAACCATGGAAAAACTTAGAATTTTACTATGATGCTAAATTTGATGAAACACTGTTGTGGTTTGATTGATTTAAGGAATTCTAGTAAACTTAGGTTGATAATTAACAAATTGGGGGATTAGAATAAAAATTGGATGAATGCTAGAGGTGCCCGAAATTGACTCTAGCATGTGCTAAAAAAAATTGATCACTAGAGGTGCCCGAAACTGGCTCTAGTATGTGTTAAAAAATTTTGATCGCTAGAGGTCCCCGAAACCGGCTCTAGTCGAATAAATTAACTTAATGAAACTAAAAACTAGATACTAGAGGTGCCCAAAACTGGCTCTAGTTAAAACATGATATAAAGAACCCAATGAAGTAATTTGAAAACCTATTGTTTGCATAGAATCCGAAAAATCAACTTGCACACAACACCGCACACACTTACAACTCCGCACACACTTACAAGCAATAGTTCGAGTTTGGGGGTGTGATAAGTGTTCAAAAGTACTATTTTTCTTACCCTTTTTGCTCATATTATTGTTAGACTTAGGCTCATATTAGTTGCATAATTAGCCATTCATGCATTAACCCATGTTTCTTTCCATCGTTGAGCTTGATTACATAACTTGGTAGTTTTTGGGGGAAAAGATGCTGCTTTGGTGTGTTTTGTGTGTATATGCAGGATCACTTGCCAAAGCAAGGCTAGAGCTAGTTGCCAGGGCAATGCATGAAGGATATGCCGAACTAGTTGCCAGGGCAATACATGAAGGAGACGCCGAGCCAGTTGCCATGGCAATTGTCAACAAGAGCAAAGGTGATATGGTAGTCGAAATTGATGACTATACAAGCCCAAGATGACGTGGAGCAAAGCCCAAACCCAAAGGAATTTGATTGCCATGCAGAGATTAAAGAAGAATTAAATTCCAAGAAGATAGGAGAAGTTCTAGTAGGAATACAATTATAATAAATAATTATATTCTTTAAAGATAATTTAATTCCAACTTAAACTCCTCCTCAACGAAGGACTTTGGCCTAGCCCTATAAATAAGATGGAGATTTCGACAATTGAGAGAGAGGAAGAGAGGGAATTTTGACAAGTCCAAGAAGGGCAAGAGGAGAGAATTTTCGACATGCATCTAGGGCAAGGAGGATTTTGACAAGCCTCCTCCTTCATCCTTTTCTTTCTTGTTCGATTGGGTTCATGCTAGGGATTGTTTATCTTGTGTTTCTTTGGAACCTAGCCATAAACTAAATCTATTTGGCTATGGTTATTGTGTTTTGTGGTTGTGAGAAACTATTGGTTTTTGTTTAGGTAATAAGAGTTTGCACTCTTCTATTTCAAGGTTTATTCATTCTTGGTTCTTATTCTTGTTTGCGAGTGAATTGGGAGAAGATCTCGTGATTTCATCTATTTATCTAATATCGGGAGAGTTAGATTCAAGAAACGAATGAATATGATCTTTATTCAATCTATTGATGGTGAAGATTAATCCAGCTTCGGAATAAGTTAAGGATTTCAACGGCTAAGAGGAGCGCAAGATTGGTTGTTGTTCACCCTTGATTCACGCAGGGATGCATTATCAAGGCATGCACAAGTAGCTAGAGTTTCGACTTAGGGATAAGAAGAAACCATTGAAAAACGCTCTGCCGAACCTTAAAGGTTGCTGCCCAGACGCCCAAGTAGTTGCCCAGGCAACCATCGATTAGTTTCCAAGGCAATCCCGTTGTGCAAGTTGCCACGGCAACTGAGTTGCCCGTGCACTCTTTTACCAAGATGATCCAATCGGCTATCACACCTCAACTCACGATAACCTGGCCTATCTCTCTCTCATTTGAATGCATCTTTTCTTTTACTTTATTGCTTTCTAGATTAGTCATTAGTTAAACTCCTATAATCCTTTACTTGTGTTTTTACTTTTACAGTGCAAGAGACTAGATTCTTGAAGTAGCACCAATCCCTGTGGAGACGATATCTTTTATACTATAACTTGTGACGTGTATACTTGCACATTTGCGTAGCACTTATTACGCGCAACAATTGCCATGTTGTGATGGTTGAGCAAGTTTATTATGTTGTACGGGTTGTGTTGTTATGATGCATATGCTGAGATTGACCATTTTGGGATGTTTGGCAAAGTGATTTTAGTAAGCATGCCTTTAGAATATCATGGGATGTATGAATGCCTTTAGCATCTTGATAGTGTTGTATGAGAGCTTTTCGCATTATGGAATGGTTTCGATTTGAAATAAGCATGTTAAACCAGTCACTTGTGACCATTCAGGTCCAGGTGTACCGGTACGCGTGTTTACATATCGGTACGGGAAGCCATTTTAGTCTTGTGTACAAAAATGCTTTTTAAGAGTAGCGTACTGATACTCGGGTTTGTGTATTAGTGTGGGAAGGCTGAGTTTGGCATGGGGTTTTGGTACACGGGTTTGAGGATCTGTAGGAGCCTTTGGTTTTGGTAAGGCGTATCGGTACGCAGGGTCGTACCGGTACGAGAGTTGGCTAATGGAATTTTTAGGATTTGAAATGGCTAGGGCGTACCGATAGTCAAATGTGTGTATCGATACCCGAGGCAGTTAAGTTAGTTAATGGCTTTGGTGAAGTTCTGTTTTCTTTCATTTTGTTCCTTGATTGATATGGGCTCAATTGTATGAGTATGAAGGATTTTTTGAGCTGATTTTTGTCATGTGAGCATGTAATCTGACAAATTAAAGGATGGTAATCTTAAATTCACATTTGGCCATGTAATTTAAAAGTTTTGCATTTTGGTCCCGAAAATGTATGTTGTACAATTGAACGCCTTACCATGAAATGTTTCCTTTGAAAATCACCCTCTATGAGTATGTACACATAGGATTAATAATGTGCATTTAGACAAGATAAAAAGAAAATAACAAGCTGATTTTCATAATTCTCTCAGGTTTGATTTAGAAAACCTAATGTAGTTCTTTTGGTTTGGTCGGGCGTCTAGGCCAGGTCAAGTGGGTTGCATGTACATTCCTGAAGCTGTGTGGCACCGGGCATCACCCATTGAGTGCATGTTCCTAAAGCTGTGTGGCATCGGGCCTTACCCTAGGTTTGTTGGTATGATGCATATGTGCCGTGTGAGATCAATGCTTTCCCATTGTATGCTATATGTTTATGCGGCTAGAGTGTTGGAGTATGCCCAATGACCAATCATAAGATGATTGTAAAAGACATATTTATTTTATCTTGTTTATTAATATAAAGCCATTGTTATTATTTTAGTCTTTATTCTGCGCATAAATAAATAAACTGAATTATAATAAAGTCCTTAGAATAATATGGTTATTCTTAAATGTCCTTAGTCGAGTATTATTGTGGGACACACGTACTGATACGCTAAGCCTAGAATAGCTTACTCGTACGAAAATAGGGACAGGTGGTACTAGCTGGCACAGGTGGTACTAGCTCTACTCCCTCAGGTGGATTAGGTGGGGGTGGTGGCAGTGGCAACCCTCTAGGAGGTACAACTTCTCCTTCATCATCCTGCCCAGCGGCAGCAGCAATCGCACTAGATCGCAACTCTCTCCTTGGTCCCATCGTGCTAAAATATATCTAAGGCATGATAATCATTTCAAAACAAAACAGTCAGGCCAGCCTCACGAAAGGATCCAAGACTTTCCATTTCAAAAATCAAAACTTTTCAGACTATAATAATAAGGCAATGGGTACCCCCAAGCTTCCTCGGTATGGCATTTACAACCAACATACATATATCAATCACCGTGCATATCAACCAGCGTACATATAACAATCACCGTATAAATCAAACAAGAAAGCATAACTCATGGCAACAACACAACCACCTCCTAACGAATCAAACCTGGCTCTGATACCACCAAATGTACCCCTTTGACCCGGTCTAGCCTCCAGTCCGAATCAAAGAAGCTACATTAGGTTTCCCGAAGCAAACCAAAAAGATACCTAAAACCCAGTCCATTTTTTTCTTTCTATCTTATCTATAAGCCAATTATTACAGCTATATGTTCATGCAGATAACAAGTGTAACCCCGAATCAATCAGGCATCAGTTTGACATCCAATTGACCAAACTTACAATTTAGGGACCAAAGTGTAATTTGACACGTTATAGGACAAAAACCCACATTTTAAGTTACCAACCTTAATTTAGTCATGTTTCATGCATATGTCTCAAATTTCAGCTCAAACCAATCATTTTATCACATATAATTGCATTGGCAATATTCAATGACTAAATTGTAAGAAGGACAAAACTACTCGAGAGACATTTATTGAAAATTAGTTGTCCGTACCGATATAGGTATGCCTGTATCGATACGGTTTAAAATACTACATTTCGATACACCACATTGTCATTTCGATATGCCTAACGGAATTACCTAACTTTTGAAATGTTGTATATCGTACCGATATGGCTCTTTAGATGTTTCGATACGCGGGCTCGAGTTGTAAAAGTGAATTCCAGAGGCTAAAACTCGTACCAAAACGCCTATACTCGTATCGGTACGCCTGGCCAAAATTGCCTAGGCGTATCGAAACACACAATACATGTACCGATCCCACAAGCCTGATTTCGCCTAGCCGTATCGATACGGTCCCTCACGTATCGATACGTCTGGGCCTATAATGTCACATTTTGCACATTTTTCATCTCAAAATCATACTTTAATCAACCCAACATGCTTTAAACACAATACCGACATGCAAAACATATCACAAGCCAACCAACAACACTAGTTTAACAACACAACAAGGCTTCATGCTTCAAAAGGAAATCTATAGGAATTCTTCCTAACTTTGCATTCAAGCAACATACCAAAAGATAAACCAGCACCAAAATCAATCCTTAAAATGCCATTTACAACCCAAAAGCAACCAAAGATACATGCTCAAACAGGGAGTTCAACATAACATCTCCCAAAACCAAAACAAATACCCCATTGCCCTAATTAATTATAGTCTAGTCTTTAACATACTAAAGAAACAAGTCTTGCTAAGATCCCCTTGCTTCTTGCTGCCTTTTGAAACTTTAATTATCTGCATTGATGGACAATAAGAGTGTAAGCACACTAGGCTTAGTGAGGAATGCTCAAAAACCAACACCATCAATGCATTTAAAACCATACGCTTAAGACCATCCTTTAAAACATCATCATCATGCCTCTTTGAAAACATGCACTTTACATCATTAAAAACGAGCATACTAATCCATATGCTACATGTATCATTAACCAACAGCAAGTCACATTGCTAACCCTCTACTTAATCCTTCCCATGCATTATTACCAAATACAAAGCTTAAGGAGAAACATGTATAAATCACATTATACAACATAAAGCATTTCAATGATACATTAACAATTATATTGACTTTCAAGTGATCATTTAACAAGTCCAATATCAAAAGAGTTCATCGGATACACAGATTCAACAAGTGTTAACCCAACACTTCAAGCCATCTCAACTGGAATAGCGATACAATCACAATCCCAGTACAATAACAACTGGGTACAATAATAATCGGGTACAATCTCAACCCATAGGGATACCAATCCCTCTCATCGGTTAGATGCTTAACCCACCAATGGGAGTATTCGATACCATTAAACCCCTCTACTGTTAGGGTACCTAGATGGAGTATTCGGTACACAATATAAACCCTTCAATATCCAAGGTGACTTATTTATAGTGCACTCAATCCTATGGCCGGTCAACTATATCCGATAACAATTTTAAAACCACATCATTTGCCAATATAATTAACCATTACAACATTTACCTTACTGTTTTAACAAACATTAAACCATGCCATTTCCAAAGCAATAACCATGCTTTAAAACAAGTATAAACCATACTTACAAGGATCACTTACCATGTGCATCCTTCAGCATTTCATGCTTAAAAATAGTATATCAAATACTTTAAAACATGCATAAACAATAGGTAACACATAAATAAAACAAGTGCATAAACCATTTTAAACTAGCACGACCGAGAGAGAAAACCACTTTATACTCACTTTCGGGTCATAACTCCCAAAACTCTGTTCTCAAATCATCAAAACACTTTAAACCACGTTTTCACTCACCGATACGCGAAACTTTGATTCGCCGACACGAAACCTAGCATCCGAAGCCTCCTACTCTTCTCCAATCACTTCCGGATCAACCTCCCCTTTTTTTACCACACAACAATAGAGGATTAATGCATCATAATGCATTCTAAACCCAGCAAACACAATCCTTCTCGGATTTCCACAAAACCCTCACAATTAACCCTCCACAACAACTGAAAATATAACCAAAACACTTCGATTCACAACCAAGCCAGCATCTATCAACCTAGCATCATTTCCAACATTAAAACACATCTAAAAACAGATCCAAAACAAGCTACTTCCTCCAGCAACCATACAACCACAAAAATACCACAAAACCTCAAAACTAACAACATAAACAAATAGAGATTCTTAAGTTTTGGGATTCCATTGATAAAAATCACTTATCAACATTATTAATCATCCAAAATATAAATCAAATCACCATTACTTACTGGAAATCAGATCCAATTGCGAATCAACTCATTTTCCTCAAAGAACTTATTAAATCATTAGAAAATCATCAAAATCAGATTAGAAACACAAAAACAAGGATCAAATGCTTGAGAATTTCAATAAAGAACCATACAATAGAGGAGATCTTGGACCTTACCCCTATTATGAAGTTTCTCTCTCAATTGATTCGTGAAAAGCTAAGAAAACACAAGATTATTGTAAGATTTTGTATAAACAATTTGAAACAATAAAATCAAGTTAGAAACCAAATCACCTCTGGAAATTTGATGAAAAACTGAGTGTATGGCTGAGGAGAGAATGGAGAGGAAAAGTTGATAGAAAATGATGTGATTTTTGTTTTAGAAAAGATAACTAACTTTTTAACAAAATCCTCTTAAATTATTAATTAAACCACATGTTAAAATAAGTCAAATCAAGGGAGAAATCATCAGAAACCAATTGGTAAAATATCTCCTTAAAGATTCTAAGTATTTGACCCTTTTCATTTTAGTCACTAGAAAATCATAGTTTTCAAAACTTTCATTTTGGTCACTAACCAAAATGTCCTTCTTTCAAAACCCATTTTTCAAAATTGATTCCACCATTATGAAATACATAATTAATAATGATTTTAAGCATTTTTCCATAATTTTTCCAGCACCAAAAATATACGATCCCGAAACTGACTCGAATCTCTACTCCAGTCCACTGAACCGTCTAATAGACCCTCTAAACCGCTAAGCCCTAAAATCTGGGCATTACATTGGGCGTTTTTGAAGAAAGCATACACCAAGAAAGCTTCTAGAAAAGGCCTAGAGTGGCCTACATCCATCTCAAAAGCTTGGCACAACATTCTAGGAGGTTCTGGAGGTTCTACTCAAGTCTAGACTCGTCCGGAAGGCCTTATAAGACCCTGGAAGAATTTGGAATGCTCGGGAATACTCCGGACGTCTCTGGAACTTTCTAGAATCTTTTAGACACTTAGTGTAATGCCCTAATTTTTGGGCCTAGCAGTTTTGGGGGTTATTAGACGGTCCGGTGGACCGGGTTAGAGATTTGAGTCAGATTCAGTATAATATATTTTTCGGTGAGATAAAAATATGGAAAATAGTAAAAAAATAATCTTTTAATATATAATGATTTTTGGTGGAATCAATTTTGGAAAATGAGTTTTGGAAGTCGGACATTTTGGCTAGTGACTAAAATGCAAGTTTTGAAAACTGTCATTTTCTGGTGACAAAAATGAAAAGGGTCAAATTCTTAGAATCTTTAAGGAGCTATTTTACCAATTTTTTTCCTGATGGTTTCTCCCTTAATTAGACTTATTTTAACATGTGTTTTATTATTTAATTAAAGGAGATTTTTGGTTAAAGGGTGGTTATTGGTTTTGGAAAATAAATCACGTTATTTTTCTCTCCATTCTCTCCTCAGCCAAACACTCAAGTTTTCATCAAATTCCAGAGGTGAGGTGATTTCTAACTTGATTTTATGGTTTCAAATTGTTTAACTAAGATTGTTTATACAAAATCTTACATTAATCTTATGATTTTTAGCTTTTATCAAATCAATTGAGGGAGAAACTTCACAATAGGGGTAAGGTTTGAGATCTCCTCTATTGTATGGTTCTTTACTAAAATTTCCAAGTATTTGATTGAATATGTTTTCTGGTAATTAAGGATGATTTAATTCATATTGTGGATGTTTTATAATGTTGATAAGTTGTTGTTGTTAATGGAATCTCGAAACTCTTGAATCTCTAATTGTTTAGGTTGCTAGATTTGTGTTCTTGGGGCGTTTTGGTGTCTGCGTGAATGTAGGGGATGTTAGGTTGACGTGATTCTGTTTTTAGGTGTTAATTATTGATAAAAGTGGCGTTAGATTGTTAAGTTGTGGCTGGGTTGTGTTGGAGAAGGTTTTGATGATGATTTCGGTTGTTGTGGATGGGTAATCTTGTGAGGATTGTGGAAGTCCGAAAGGATTTGTTAATGCAGTGTCTTGAATGCATTGAGATGCATTAATCCTCTCTTGTGTCGTGGTCAAAGCATGGGAAGTTGATCCGGAAGGGATTCGTGAAACGTTGGAGGCTCCAGACACTTGATTTCGCATCGACGAATCGAGGTTTCACGTATTAGTGAGTGAGAACGTGGATTCCAGCATTGGAATGTTTTAAAGGTGGTTTATGGGAGTTTAAACTTAGCTTTACACTCTGGTTTAAACTCGAAAGTAAGTAAAAGTGGATTTTCTCTCTCGGTCGTGCTAGTAGGAAATGGTTTTATGCACTTGTTTTGATTTACATGTTACCTACTGTTTAAGCATGATTTAAAGTATTTGATTTATTGTTGTTGAGCATGAAATGTTTAAGAATGCACATGGTAAGTGATCCTTGTAAGTATGTGGTTTATACTTGTGTTTTAAAAAAATTTTGTTGCTTTGGAAAACGGTTTGGTTAATGCTTGTTTAAGATAGTGAGGTAAATGGTAAATTGTTAATTATATTGGCAAGGATGTGGTTTTAAAATTGTTATCGGATATAGTTGGTCGTCCATAGGATTGAGTGCACTATAATAAGTTACCTTGGAAGTTGAGGGGTTTAGATCTGTGTACCGAAAACTATATCCAAGTACGCTAACGATAGAGGGGTTAAATAGTACTAAAAACTCCTATTAATGGATTAAGCGTCTAATCGATGAAAGGGGTTGGTGTCCCTAAGAGTTGTGTAAGTACCAGTTGGTAATGTACTGCGATTGTTATTGTATCACTATTCCGGTTGGGATGGCTTGAAGTGTTCGTTGAACACTTGTTGAATCCGTGTATCCAATGAACTATTTTGGTATTGGACTTGTTCAATGATCACTTGTAAGTCAATATAATTGTTAATGTATCATTGAAAGGTTTATGTTGTATAATGTGATTTATACATGTTTACTCTTTAAGCTTTGCATATGGTTGTTATGCATGGGAAGGCTTGAATTTAGGTTAGCAATGGGATTTGTTGTTGGTTAATGATACATATAGCATATGGTTTAATATGCTGGTTTTGAAAGTGTTAAGTGCTTGGTTTTTAAGGCATGATGTTTTATATGATGAAAAGTAGAACTTAAAAAGAGATTTTTAGTATGTTCTGGACAATGGTTTTAAATGCCTTGATGGTATGTTGTATTTGAGCACTCCTCACTAAGACTAGTGTGCTTACACTCTCTTTGTCCATCAAAGTAGAATTAAGGTCTCGGAAGGTAGCAAGAAGCAAGGGGATCCTAGCAAGATTTGGCTAATAAAGTATGTTTGATTAGACTATAAGAATAAAGGCAATGGGGTACTTGTTTTGGTTTGGGAGATGTTTTGTTGAACTCCCTGTTTGAGCATGTTTGCCTTGTTGCTCTTGAGTTGTAAATGGCCTTTAAAGTTTGTTTTCGGAGATGGTTTACATTTTGGAATGTTTCTTGGATGAAAAACTAGGATGTATGCCTATAGATTACATTTAATGAGTGATGCCATGAAAAGTTGATGATATGCTAGGAATGGTTGAGCCATGATCATTGAAAACATGTTGGTTATGTATTAGAGGATTGATAGGATGTTTTGTGTGGTTAAAAAGCATGTTTGATAAGCTAAATCGAACCAGAAATGTACAGGCGTACCAGTACACTACTTGGCGTTTCGATACGGTTGGGCATTTCCAGGCAGAGGGTTTTGATACGGGTGCTAGTTGTTCTGATACGCCCAGGATATTTTGGCCTACCGTACCGGTATGGGTGGGGGTGTTCTGGTATGGGTTTTAGCCACTGGAATCTTCTTTTAACCCAAGTCTTGCGTACCGAAACACCACTATCCGTATTGGTACGGTCTATAAAGTAATTTCAAAAGTTTATTTTTACCGTTGGGCGTATCGCTACGGGGAGCTGTGTATCGAAACGAGATGTTTTAAATCGTATCGGTATGGTTTAACCCGTACCGGTACGGGTGGCAGGTAAGTCTGTTATTGTCTTGGAAATATGGTTTTGTTTTCTTACATTTTAGTCCCTGAGTTTTGTATATACAATTAAATGCCCTTGAGTGATCGTATTGAGCTAACATTTGAGATGTATGATTGAATCCTGATTAATTAAGGTTGGGTAATATAAAAATGAGCTTTAATCCTGTAATTTTTTGGAATTTCAATTTGGTCCCTAAATTGCATTTGAGACCAATTGGATGTCAAATCGATGCCCGATTGAGTTGGGTTTTCATCTGCTGTTAGCATGAACATGTAGGATATTAGTTAAGCATCTAGACAAGATAAAGGAAAAAATAGTCACGTTTTGGGGTTTCTTCTCTCAGTTTACCTCGTTAAACAAATGTGACTCGCTCGGGTCGACCTAGCGGGATTGAGCTAAAATTTGAGATGTATGATTGAATCCTGATTAATTAAGGTTGGGTAACATAAAAATGTGCTTTAATCCTGTAATTTTCTAGAATTGCAATTTGGTCCCTAAATTGAATTTGAGACCAATTAGATGTCAAATTGATGCCCGATTGAGTTGGGTTTTCATCTGCTGTCTGCATGAACATGTAGGATATTAATTAAGCATCCAGACAAGATAAAGGAAAAAATGGTCACATTTTGGGGTTTCTTCTCTCAGTTTACCTCGGTAAACCTAATGTGACTCGCTCGGGTCGGTTTGGCGATTAGGTCGGGCTGAGGGGGTTACATTTGTTGGTATTAGAGCCAGGTTTGTGAAAGGTTTGAATGTTGTATTTGATCGTTGCTGTTGTTTGTTATGAGCGGTGCTTATTTGTTATGTTTGTTGACAATTGGGAAATAGACATGACCGTTGTGATGTTGTTTTGCATTAAAACCTGAAGTTGATATGCACAGTGATTGAGATATGTACGCTGATTGTTTATTTTAAGTTGGGAAAATTTGGGAAACCCATTACCTTATTATTATAGTCTGAAAAGTTTTGATTTTTGGAAATGAAAGTCTTGGATCCTTGCTTGAAGCTGGTCTGACTGTTTCGTTTTGAAATAATTATCATGCCTTAGATATATTTTTAGCATGATGTGACCGAGCAGAGAGTTGCGATCTAGTGCGATTGTTGTTGCCATTGGGTAGGGTTTTGAGGGAGATGTTGTGCCTCATAGAGGGTTGCCACCGCCCTCACCTATTCCACCGGAGGGAGTGGAACAAGTACCACCTGCGCCGGCTGGGCTAGGGATGGGTGATATGGCATCATTTATACAGGCCATGACAGGTGCTTTTCAGGCAGCAGTTGCGGATGTTCATGTGCCAGAACCACCGGTGGTTGGGCAAGGGTTGCCGCTTGAGCGTCTTTCACAGTTTAGGTAGAGTTGAGTTCCAAGGGTTATCGCCTAAGGCCTATGAGGGCTGGTTGGCTAGTATTGAGAGGATGCTAGGCCAGTTGGGGTGTACCGGTGCTCGTAAGCTAGGCTGTGCTATTTCCCTGCTGCAGGGTGATGCCTATACATGCTGGACTACCACGATAACCGGTATGGCGATCGAAGATATGATCTGGGAGTTATTCTATGAGGCCTTTTAGAAGAAGTTTTTGGGAGTCCGATATCAGGATGATAGGACGCGCGAGTTTATGGCTCTAGTGTAGGGTAGTATGCATGTTATATCGGTGGAGGAGATTGAGTTGAGACCAGACCTATCTTATGATGAAGAACCGGTAGAGATTCTTAACATCAGCAATAAGGTACTGCATGGCAAGACAGTAGAGCTTGTTAAGGTGTTGTGGAGGCACTGCGGTGTTGAGGAGGCCACGTGGGAGCGCAAGTCGGATATGTTGAAACAGTTTCTGCACCTGTTTCCTCTAGTTAATTTCTGGGACGAAATTTCGTAAGTAGGGGAGAGTTGTAACACCCCGATTTTTGGCCCCAACAGTTTTGGGGGTTATTAGACGGTTTAGTGGACCGGGTTAGAGATTCGAGTCAGATTCGGGACAATATATTTTTTAGTGAGATAAAAATATGGAAAATAGTTAAAAATCATCTTTTAATATATAATGATTTTTGGTGTAATCAATTTTGGAAAATGAGTTTTGGAAGTCAGACATTTGGCTAGTGACCAAAATGCAAGTTTTGAAAACTGTGATTTTCTAGTGACTAAAATGAAAGGGTCAAATTCTTAGAATCTTTAAGGAGTTATTTTACCAATTTGTTTCTGATGGTTTCTCCCTTAATTAGATTTATTTTAACATGTGTTTTATTATTCAATTAAAAAAGATTTTTTGTTAAAGGGTGGTTATTGGTTTTGGAAAATAAATCACGTTATTTTTCTCTCCATTCTCTCCTCAGCCAAACACTCAAGTTTTCATCAAATTCCAAAGGTGAGATCGTTTCTAACTTGATTTTATGGTTTAAAATTGTTTAACTAAGATTGTTTATACAAAATCTTACATTAATCTTGTGTTTCTTAGCATTTATCAAATCAATTGAGGGAGAAACTTCACAATAGGGGTAAGGTCCGAGATCTCCTCTATTATATGGTTCTTTACTGAAATTCCCAAGCATTTGATTCTTGATTTTGTGTTTCTAATCTGATTTTAATAATTTTTCAATGGTTGATTGAGTTATTTGGGGGAAATGAGTTGATTCACAGATTAAATCTGTTTTCTGGTAATTAAGGATGATTTAATTCATATTGTGGATGTTTTATAATGTTGATAAGTTGTTGTTAATGGAACCCTAAAACTCTTGAATCTCTAATTGTTTACGTAGCAAGATTTGTGTTCTTGGGGTGTTTTGGTGACTACGAGAATGCAGGGGGTGTTAGGTTGATGTGATTTTGTTTTTAGGTGTTGATCGTTGATAAAAATGGTGTTAGATTGTTAGGTTGTGGCTGGGTTGTGTTAGAGAAGATTTTGATGATGATTTTGGTTGTTGTGGATGGGTAATATTGTGAGGATTGTGGAAATCCGAAAGGATTTGTTAATGCAGTGTCTTGAATGCATTGAGATGCATTAATCCTCTGTTGTGTTGTGGTCAAAGCAGGGGAAGTTGATCCAGAAGTGATTGGTGAAGCGTTGGAGGCTTCAAACACTTGATTTCGCGTCGGCGAATCGAGGTTTCGCGTATTGGTGAGTGAGAACGTGGATTCTAGCATTTGAATGTTTTAAAGGTGGTTTATGGGAGTTTAAACTTAGCTTGACACGCTAGTTTAAACTCGGAAGTAAGTAGAAGTGGATTTTCTCTCTCAGTCGTGCTAGTAGAAAATGGTTTTATGCCCTTGTTTTGATTTACATGTTACCTACTATTAAAGCACGATTTAAAGTATTTGATATACTATTGTTGAGCATGTAATGTTTAAGGATGCATATGGTAAGTGATCCTTGTAAGTATGTGGTTTATACTTGTGTTTTAAAGCATGGTTGTTGCTTTGGAAAACGGTTTGGTTAATGCTTGTTTAAGACAGTGAGGTAAATGGTTAATTATATTGGCAAGTGATGTGGTTTTAAAATTGTTATCGGATATAGTTGGTCGGCCATAGGATTGAGTGCACTATAATAAGCTGCCTTGGATGTTGAAGGGTTTAGATCCGTGTACCAAAAACTCCATCCGAGCATTCTAACAGTAGATGGGTTAAACAGTACCGAAAACTCCTGTTAGTGGATTAAGCGTCTAACAGATGAAAGGGGTTGGTGTCCCCAAGGGTTGCGTAAGTACTCGGTTGGTAATGTACTGCGATTATTATTGTATCGTAATTCCCGTTGAGATGGCTTGCAGTGTTGGTTGAACACTTGTTGAATCCGTGTATCCGATGAGCTCTTTTGGTATTGGACTTGTTTAATGATCACTTGTAAGCCAATATAATAGTTAATGTATCATTGAAAGGTTTATGTTGTATAATGTGATTTATACATTTTACTCTTTAAGCTTTGCATATGGTTGTTAAGCATGGGAAGGCTTGAATTGAGGTTAGCAACGGGATTTACTATTGGTTAATGATACATGTAGCATATGGTTAATATGCTGGTTTTGAAAGTGTTAAGTGCATGGTTTTTAAAGCATGATGTTTTATATGATGAAAAGTAGAACTTAAAAAGGGATTTTTAGCATGTTTTGGACAATGGGTTTAAATGCATTGATGGTATGTTGTATTTGAGCGCTCCTCACTAAGCCTAGTGTGCTTACACTTTCTTTGTCCATCAATGCAGAAAATTAAGGTCTCGGAAGGCAGCAAGAAGTAAGGGGATCCTAGCAAGACTTGGCTAACAAAGTATGTTTGGATTAGACTATAAGAATAAAGGCAATGGGGTACTTGTTTTGGTTTGGGAGATGTTTTGTTGAACTCCCTGTTTGAGCATGTTTGCCTTGTTGCTCTTGAGTTGTAAATGGCCTTTAAAGTTTGTTTTCGGAGATGGTTTACATTTTGGAATGTTGCTTGGATGAAAAACTAGGATGCATGCCTATAGATTACATTTAATGAGTGATGCCATGAAAAGTTGATGATATGCTAGGAATGGTTGAGCCATGATCTTTGAAAACATGTTGGTTATGTATTAGAGGCTTGATAGGGTGTTTTGTGTGGTTAAAAAGCATGTTTGATAATCTAAATCGAACCAGAAATGTACAGGCGTACCGGTACGCTACTTGGCGTTTCGATACAGTTTGGCATTTCCAGGCATAGGGTTTTGATATGGGTGCTAGTCATTCCGATACGCCTAGGCTATTTTGGCCTAGCGTACAGGTACGGGAGGGGGTGTTCGGTACGGGTTTTAGCCAGAATTTGCTTTTTAACCCAAGTCTCGCGTACCGAAACACCACTATCCGTATCGGTACGGTCCACAAAGTAATTTCAAAAGTTCATTTTTATCGTTGGGCATACCGGTACGGGGAGCTGTGTACCAAAATGAGGTGTTTCAAACCGTACCGGTACGGATTAAACTATACCGGTGCGGGTGGCAGGTAAGTCTGTTATTGTCTTGGAAATGAGGTTCTGTTTTCTTATATTTTAGTCCTTGAGTTTTGTATATGCAATTAAATGCCCTTGAGTGATCGAATTGAGCTAAAATTTGACATGTATGATTGAATCCTAATTAATTAAGGTTGGGTAACAAAAAAATGAGCTTTAATCCTTTAATTTTCTAAAATTTAAATTTGGTCCCTAAATTGCATTTCAGACCAATTGGATGTCAAATCGATGCCCGATTGTGTTGGGTTTTCGTCTGCTGTCAGCATGAACATGTAGGACATTAATTAAGCATCTAGACAAGATAAAGAAAAAAAATGGTCACGTTTTGGGGTTTCTTCTCTCGGTTTACCTCGGTAAACCTAATGTGACTCGCTCGGGTCGGTCTGGCGACTAGGCCGGGCTGAGGGGGTTGCACTTAAGGACATATGTAGATGCTTATAGAGGTATCTAGAGTTCTCTACACCCTTGTAAATATCTCATAGATACTAGGGTAGTCTAGAATCATCCTTTAAGTAGGTGAAGTCCTATAAATAGGACCACTCCCATCATTTGTTAGGCATCCAAGAAAGCCAAACACTTCTAAGCCTTGTACAAGTTCTCTCAAAACTTAATACAAAGTCCATTTTCATTCCCTTCAAAATATTTCTTGCCTTATCAAGTCTTTCCTTTCTAGCCATTGCGTTTGTGTGAATTAAGGCTTGTTAGCATAGCTCAGGAGTGCTAACGCCGCACGGATCGTTTAGAGAAGTTAAGTCTGCGATAGTTGGTATCAGAGCGACGTTCGGGACAATGGGAAGATTGGCAAGAATCAAGTTGTTAGCTCAACTGAGACGGAGATCATGCAAGAGCCACGAGGGCGGGAAGAGACACTCAATCCCACTACGACAAGGCTGCGAGCCAAGTCTAAGGATTTACTCTCTAGCTATGAGTCTCGTATAACCCACGTGGAGGAAGGCGTGAGGGCATAGGTGCCCAGGTGGACGACCTTTACCAGTGGGTAGAAGGCCTCGAGGCAGAGGATGCCGAGATCCACATGATCGTGAAGGCCATGATGGTCAATCTAGAGGAGACCATGCAAGCAGAGATGGGGGAAATCTGTGACCTGTTCATGGGGGAGCTCTCGAAAATGCGTAATTCTCTCCAAAACGAGATTGACAACACTCATGCCCAGCTTGAGGCATTACAAGGAGAGGTTGCCTTATGCAAGCGCGCCATGCCAGTAGGGCCAAGCACTATGGTCAAGACTAGAAGGGTCGAGGTGTTAAAGCCAAAGTCCTTTGCGGGATCACGCAACGCAAAAGAAGTAGATAACTTCTTATATGGCCTAGAACAATACCTTGCAACTGTCGCCGTTGTGGAGGAGGCCTCCAAGATTCAAACCGCAGCTCTATATCTCACCGACACAGCCATGCTTTGGTGGAGGAGAAGGCACACAGATGTTGAGAAAGGTACATGCACTATCTCTACTTTCGATGACTTTAAAGAGGAGCTTAAAAGGCAATTCTATTCGAAGAATGCCGAGGATGAGGCAAGAGCCCACTTGCGAAGACTAAAACAATCGGGGAGCATTCGCGACTATGTCAAAGACTTCACTAACTTGGTGCTTGAGATCCCCGATATCTTCGAGAAGGACTCGCTCTTTAATTTCATGGATGGACTCCAACAATAGGCTAAAACTGAACTAAGGCATCGTGGGGTACAAAACCTTACCGATACCACAGCCGTAGCCGAGAGTCTCAACGACTACACTAGCAACAAATAGTCCACCGCAAAGCCAAAGGATAAGAAGAGCGGTCAAGCCAAAGGTGGGGGAGATAAAAGCCAACGCAAGGAGGGCCACCAAGAGGACAACACATCTAAGCACAAAGGATCGTCTTCATGGAAGGGCAAGGATAAAGGTAAATTCAAAGAGTCACGGGACACAAGAAGACCAACATCCCACAAGTGTTTCATTTGTGACGGCGATCATTGGGTCCGAGAGTGCCCACAACTCAAGCCCTCAATCGCTCCTAGCAAAGCATCAGGAAGATAGTGATGCCAATAGAGGCGAAGATGGTGCACATACGAGATCCATGCAACTACTCAACGTCATCCAATCTACCCCAAAGGCTAAAGCCAAAGGGTTGCTATATGTGGACGTCACCATTAATGGGAAAGCATCAAGGGCCATGCTTGACACATCTGCGTCTCACAACTTTGTCTCTCTTGATGAAGTAAAGAGGCTCGGTCTTAAAGCAACAAGGGGAGGAGGATCTATCAAAGTAGTTAACTCTGCTGCACGACCTATCCATGGCATTGCTCGAGGGGTCAAGATCAATGTCGGAGCATGGTCTGGGCACATAGATTTCTCAATAGTGCCGATGGATGACTTTAAACTCGTCATGGGACTCGAGTTCTTTGATCAAGTCAGAGCAATCTCGATATCGTTCGCCAATAGCATGTGTGTCATGGATGGAAACTAGGCTTGCGTGGTACCTACAACCCGAGCCACCAAGCAGGAGACTTAAGTGATGTCGGCACTTTAGTTCAAAAAGGGCATCAAGAGAAATGAGGAAAGCTACTTATCCATCCTCAATGAATACGATGACGAGGAGCTAAAACCCGATGAAGATCTGCCAAAGGAGGTGGCCCAAGTGCTAGAAGAATTCAAAGACGTGGCACCCTCAAAGTTGCCAAAAAGGTTAGCACCAAGGAGAGAGGTGGACCATGAGATCGAGTTAGATTCAGGCACAAAGCCACAAGCTATGAGTGCCTATCGTATGGCACCACCTGAGTTAGAGGAGCTTAGGAAACAACTCAAATAATTACTCGATGCAAGGTTCATCAGACCCTCCAAAGCACCTTTTGGGGCACTAGTCCTATTCCAAAGAAGAAGGACGATTCATTGCGAATGTGCATCGACTACTGGGCACTCAACAAGATCACCACCAAGAAAAAGTATTCGATTCCTCTGATCTCAGAACTCTTCGATCAGCTCATCTATGCATGTTCCTTTTCAAAGTTAGACCTTCGCTCGGGGTACTACCAAGTACGTATAATGGAAGGAGATGAGCCCAAAACAACATGCATCACGAGGTACGGTTCTTATGAATTCCTAGTCATGCCCTTTGGACTGACTAATGCCTCAGCCACATTTTGCACTTTGATGAACAAGTTGTTCCATCCCTATCTCGATCGATTTGTGGTTGTCTACCTTGACGACATTGTGGTGTATAGCAACACCTTAAGGGAACATGTTGAACACTTAAGGGAAGTGCTTAAGGTTCTACGGGAGAACCAGCTATACATCAAGAAGGAAAAATTTTCATTCGCTAAGCCGGAAGTGATGTTCTTGGGACATAAGATCAGGGATGGAAAACTAATGATGGAAGATGGCAAGGTGCGTGCCATCCAAGAATGAGAGCCACCCACCAAGGTACATGAACTAAGATCTTTTTTGGGGTTGGTGAATTATTATCGCCGCTTCATCAAAGGATACTCGGAAATAGCTACACCGCTAATTGAGCTCTTAAAGAAGAACAAACCGTGGGCATGGTCACCAAGTCGTCAAGAGGCCTTTGAGGATCTGAAAAAGGCCATTAGCGAAGAGCCGGTGCTCAGCCTACCTGACCACAACAAGCTCTATGAAGTACACACCGATGCTTCGGACTTTTCCATTGGAGGAGTTCTAATGCAAGATGGGCATCCGTTTGCTCATGAAAGTCGAAAGCTTAACAATACTGAAAGACGCTACACCGTTCAAGAAAAGGAGATGAGTGCCATCATCCATTGCCTTAGAGTGTGGCGACACTACCTCCTTGGGTCTAAGTTCTTGATCATGAAAGACAACGTAGCCACAAGTTATTTCCAGACCCAGAAAAAGGTAAGTCCAAAGCAAGCTCGATGGCAAGATTTTTTTTGCTAAATTTGACTATGTCATGCAATATAAACCCATCAAGGAAAATGTGGTCGGCGATGCACTATGTCGGAAGGTGGAGCTCGTACACATTAGCCAAGTTACCAGCCCACTTCTAGAAAGGATCAAAGAAGGCTTGCAGCATGAGCCACTTGCCCAAAATATCATTTCTTTGCTAAAAGAGGGCAAGATACGACAGTTTTGGCTAATCGATGGCCTACTCTATGCCAAGGGCAACCGTCTTTATGTACCGAAGTAGGGAAACTTATGAAAAGAGTTAATCAAGGAGTGTCATGACTCCTTGTGGGCGGGCCACCCAGGTATGCGACGAACTCTCGCACTTTTGAAGTCTACTTATTATTGGCCTCGAATGCAAGATGTGGTACAAGAATATGTCCAGACATGTCTTGTATGCCAACAAGACAAGGTAGTCCAACATCAACTAGGTGGACTCTTAGATCCGTTGCCAATACCAGAGAAGCCTTGGGAAAGTATCTCCATGGACTTTATACTTGCCTACCAAAATCAGAAAGGTTCAGAAGCATCATAGCCGTAGTAGATAGATTTAGCAAATACGCTACCTTTATTGTCGCACCAACCAACTGCACCATAGAGGAAGCAGCAAGGCTCTTTCTCCGTAATGTAGTCAAGTTATGGGGTGTCCCAACCAGCATCATTAGTGATCGCGACCCACGCTTCACTGGAAGGTTTTGGACCAAGTTATTCAAGATGCTCGGGTCAGACCTAAACTTCTCGACAAGCTTCCATCCTCAGAGTGATGGGAAAACAAAGCGTATCAATGCCCTATTAGAACTCTACTTGAGGCACTATGTGAGTTCCAACCAACGGGATTGGGCCAAGCTTTTGGACGTGGCACAGTTTTCTTACAACTTGCTACAAAGCGAGGCCACCAACCGAAGTCCCTTCGAGATCATCTTGGGACAACAACCGACCACCCCACTCTCCCTTGCCACACACTATGAAGGGAAAATCCTGACAGCCTTCAAGTTTGCTAAGTCGTGGCACGAGAAAAACAAGTTCGCTCGAGCAGCACTACACAAGGCCGTCAAAGGAATGAAGAAATGGCAGACAAGAAAAAAAGACACTTGGAGTTCAAAGAAAGCAATCTCGTCTTACTAAAACTTTTGCCCCAACAATTCAAGACCTTGCAAAAGGTGTATAAGGGCCTAGTACGAAAGTACGAAGGACTATTTATAGTCATCAAGCGAGTAGGCAAAGTATCTTACAAACTCCAATTGCCGCCAAGACTTATGATTCATCCCGTCGTCCATGTAAGTTTGTTGAAGCCATATCATGAAGATATGGATGAACCATCACGAGGGGTTTCCAAGAGAGCACCCACAACCGTAGTCATTTCATTCGACAAGGAAGTGGAGGAAGTGCTAGCAGATTGAGTAATTCGAATGAGGGGTGTACCAAGTTATAAAGAATACTTTATCAAATGGAAGGGTTTGCCCATCACAGAAGCAAGCTAGAAGTATGAGGAAGCAATTTGGCAATTCAAGGATTAGCTCCAACAATTCAATGAAGGCGTGACGAGGGCGTCGCGAGCTTAGGTGGGGGAGAATGTCACAGCCCACAACCATTCACCAAGGCAAGATCAACTTCCTTGGGCGTTTTTGAAGCAACCATGCACCAAGGAAGCTTCTCGAAAGGCCTAGAGTGGCCTACATCCATCTCAAAAGCTTGCCACAACGTTCTAGGAGGTTCCGAGAGGTTCTACTAAGTCTAGACTCGTCCGAAAGGCCTTAGAAGACCCTGGAAGACTTTGGAATGCTTGGGACTACTCCGAAAGTCTTTGGAACTTTCTAGAATCTTTTGGACACTTAGGGACATATGTAGATGCTTGTAGAGGTATCTAGAACTCTCTACACCCTTGTAAATAACTCATAGATACTAGGATAGTCTAGAATCATTCTTTAAAGAGGTGAAGGCCTATAAATAGGACCACTCCCATCATTTGTAAAGCATCCAAGAAAGCTAAGCATTTCTAAGCCTTGTACAAGTTCTCTCAAAACTTAATACAAAGTCCATTATCTTTCCCTTCAAAATCTTTCTTGCCTTCTCAAGTCTTTCCTTTCTAGCAATTGTGTTTGTGTGAATTAAGGCTTGTTAGCATAGCTCAGGAGTGCTAACGTCGCACGGATCGTTTGGAGAAGTTAAGTCCGTGACAGTAGTCAGAGTTAGAAATTGAAATTAGAGGTGACAAATCAACTCAAGATTCAAATCGATTTTAAACCTATTTTAGACCTGATATCAATTCGAACTTGATTCGAAATTCAAAACAAAATGAATCGAACTGAAATCGATCCAATTTTTAGTTGAACCGATATAGACTCGATCCGATTTTCAAGCGAACAGAATGAATCTGAACTGATTTTCAAGCGAACCGAATGGACTAGAACTAATTTCACCCTAACTGAAAGCAACCCAAACCGAAGGCAACCCGAAATAAATACAAAATATTAAAAGAAATAAAGAAAGGTTTGATGTGAACTATCGCGCAACTCACAAAAAGTCAAATATACTGGCTTTATAAAGCCATATATGGGTGTAAAAAACTGATCCGGCCTGAAAATCCGACTGAAACATATCGATATCCTATTGAATCGATCTTGACCCGACTCGAAATTAACCGAACCGAAAATACCCGACCCGATATCAATCGACCCAAAAAGTAAAAGAAATTGAGAAAAGGCAAATGTCCTTCCCACCCTTTACACACCTCTGTCCTTAGCTTGTGTAACACTTTGCGTTGTAGTCTATTCTGTTGACATTAAGGATTTTCAAATCGTCCTTAGCTTGTGTAACACTTGTCATACTTACTGAACCGTTACTAGATTTTGTTTGACGATTTAGGTTCAACCTTCAATTTCTTAGTGAAGTTATGAGTTCAAAAAAAGTTTCACATGTTGACGCAATCAAGTTAGAAACCACCTCACCTCTGGAAATTTGATGAAATCTGAGTGTTTGGCTGAGAAGAGAATAGAGAGAAAAAGTTGAGAGAAAAATGACGTGATTTTTGTTTAAGAAAAGGTAACCACCTTTTTAACAAAATCCACTTTAATTATTAATTAAAGCACATGTTTAAATTAATTAAATTAATGGTGAAACCTTCAGAAACAAATTTGTAAAATAGCTCCTTAAAGATTCTAAGTATTTGACCCTTTTTATTTTAGTCACTAGAAAATCACAGTTTTCAAAACATTCATTTTGGTCACTAACCAAAATATCCACCTTCCAAAACTAATTTTTCAAAATTGATTCCACCATTATTAAATATATAATTAATAACGATTTTAAACATTTTTCCACAAATTTTCCAACACCGAAAATTTACGATCCAAAACGACTCGAATCTCTATGTAGGTCCACCAAACCATCTAATAACCCACTAAACCGCTAAGCCCTAAAACCGGGGCGTTACAACTCTCCCCCACTTAAGAAATTTCATCCTCGAAATTTACCTAGAGAATACTGGTGCAAAAACTGGTTTAACATATCCGACTTACGCTCCCACGTGGCCTCCTCAACACCGCGGTGCTTCCATAGCACATTAACCAGCTCGACTATTTTGCCACGAAGCACCTTACTGCTAGTATCAAGAATCTCTACTAGTTTCTCGCCATAAACGAGATCCAATCTCAACTCAATCACTTCCACCGGCATGACGTGCGATGGATCCGACCTATACCTTCGCAACACCGAAACGTGAAACACATCATGAATATTCCCCAGCTCCGGAGGTAACCTCAAATGATACGCAACAGGACCCACTCGCTCAACAACCTCATACGGTCCAATGAACCTCAGGCTAAGCTTCCCTTTCCGCCCAAAATGCAACACCTTCTTCCAAGGCGACACCTTCAAAAACACTTTATCGCCCACAGCGTATTCTATATCCCTACGCTTCAAATCCGTATAGGTTTTCTGGCGATCAGCAGCTACTTTTAAGCGCTCACATATCAACTTTACCTTCTCGGTGGTGCCTTTCAAAACATTGGGCATCGGCACAAACTTTTCCCCCTTCTGCCCAGCACACGGGCGTACGACATTTCATGCCATACAACGCCTCATAAGGTGCCATTTGTATGCTAGCATGAAAACTATTATTATAAGAAAACTCCACCAGCGGCAACTGCTTATCCCAAGTTCCATGGTACTCAATAACACAACTCCTCAACATATCATCGAGAACCTGAATCACGCGCTCCGACTGGCCATCCGTCTGAGGATGATACGAGGTACTAAACCTCAACCGGGTTCCCAAGGCACGATGCAAACTCACCCAAAACCTTGCGGTAAACCGTGGATCTCTATCCAACACTATTGATTTGGGCACCCCGTGCAAACGCACATTCTCAGAGATGTACAGCTCAGCCAATCTGTCCAAGGTATACGTAGTATGCACTGGCACAAAATGCGCACACTTCGTAAATCAATCTACGATCACCTAGATGGAATCCTTTTTGGTCGGCGTCAAAGGCAGCCCAGACACAAAATCCATGGTGGTTCTTTCCCATTTCCATTTCGGTATCTTCAACGATTACAACAACCCGAAAGGAAATTGATGCTCAGCCTTTACCCGCTGACAAACCATGTACCGAGCTACAAAATCAGCCACAGCTTCCTTTAGTCCAACCCAATAGTACTCTTCCTTCAACCCTCGATACATTTTAGTACTACCGGGGTGCATAGCAAAAGGACTAGCGTGTGCCTCAGTTAAAATAGTACACCTCAACTCTTCATCTTCAGGCACCACTATTTGACCTTTGAAACACAACACCCCATCATCGTTGAAATGTAAATCCGTAGGATTTCCATCCCTGATATCTTCTACATGAGGTACCAAACTCCCATCGTACGGTTGTTTCTCCTTAATCATCTGTGACAAGGACGGCTTCACTTGCAACTCAGCCAACAAACCCCCGTCACTCATTATACTCAGCCGAGCAAACATAGCTCTCAGCTCCACAACCGCCTTTCTACTCAAAGCATCCACCACAACATTGGCTTTCCCCGGATGATACTCAATGGTCAGATCATAATCCTTAAGCAACTCCAACCATCTACGCTGCCTAAGATTCAGCTCCTTTTGTGACATCAGATATTATAAGCTCTTATGATCCGTGTAAACCACACATTTCTCACCATATAGATAATGCCTCCAAATCTTCAAGGCAAAAACTACCGTTGCAAGCTCAAAATCTTGAGTATGGTAGTTACGTTCATGCACCTTCAACTGTCTAGATGCATACGCCACTGCCTTACCCTCCTGTATCAACACACAACCAAGCCCGACATACGACACATCACTATAAACAATGTTCTCCTTCTCCGATTATGGTTGAACCAAAACCGGAGCTCACGTCAAGGCTTCCATCAACCTTTCGAAAGCTCGCTGCCTATCTTCCGTCCACTCAAACCTAACATTTTTTTGTAGCAACTTTTTTAACGGAGCTACCACGCTAGAGAACTATTCCATAAACCTCCGATAATAACTCGCCAAACTGAGGAATCTTCTAACTTCCGTCACAGATTTGGGCTCCTTCCAACCCATTACAGCCTCAACCATATGCGGATCGACGCGAATCCTTCGGCCGACACAACATGCCCAAGAAACACAACTTCCTTAATCTAAAACTCACATTTGCTTAACTTAGCATACAACTGATTCTCCATCAGTTTCTGAAGCACAATCTGTAAATGGCTATCATGATCCTCCTCGGTACGAGAGTACACAAGGATATCATCGATAAACACCACCACAAACTGATCCAAAAACTCATGAAACACACGGTTTATCATGTCCATAAAAGCAGTTGGAGCATTGGTAAAACCAAACAGCATCACAAGAAATTCGTAATGCCAGTATCTTGTACGGAAAGCTATTTTGGGCACATCCACCTCCTTCACCTTTAACTGATAGTACCCGAAGCTCCCCTGAACTGGTCAAACATATCATCAATCTGCTGTAAGGGATACTTGTTCTTTATTGTCAACTTATTCAGCTGTCGGTAATCTATACACATCCGCAATGTACCATATTTCTTCTTAACAAATAGCACCGACGCTCCTCACGGTGAAATACTGGGTCTAATAAAGCCCCGATCCAACAACTCCTGCAACTACGTCTTCAACTCCTTCAATTCCTTCAGAGCCTGCGGTACGGAGCAATCGACTCTGGTACCGTGCCCACAAAAACCTCGATGCCAAACTCTACCTCACGGTCAAGTGGCAACCCCGTCAATTCCTCTGGAAAAACACCCGAAAACTCACATACGGTGCGAACATCTTACACTTTCAACTCCTTTGATCAAAGATTCATAACATAGGCCAAATAAGCCATACATCCCGAATCCATCATTCGTCTTGCCTCCAAAGCCCAAACAACACTAGATAAAAACTTGGCATTCTCACCCACAACCTCAAAGATATTCGCTTGGTCTCAAATCCACCACAGCCCGATGTTCAGTCAACCAATCCATACCCAAGATCACATTAAAACCATGGAACGGTAGCTCTATCAAGTCCACGATAAACATATGTCCCTGAACCATCAACGGACAACTACGATACAACCTCCTAACCACGACCGTCTCTCCAAGAGAACTAGTCACTCTAACTCCCACATTAAGAATTTCAACAGATATATCAAGCAACTCAGTATTCTCACTCAAAATGTATGAATGAGTAGATCCAGAATCAACCAACGAATACAACAACAAAGACTAAAGGGTAAAAGTACCTGAAATCACATCGGTGTTATTGCGACCCTCACGGTGCACATACACCCTAGCCGGTCCACCTCCCTCAGGCTAGATAGCAATAGTCTGAGCCATAGTCCTCTGTCCCCTATCTCGACGCTGAAATGGTCTGCAGCCACGACCACAACCCTGCTGCGGAACAACAACATATGCAGCACCCTACCCACCTCAATCCAAAAACAGACAATCACGCCTCTAGTGGTCACCCGACCTACAACTCCAACAAGCATTAGCCACCACAAGCACAGATGCCTAACCCTCCCTGGCTAACCGTGGGCAATCTCACCTCAAATGGTCTTGGGATCCGTAAACCCAGCAAGTGCTATACGAGGCTCTGACCTGGGCACCCTGCCCCTGGACTCTACGTCCCATAACACCTCCACCATGCCTCAGCTCTGGGTGAAACCTCCTATCTCGGTGTCTCTTGGCCTGACCACCGCTATAGTTTCTGAATTAGCAGCTCTCTTACCCGAGCTCGAACATCGTGATCCAAAAGCCAAGCCCAAATTCTGCTCCACATCCTTGGCTCGCGAAACCAACACATCAAAATCGGTATAATCAGCAACAAGCATGTATGTCTTAACATCATGCACAAGCCCATAAAAAAAATGATCACATCGAGTACACTCGTCTGGAACCAACTCAGGTGCATATTGACTCAACCTCACGAATTGCACCTCGTACTCCGCAACAGACATACTACCCTGCACCAGAGCCATGAACTCTCACTTCCTCACATCCTGATATCGGACTCCCAAAAAGTTCTTCCAAAAAACCTCACGAAAAAACTCCCAAGTCACCACGTATAGGCATCACCCTATAACAGGGATATAGTACAACCCAACTTACGGGCATCGGTGCACTCCATCTAGCCCAATATCCACTCAGTGTTGGCCAACCAACCCTCGAAAGCCTCAGGCGACAAACCTCAGATCTCAACTCTGCCCAAACTACGAAGACGCTCAAGCGGCAAACCTTGCCCATCAACCGATGGTGCTAGCACACGAACACCCACAATTGCTGCCTGAAACGCGCTGATCATGGCCTGAATTAACATTGCTATATCACCCATCCCTGGCCCAGCCGACGCAGGTGGTACTTGATCTACTCCTTCAGGTGGATTGGGTGGGGGCGGTGGCAACCCTCCAGGAGGTACAACTTCTCCTTCATCATCCTGCCTAGCGGCAATAGCAATCGCTCTAGATCGCAACTCTCTCCTCGGTCCCATCGTGCTAAAATATATCTAAGGCATGATAATCATTTCAAAACAAAACAGTCAGGCCAGTCTCAAGCAAAGATCCAAGACTTTCATTTCAAAAATCAAATTTCAAGACTATAATAATAAGGCAATGGGTACCCCCAAGCTTCCCCAACATGGCATAAAACATTCAGCATACATATATCAACCACCGTACATAGCAATCAACGTACCAATAACAATCACCGTGTAAATCAAGCAACATATATAACTCATAACAACACAACAACCTCCCAAACGAACCAAACCTAGTTCTGATACCACCAAATGTAACCCCCTTAAACCGGTTTAGCCGCCAAATCGAACCAAGGAAGCTACATTAGGTTTGCAAAAGAAAACCGAAGAGTTACATTGAAACCCGGTCCATTTTTTTCTTTTTATCTTGTCTAGATGCCAATTATTAACCCTACGTGTACATGCAACACTCAGGTATAACCCCAACTCAATCGGGCATCATTTTGACATCCAATTGATCACACTTGCAATTTAGGGACCAAATTGCAAATACATGAAATTTACAAGATTTAAGCCACTTTTTAGAATACCAATCTTTATTTAGTTAGGTTTTGAACATTCATCTCAAATTTCATCTCAATTTGATCATTCAAGCTCATACAATCACATGGACAAGTTTTGGGGATTAAAATGCAATGAAAGCAAAACTGCCAAGCTAAAATTACAGAAGACGGCCTCGGGTATCGGTACTGGTGTCACCATACCGATACATATAAAACTCTCCCGTACTGATATGCCAAGGCAGGTATCGATACGCCATAACAAACTTACCTAACTTTTGAATTTTTTTACATACGTACCGGTACGCTTACATGGGTATCGGTACACGGGTTTGTATTGAAAAAGTGAAATTCCAGAGGCTAGAACGTGTACCGATACACCATTTCCCGTATTGATATGCAATGCCAAAAATGCCCTAGCGTACTGATACTCCCTTGCCTGTACCGATTCCCCAGACCAGAAAATGTCCAACCGTACCGATACGGTACCCCGCATATCAGTACACCTGGACCTGTAATGTCACAAACTGCAGGTTCTTCATTCCAAAATCATTCTTAAACCATTCTAAGATACTCATAACATAACCCTAGCATACCAAGCATACCAAAAGCATTTAGGCTTCACAGATTCAACATCGTAATATGACATCGTCCATCAAAGAGATTATATAGGATTGCTTCCTAATTTCCATCCAAGCAACATGTCAAAAGGTAAACCATCATCAAAACAATCTTTAAAGGCCATTTACAACCCAAAAGCAACTAAAGAAACATGCTCAAACAGGGAGTTCCACAAAACATCTCCCAAAACACAATAGGTACCCCATTGCTAACCCTCCACTTAAGTCTTCCCATGCATTACTACCAAATGCAAAGCTTAAGGAGAAACATGTATAAATCACTTTATACAACATAAAACATTTCAATGATACATTAACAATTATATTGGCTTACAAGTGATCAATAAAAAGTCCATTAACAAAAGAGTTCATCGGATACACGGATTCAGCAAGTGTTAACCCAACACTTCAAGCCATCTCAACCGGAATAGTGATACAATCACAATCGCGGTACAATAACAACTGGGTACAATAACAACCGGGTACACTTTTAACCCACAGGGAAACCCATCCCTCTCATCGGTTAGATGCTTAACCCCACTAACGGGAGTATTCGGTACCGTTAAACCCCTCTATCGTTAGTGTACTTGGATAGAGTATTCGGTACACAATATAAACCCCTCAACATCCAAGGCGACTTATTTTGCAATGCACTCAATCCTAGGGCCGGCCAACTATATCTGATAACAATTTTAAAACCACATCACTTGCCAATATAATTAACCAGTTCAACATTTACCTTACTATTTTTAACAGACATTAAACCATACCATTTCCAAAGCAACAACCATGCTTTAAAACACAAGTGTAAACCATAGTTACAAGGATCACTTACCATGTGCATCCTTCAGCATTTCATGCTTAAAAATAGTGTATCAAATACTTTAAAACATGCTTTAACAGTTGGTAACATGTAATTAAAACAAGTGCATAAAAACGTCAAACGCTAGCACGATCGCGAGAGTAAAACTTTATACTTACTTCCAAGTCTAGTTAAGCATTTCAAGATCTACCATAACTCCCAAACTCTGTTCTCAAAATAGCAAAACGCTATAAACCACATTTTCACTCACCGATACGCGAAACTTTGATTCGTCGATGCACAAACAAGCATTTGAAGTCTCCTACGCTTCTCCAAACACCACCGGATCAACGTCCCCTATTTTTACCACACAACAACAGAGGATTAATGCATCATAATGCATTCTAAACACATCAAACACAATCTTTCTTGGATTTCCACAACACCCTCACAATTAACCCTCCACAACAACCATAATCAAGACCAAAGCACTTTGACTGACAACCCAGCCAACATCTATCAACCTAGCATCATTTTCAACACCAAAATACATCTAAAAATAGATCCAAGGTAACCTACCACCTCCAACAACCTTACAACCATAGATTCAACACAAAACCTCAAAACTAACAACCTAAACAAATAGAGACTCTTATATTTCGGGATTCCATTGATAAAAATCACTTATCAACATTGTTAAACATCCAAAATATGAGTCAAATCAAAATTACATACTGGAAATCAGATTCAATTCGCGAATCAACACATTTTCCCCAAAGATCTCATTAAATCATTAGAAAATCATCAAAATCATATTAGAAATACAAAAGCAAGGATCAAATGCTTGGGAATTTCAATAAAGAACCATGCAATATAGGAGATATCGGACCTTACCCCTATTGTTAAGTTTCTCCCTCAATTAATTTGTGAAAAGCTAAGAAATCACATGATTAATGTGAGATTTTGTATAAACAATCTTTGTAAAACAATTTGAAACAATAAAATCAAGTTAAAAATCACCCCACCTTTGGAATTTTGATGAATTATGAGCGTTTGGCTGAGAAGAGAATAGAGAGAAAAAGTTGAGAGAAAAATGACGTGATTTTTGTTTAAGAAAAGATAACCACATTTTTAACAAAATCTACTTTATTAATAATTAAATCACGTGTTTAAATTAATTAAATTAAGGGAGAAACCGTCAAAAACAAATTGGTAAAATAGCTCCTTAAAGATTCTAAGTATTTGACCCTTTTCATTTTAGTCACTAGAAAATCACAATTTTCAAAACTTTCATTTTGGTCACAAACCAAAATGTCCACCTTCCAAAACTAAAATTTCAAAATTGATTCCACCATTATTAAATGTATAATTAATAATGATTTTTAAATTTTTTTCCATAATTTTTCCAACACCGAAAATATACGATCTGAAACCTACTCGAATCTCAACTCTAGTCCACCAAACTGTCTAATAACCCACTAAACCGCTAAGCCCTAAAACTGGGGCGTTACATTTATACTGACCCCGGATAGACCAACCTCTATCCACATATATTGGTACACAGATCTCTCATACTATGTGTAGTTAAACTGCATGATATCCCAAACCTTGCCTAGTTAAATCGTAAGATTTGTCACCCTCGCCTAGTTAAACCGCAAGCTTAATGCCCTTGCCTAGTTACACGTAAGATTTGACACCCTCACCTAGTTAAACCATGAGCTGAACACCCATGCCTAGTTACACCGCAAGTTTACCAACCTTGCCTAGTTAAACCGCAAGTTTACCATCCTTGCCTTGTTAAACTGCAAGATTTACAATCCTTGCCTTGTTAACTGCAAGATTTCCATCAATTTGGGTTGCCTTGTTAAACCGCATGCCCCAAATGATGTCCTAGCTGTCTGAGTGGCCTTGTTAAACAGCCATACCTCATGGACCTATGGCCACCATCGATTTTATTCATATTTTATAGTGCACTTTAATCCTATGGCATGCCAACTATATCCTATTGATTTCTCAACATGTCACATAGCCGATATAACATTTACAAAACCATTTACTCATTGTTTTACAATGCGTTATACAAAAACCAATGCTCTCTAGCATTTATATACTTTAAATCCATTGCATATGTGTTCAAACCATGCATTTACAGTAAGTAAATCAAACCATGTTTAAACCAAAACATGAAATCGAAGCATGCTCATATCCTATCCGATATTCAAGAGCAAAATAAGGGAAACTTACTTCTGAGTTTAGGTAAGCGTTTCAAGCTTATCCTAAACTCCCAACATCATTTGCAAACCTTTTTGAAAACAATTAAAACCAGTTTCCACTCACTGATACACCTCGCCTTGCCCGCCAACGCGAATCGAGCTCCCGGTAAGCAACAAACAACGTCACGCTTCGCCACCTTGACTATCCCCTGTTTTAATCACATAAAACCAGAGGATAAATGCATCATTATGCATTCAAACTATTGCCTACAAGAAATTACCCGCAACTCTCAAGTTTCCCACTCAAAACTTATCCGAACATACCGAAATCAAGCTCAAACACTTCTCAACCTTGACCCAACCACAATATAACGATTCAGTACATCACGCATCATCAATTAACAACTAGAAACCCTTTTACAACATCCTTTTAGTTCGAGCAATGATTAAACACCAAAATTATCTCAAAACCTTTAACTAACAACCTTAAATATTGGATATTCAACTAGTTTCAGGATTACAATGTTAAATCCAAACTTTTAACATCAATAAACATCTAAATCATGATCTAATCTAATCAAGAATCCAGCAAAATAGATCCACTTCGAACATAAACCCATTTCATCAATCAAAACACATTTAAACCAATTTTTCCTTATTTAAACTATCAAAACACATTAGAAAACAATTGTAAATGATCAAGAACTTAGGAATTTCAGTAAAGAACCTTTCATTAGAGGAGAAGAACGAATCCTTACCTCCAATGCTGATTTCTCCCCTTAATTGCTTAGTAAAACATTAAAATCAAAAGAATAGCATTAAGTATTTGATGAAAAAGCATTAGGAAATCAAATGGAAATCAAAACCTTTGATTTTTACCTGAATAAATTGAAGTTGGAAAGGTGCTTGGCTGGAGAGAAATTGAGAGAAAGAAGTTGCGAAGTTTGTTACGTGAATTTTGTTAAAAGTCTAAAATATGATTTATTAATTTTCTCCACTTTTAAAGCCTTTTTAAACCCATTAAAAATCAGTTAATTAAAGGGAGAAATCTATTAAAAATATTTAGGATAATTAGCTCCTTGTAGATTAAAAGTTTTGATCCTTTTCAAAACAGTCACTAAAAATTGTTTTCAAACATTGCATTTTGGTCACTATTCCAAAATGTCCAATTTCCAAATCTCATTTTCCAAAATTGATTTTACCACAATAATCATTATATTAAATAATGATTTTACCATATTTTTATCACCTTTAAAAACATTTAATCCGACTTAATCCTGAAACTAACTCGAACCTTTAATACCGGTCCACCAGACCTTCGAACCAACCCTCAAAACATCCAAGCCCAAAACCGAGGCATTACAGCTCTCCCCCACTTAAGAAATTTCATCCCCAAAATTTACCTGGAGGAAAAAAATGCAGAAATTGCTCCAACATGTCCGCCTTGCATTCCCATTTGGCTTCCTCGATGCCACGGTGTCGCCATAAGACCTTAACAAGCTCAAACGTCTCTCCACGAAGAACTTTGCTGCTTGAATCAAGGATGTCCACCGGTTCCTTATTATAGGATAAACCCGACCTCAACTAAATATGCTTCACTGGTCTAACATGCGAGGGATCCAATCGATACCTCCGCAATATGGATACATGGAACACATCATGTATTTTCTCCAACTTGGGAGGCAGCCTCAACCGATAAGCCACATGACCAACACACTCAACAACGTCGTACGGTCCAATAAACCTCAGACTATGTGTACCCTTACGTCTGAACCTCATCAACTTTTTCCATGGTGACACATTCAAGAATACACGATCGCCCACCTCATATTCAATTTCTATACGCTTCAAATCCGCATAAGACTTTTGCCGACCCACAATCGCTTTTAAGCGATTACATACAAGCTTTACCTTTTTCATCCGTGTCTTTCAACACATCCAGCAAAGAAAACATGCTTTTCCTCTACCTTAGCCCAACACAAGGGCATATGACACCTCCGACCATACAAAGCCTCATACGGTGCCATCTATATACACAGTTGGTAACCTTTGTTGCACGCAAACACAACCAAAGGTAAATGCTTCTCCTAAGTTCATTGGAACTCAATAATGCAATGTCACAACATATCCTCCAAAACCTAGATCACCCGCACAGACTGTCTATCTGGCCGAGGATGATACGCGGTACTGAAGTTTAACCTCGTACCCAAAGCCCGATGCAAACTCACCTAAAACCTCGCTGTAAACCTTAAATCTTTATCCGAAACAATGGACTTAGGTACCCCGTGCAACCGCACAATCACAACATTGTACAAATCTGCCAACTTGTCCGACGTATATATTGTATGCACTGGCAGAAAATGTGCACACTTCATAAACCGATCCACAATCACCCAAATGGAATCCTTTTTAACCGGTGTCAAAGGTAACCCTAACATAATTGCAACAACCCGGATGGAACCTGATGTTCAGCCTTGACCCGCTGACATACTAACCTTGTAAAAATTATACATTTCATGTCTTTTTACTAAGGTTATGGTTTGTTTTCAAGCTCACTTCATTGCATATAGATGCATTTAGTTTATATAGTTGCATATGGTGGTGTTTGCTTGGTTGTTTTTATATATTTATGAAATTGGTACTGCTTAAGAGAAAGGTTTGCTTGGTGGTGGTGATGTGCGGGTGAGCTTAGGAGCATTGCTGGGAAAGGAAAATTTGTTGCAGCATTTTGGATGACATTTATGGGTGTAGAAAAAGACAAAAATAGAAGATATTTTATAGCCCCCACATGTGATTCCACCAGCCAGCTGTGCAACACATGAAAAAAGAATATTCCCTAGGGTACATAAGGAATTAAGGGCACAAAACCCTAGAAGCCCCCACTATATAAAGGATAGGACACCACATTTAAAGGGGAGATGAAAAAGGGTAGGGAGCTAAGAAAGATAGAAGCAAAAAGGCGACTATTTTCCTTCTCCTTCATCATGGTGTCCTCCATTGTTGAAGCTCCAAGGGAAGATCTTGCTGGCCTTTGAGAAAAGCAACAAGCTTTAGGTGGTTCACGACAGTCCAAAGTGGCTTGGGAGATTTCCTTACTCTAGTTGCTCTTTGCTCTATTATTTCTTCATTTTGAAATGAGTTGTTTTCAACGGATGAATTTGGATGTTATTTGCCCAACCATGAACTAACTTTAAGTGGCTTGGATTTATTTGTGGATGATAATGTTTTAGTTTTAATGAACGCTTTAGCTTTTTCCAGTTTCATTTGCATTTTGTTCACTGTTTTATTGCCTTGGGTTTGTAAGAGCTTTTAAGAGTTAGCATTTACCTTTGTTTGTTGCTTAATGGTCGAGAGAGATAAGCTTAGATCTACGTAGATAATGGGGTTTGATGCTGAGAGTCGTAACCCTAACTCACCTTAGAGATAAAGATAGAGTTTTAACGACTAAAAGTAGTAGAACATCATGGATGGCATCTTGCTAGGGTTCACGCTAAGAGGTATTGTTGTAGTATTCTTACTGTCAGTTTCTTACTAGAGATAATTTTGAAACATCAAGGTAAACTCTGTTGAGTGCCTTAAAAGTTGGAAATAGTTAATCGTTCGTGAGAGCTAGGCATAGGATTCCTAGATAAACCCAGCCTGACATCCTAGTTGAGAGTTTCTGCACGTGTGAGGATGTTTGAAGTCTTATCGTATCGCTCATGTTTTTATTATAGTTTTTTTGCTATAGCATTTTTTTAATCTTCTCATATTAACTCTTTCATTCAATATTTCATCTTTGAGTTTAAGTGCTTAAACTTGACTTAATTTACCTCTAATCCCTGTGGAGACGATCTTACTCATCACTATTATTACTTGTTCGATGTGTATACTTGCACCGTTTGTGTATCATTTATAGTACATCTTTACACGCAATAAGTTTTTGGCACCGTTGCCGAGGATTGGCAATTAGTTATTTTGAGTTTAGTTATGCTCCATTTTATTTCTTCTTTTTATAGCTTTATTTGTTGTTTTTATTTTCCATTTTGTAGGTATTGTGTTGTTGCATGACCCGAGGAATCCCTGAAGAACCATTATCACCTTTCGTTCCTAAAATTGAATATCTTTTTTGACAAAGAAGACAGTTACAAAGAGCTCGAAGAGCCATGTTTGGAGTTCAAAATCAAAGAGGCCAACTAGCTGAGAATCCTAATGCTGAGGCGAATCATGGAGTCATAGTTTGCCCACATGCTATTAGAGACCACTTGAATCCTATCTCGAAAGATCTCAACCCTGGGATTATAGCTCCTGAAATTCAGGCAACCCACTTCGAACTTAAACTAGTGAAGTTCTACATGTTGAACACCATTGGGCAATTTGGTGGATCACCTCATGAAGACGCAAGACAACATATTCGTTCTTTCTTGGAAGCTTGTGATTCCTTTAGACAGCATGGTGCGCATGAAGATGTGTTGAAGCTCAATTTATTTCCTTATTAATTGTGTGATTGAGCAAGAGCGTGGTTGAGTGGAATGCCCGCTGGTTCCATGGAGACATGGACAAATTTGTGCAAGAGCTTTTTGTTGCAGTATAATCCACCCAACATGAACACCCAATTAGGAAATGATATTGCTTCCTTTCGTCAAGTTGATGACGAGACAATGTACGAGTGCTAGGAACGATATAAGGGACAGCTTCATAAATGTTTGAATCATGGTTTTCATGATTGGACACAAGTTGTGATGTTCTATAATGGTGTTATTGCCCCTACAAGAATGATGCTAGATGCTTTAGCAAATGGAACTCTATTGGACAAGTCGCTTGAAGAAGCATTTGATATCCTTGATAGGATAACAAACAATGACTACCAATTTCCCACTTTAAGACTTGGAACGGGGAGGAAGACTTATGGGACATGTGAGCTTGATAATAATGAATCTATTTCAGCTCAATTGTCCACGATTACAAACATGTTGAAGAATCTCCAACGTCCTAATGAGGTGAAAGAAGTGAAGGTAGCAACTGCTTTTATTCATTGTAATGGAAATCATCATCTGAGCAAGTGCCCAGAAAATCACGAGTCTATCAACAACGCGGGGAACTTAAATAGGAACAACCACAACCCCTATTCGAACAAATATAATCCAAGATGGCGTTAGCATCCTAATCTTTCTTGGGGGAATCAAGGAAACAACAATGCTGGTAGCTTAGATCGACAACAAAACCTAACTGAACCCACAAGCTTTCAACAAAATATGATGTGGCATAATAGTAACAAGGGTTCAACATGTTCATCGAATAACAACTCTTTCGAAGCTACTTTCCAAGACTTTATAACAACTACGAAGGCTTTATTCCAAGAACATACTGTGTCCATCAAAAGTCAAGGAGCATTACTGCAAAGTCATAGTTCGTCTTTGAGAGCTTTGGAAACTCAAGTAGGTCAAATCGCGCAAGCTTTGCATGTTCTACCTCAGGGTAGCCTACCTAGTGATACTGAAGTCACTAAACCTCATGGCAAGGAGCAGTGTAGTGCACTCACCTTAAGGAGTGTCACCCAACTCAGCAAAGAAGATAAGTTTGGGGGAAGAAAGTGGATGATTCTAACCCTAAAACTGTACCTGAAGAACCAGTGTTGCAAGAGGATTTAATTCTCGAAGAGGACAAAAATGAGAGCTCAACAAGTAAACTTACGGTGAAGGACAAGGAAAGATAAACTCCCACCAGTAGAGGAAGAAGTTAGGCCTCCACCACTCTTCCCTCAAAGATTGAAGAAGCAAAAGTCAGTTCCAGAAATTTGTAGACATACTTGACAAGCTGTACATTAATGCCCATTTTTTGAGGCCATTGATCAAATGCCCACTTATGCAAAGTTTCTCATGGATATTGTCACAAAAAAAAGGAAGCTTGAGAGGTACGAGACAATTACTGCAGCAAAAGAGTGCTACTCTGTGTTGAGTAAATTGCCATCAAAAAGAAAGGATCCAGGCAGCTTTATCATCCCATGCTCGATAGGAGATAACTATGTGGGGAGAGCCTTGTGCGATCTTGGATCTAGTGTGAATCTTATGCCCAATCAGTCTTTATGAATCTTGGAATGGGAAATATAAGGCCTACCACTGTTATTTTGCAATTGGTAGACCGATCTCATGCCCAAATTTGTTTTTCCAGTTTACTTTCTCATTCTCGATTGTAAAGCTGATGATAATGCACCCATTATTTTGAGACGACCGTTCTTAGCTACCGGACAAATTTTGATCAACTGTGAGAAAGGTGAATTCACTATGAGAGTGGCAATCAGAGGGTAGCCATAAATGTCTTTAGCACACTCAAATATGTGGACGAATCAGAATAGTGTCAATGTCTTCAGGATTTGGATTTTGTAGAAAATGAGGAAGCCGTAGAATTTTGCTGTAGCAATTTATCATAGGTTGAGGATTATTTGATGCTAATTGGGATGACAATGAGGAGCTTGAGGAGTTGCCAATGGAGGTGCAGCAATCTAGCTTGCTCATAGCTAGCCCAAGTATGATATTCGACCCTTTAGATTTTGCTAAATCCATCCCTCCAAAACCTTTACTTTAGCATGCACCCAATTTAAAATTAAAGCCCTTACTATCACACCTTAAATATGCTTATTTGGGTGACAATTACACTTTGCCTGTGATAATTTCCTCTAGTCTTAACCTTGACCAGGAACATAGCTTGATAAATGTGTTATCTCAACATAAAAAAACATTAGGATGGACTACGACTGATTTGAAGGGTATAAGCCCTACTATTTGCATGCACAAAATTTTGCTTGATGAATGTCACAGTAATTCTGTTGAACCCTAAAGAAGGCTTAAAACAGTCATGAAGAAGGTGGTGATGAAGAAGATAATCAAGTGGCTCGATGTTGGAATTATTTACCCAATCTCCAACAGTTCATGGGTTAGCCCAGTCCAATGTGTACCGAAGATAGGAGGTATGACCATGATAAGCAACAAGGACAATGAAATCTTACCAACAAGGAACGTCATGGGATGAAGGATTTGCTTGGACTATTGCAAGCTCAATAAGGCAACCAAGAAGGACCATTTTCCCCTCTCATCCATTGATCAAATGCTGGATTGATTGGCGGGCAAATCTTTTTATTGTTTCCTCGATGGATACTAAGGGTATAAATAGATTGCTATAGCGCCAAAATATCAAGAGAAGACAAACTTCACATGCCCATATGGTACTTACGCCTTTAGGAGGATGCCTTTTGGACTATGCAATGCTCCAGCTACTTTCCAAAGATGCATGCTAGCCATTTTTTTGGACATGGTTGAAGAATTTTTGGAGATATTCATGGATGATTTCTCAGTCTCCGAAGATGACTTCGAGTCATGTTTGGGTAATTTAGCAAAGGTTCTTAAGAGATGTGAAGAAGAAGAATTAGTGCTCAATTGGGAGAAGTGCCATTTTATGGTGGCCAATGGGACTATTTTAGGCCACAAGATCTCGCAAGAATGAATAGAGGTTGACAAGGAAAAGGTTGAAGTGATTGAGAAGCTACCTCCTCCCACCACTGTGAAGGGCATTCAGAGTTTCTTAAGCCATGTCGGCTTTTATAGGAGGTTCCTAAAGGACTTCTCCAAGATCTCCAAGCCATTGTGCACTTTGCTACATCAAAACAAGCCCTTTGTGTTTGATCATGACTGCTATAGCACATTCAAAAAACTTAAGGATAAGCTTATCTCAGCACCCATCGTTGTTCCCCTGAATTGGACTTTACCCTTCGAGCTTATGTGTGATGCAAGTGGCTATGCGGTGGGAGCAGTACTTGGACAACGCTAAGGAAGTATTTTTCATGTCATCTATTATTCTAGCTGCACTTTAAATGATGCACAAATCAATTACACAACCACTGAGAAAGAATTGTTGGTTCAAAAACTTGTTGCGTGTAATAAGTACTACGCAAATGTGCAAGTATACACGTCGCAAGTAATAAAGTGATATGAGTATCGAGTATCGTCTCCACAGGGATTGGTTTGGGCCACTTTGCTTAAGTTACTGCACTGCGAAAATAAAAACATAATTGATAATAGAGGTTTTAATTAACGAGAAAAGTAAAAGCAATAAACTAAAAGAATAGATGAAAGAAAAATAGAGAATAGGCCAGGTTATCGTGAGTTGAGGTGTGATAGCCGATTGGATCGTCTTGCTAAAAGAGTACACGGGCAACTCAGTTGCCATGGCAACTTGCACAATGGGGTTGCCTTGGCAACTAATCGATGGTTGCCTGGGCAACTACTTGGTCGTCTGGGCAGCAACTTCAAGGTTCGGCAGAGCGTTCTTTAATGGTTTCTTCTTATCCCTAAGTCGAAACTCTAGCTACTTGTGCATGCCTTGATAATACATCCCTGCGTGAATCAAGGGTGAACAACAACCAATCTTGTGCTCCTCTTAGCCGTTGAAATCCTTAACTTATTCCTAAGCCGGATTAATCTTCACCATCAATAGATTGAATAAAGACCATACTCATTTGTTTCTTGAATCTAACTCTCCCGATATTAGATAAATAGATGAAGTTACGAGATCCTCTCCCAATTCACTCGCAAACAAGAATAAGAACCAAGAATGAGTAAACCTTGAATTGAAAGTGCAAACTCTTATTACCTAAACAAAATCCAATTGTTTTTCACAACAACAAAACACAATAACCCCAACCAATCAAGTTAGTTCATGGTTGGGTTCAAAAGATATACAAAGAATAATCCCCAAACCATGAATCTAATGGAAGCAAAGAAGAAGAAGAAGAAATCGAACTCTCTCCCCCTTTGTTATCTTGTCGAAATCTCTTCCTTCTTGTCCTTTGGAGTTGTCGAAAATGCTCTCTCCTTTTGCTCTCTATGGATTGTCGAAATCTCCATCTTATTTATAGGGCTAGGCCAAACTCCTTCTTTGAGGAGGAGTTTGAGTTGGAATTAAATTATATTTAAAGAATATAATTCTTTATTATAATTGTATTCCTACTAGAACTTCTCCTATCTTCTTGGAATTTAATTCTTCTTTAATCTCTGCATGGAAATCAAATTCCTTTGGGTTTGGGCTTTGCTCCACGTCATCTTGGGCTTGTATAGTCATTAATTTCGACATCCCTGTTGCATTTCTCTTTGTCGACAATTGCCATGGCAACTGGCTCGGCGTCTCCTTCATGCATTGCCCTAGCAACTAGCTCGGCATATCCTTCATGCATTGCCCTGGCAACTAGCTCGGCATTGCTTTGGCAAGTGATCCTGCATATACACACACAAAAACACACCAAAGCAGCATCTTTTTCCACAAAAATCACCAAGTTATGTAATCAAGCTCAACAGTGGAAAGAAACATGAATTAATGCATGAATAATTAATTATGCAACTAATATGAGCTTAAGTCTAACAATAATATGAGTAAAAAGGGTAATAAAAATAGTACTTTTGAACACTTATCACGCCCCCAAACTTGAACTATTGCTTGTCCTCAAGCAATGCAAACTAACAATTACCTGCCAAGACTTTAATCATCAATGACATGCTTCAAACTTGAATTCAAACCTCGGAACCATGGCACAAAGTATGATCACCTTTTAAATTTTCCAGATAGCACAAAAATTTCCCGGAACAAAACTATAATGCTCGTGACAATGTGTGTGCGTAGTTGTGTACAAGTTGATTTTCAAGATTCTATGTGAACAATAGGCTTTTATCAATTTAATTGCCGGGGCATTTATTTTCATTTTCACTAGAGCCAATTTCGGGCACCTCTATCAAAGTAAGCAATTTCTTATTTTATTTTAGTCGACTAGAGCCAATTTCGGGCACCTCTAGCGATTCTTTAATGTGCATTAACTACTAGAGCCAGTTTCGGGCACCTCTAGCAAGAAAGTGTATTTACTACTAGAGCCAGTTTTGGGCACCTCTAGCAAGAAATTAACTTTTAATTTTCAATTTACCCAAATTTTAAGCAACCTAAGTTTCTTTCAATCAACAACCCACAACCGTGTAAAAAAAATTCAGCATCATAGTAAAATTCTAAGTTCTTTTCATGCAATCCTAAAATTAAAGGTTTTTTTCAATTAAGTGCAGTGGCGAAAATTCATCATTGGGTATTCAACAAGTCTTAGGCAATTAAATCCAATTAAAGGAATGGCAAGTAACATATGAACTATATGTGATTGCTAAAAATGAATGCAACTAAACATGAAGCTATCTAGAAACCAACACCCCCCCAAACTCGAGAGAAACATTGTCCTCAATGCATGTAAGAGTGAAACAAAATTTAAAAGAAACTAAATGAAATGAGTTAGTCAGAGAGGTCGTCACCTCGAGTGATGAGTTTCCTTCGTGCCGTTTGCTTGATTCAATTTTCCGATCGGTGGTTGAATGCTTGTGGCTGGTACCGCGTGAATAGCATTGCTTTGGTTTGATCCATGTTTGCCGAGGTAGGTTCACTTGCCTGGGCATCAATAGTTTCCGAAGCCATTGTTGTTGCCTAGGCATCACCAATTTCTGTTGTGGTTACTGTGGCAAGTAGTCGGCAGCGAATTTCCTTAGCATGGTGGTTGTGAGTCTTGTTGTGGAAAAGAAAACCTGGAAACTAAAGATAATGAAGAAAAATAAAATATATCCTAAAAAATAAAGAGAAAAAAATAACCAAAAATAATAGAACAAAATAGTTCAAAAAATAAAAATAAAAATAAATGTATCAGTAGTTGCCGTGGTGTCGAGGGTTGCCGAGGCATGCACATCCATGGGTGCCGAGGCATCAGGGGTTGCCGAGGCGTGCGCGTCCATGGTTGCCGAGGCGTGCGTATCAGGAGTTGCTGCGGTGTTGAAGGTTGCCGTTTTCGATACTTCTTATAGTCCATCCGCACCCTCCATCGGGTGATAATATTGCCCAAAAAGAGTTTGGCCAATGTGCTTGCCACTACTCCCTTTTGCGTTACCATGGTGGAGGTGTCTTTCTTCTTTGTTCGCTTGTAGTCCATGTATACTCTTCACCTTGCTACTATTCCTGAAGGCACAAATATATTAATAGGAAAATTATATCCATTCTCAACCATTCAATTACCTCATTCTTGTCGACTTCTATCATGGTTGGATGTAGCCTTTGTTGTCGTGGCAATTGCTGCTCAAGCCAATTGTCGTGGCAATCAGTTGCCAAAATTTGCTGTAAGTCAAGGGAAGAACCAATTTTCTGAAAAGCTTTACGAATCCAAACACCATTTTCTTTTGGCCTCTCAAAAATCTCCATCAGTAGAGATTTCGATGGCTTTAAATCTACCAACATCGGTTCCTCAAGACATACCTGCAATGGACGAGGTGAGTTTTTAAAGAATTCAAAAGGTTCAACCATTACTTGCTCATATTCCATTGGCAAAGTATTATCATCTCGTTGATCTTACATGTGGTCGTGTAATTTCCGTGGCAATTGTAGATGAGAGCAATCTACAGATTCCTGCTTCAACATCAACGTTGTAACCTTCTGGGCATCAGGTTCCTCAGAATTTGCTGTAGTATTATTGTTCTCAGCTTCACTGAGTGTTGTCGCGGCATTGCTCTGTTCAGGCTCCTCAATCATTGCCGAGGCAATTTGTTGTTCAGGCTCATCATGTGTTGGGCAGTCTCTCTCATTGGCATCCTCTTGACTTTGAGGTTCTAGTTGTTCCTCACACATCAGAGAGATTTCTTTGCATTGCTCCTTGTCCTCTTGCCTTGGGACTTCAGTATCCCTAGGAATGAATTGTAGGTGCATGTTATCCATGACATATGTGGATCTCCCCAATTGATCTTCTGAATCCCCTAAGGTTGCATCCCACTGAGCTATCCTCGTATCCATAGATTTTGATAGCTCTCGAATCTCTTCAATTGATCCACCAAGTCTAGCCAAGGAAGCTAGCAACGTTTTCTCCAAGGAATTGGAATGCTCTTGAAAAGGACTACATTGCCATGGCGTATCTGTTGCTGCGGCAAAATTGTTATAGTAAAAAAAAATTTGAGCTTCTTGACCATACCATGAAGAATTTTGCTGCTGGTTCCCTCTATGGTCCTCCATGTAGTTATATGCACCGAAAATGTGAGGGCAATTTTCAAACACATGATGTTCTCCACACATAGCACAAGATTTTTCCACGGTATAAGTTATTTGGGCTTTTCTCAGTTGGTATAGGTAATCATCAAAGGGTGCAAGAAACTCTTGATTGGATTGATTCATATCTTCCAACATCATCTCTCGAATAGATTGGCTTTTATTTCCCGACATGTTGGCGTCCCTTAACTTGTAGCGCACCTAATTTTTTTTTGATAAAACAAACAAAAAGAAAAGTTAGTAAAACTAATAGAAAAAATGCAATAACAAAAAAAACTAACACCAATTGCCAATCCCCGGCAACGGTGCCAAAAACTTGTTGCGTGTAATAAGTGCTACGCAAATGTGCAAGTATACACGTCGCAAGTAATAAAGTGATATGAGTATCGAGTATCGTCTCCGTAGGGATTGGTTTGGGCCACTTTGCTTAAGTTACTGCACTGCGAAAATAAAAACACAATTGATAATAGAGGTTTTAATTAACGAGAAAAGTAAAAGCAATAAACTAAAAGAATAGATGAAAGAAAAAGAGAGAATAGGTCAGGTTATCGTGAGTTGAGGTGTGATAGCCGATTGGATCGTCTTGGTAAAAGAGTGCACGGGAAACTCAGTTGCCGTGGCAACTTGCACAACGGGGTTGCCTTGGCAACTAATCGATGGTTGCCTGGGCAACTACTTGGGCGTCTGGGCAGCAACTTCAAGGTTCGGCAGAGCGTTCTTCAATGGTTTCTTCTTATCCCTAAGTCGAAACTCTAGCTACTTGTGCATGCCTTGATAATACATCCCTGTGTTAATCAAGGGTGAACAACAACCAATCTTGCGCTCCTCTTAGCCGTTGAAATCCTTAACTTATTCCTAAGCCGGATTAATCTTCACCATCAATAGATTGAATAAAGACCATACTCATTCGTTTCTTGAATCTAACTCTCCCGATATTAGATAAATAGATGAAGTTACGAGATCCTCTCCCAATTCACTCGCAAACAAGAATAAGAACCAAGAATGAGTAAACCTTGAATTGAATGTGCAAACTCTTATTACCTAAACAAAATCCAATTGTTTTTCACAACAACAAAACACAATAACCCTAACCAATCAAGTTAGTTCATGGTTGGGTTCAAAAGATATACAAAGAATAATCCCCAAACCATGAATCTAATGGAAGCAAAGAAGAAAAAGAAGAAATCGAACTCTCTCCCCCTTTGTTATCTTGTCGAAATCTCTTCCTTCTTGTCCTTTGGAGTTGTCGAAAATCCTCTCTCCTTTTGCTCTCTATGGATTGTCGAAATCTCCATCTTATTTATAGGGCTAGGCCAAACTCCTTCTTTGAGGAGGAGTTTGAGTTGGAATTAAATTATATTTAAAGAATATAATTCTTTATTATAATTGTATTCCTACTAGAACTTCTCCAATCTTCTTGGAATTTAATTCTTCTTTAATCTCTGCATGGAAATCAAATTCCTTTGGGTTTGGGCTTTGCTCCACATCATCTTGGGCTTGTATAGTCATTAATTTCGACATCCCTGTTGCATTTTCTCTTTGTCGACAATTGCCATGGCAACTGGCTCGGCGTCTCCTTCATGCATTGCCCTGGCAACTAGCTCGGCATATCCTTAATGCATTGCCCTGGCAACTAGCTCGGCAATGCTTTGGCAAGTGATCCTGCACATACACACACAAAAACACACCAAAGCAGCATCTTTTTCCACAAAAATCACCAAGTTATGTAATCAAGCTCAACAGTGGAAAGAAACATGAATTAATGCATGAATAATTAATTATGCAACTAATATGAGCTTAAGTCTAACAATAATATGAGTAAAAAGGGTAATAAAAATAGTACTTTTGAACACTTATCAGTTGTGTTTGCATTTGATAAGTTTAGAGCATACTTAATAGGCACTAAAGTCATTGTACACATTGATCATTCAGCTATTAAGTACTCAGTGACTAAAAAGGATGCTAAACTTAGACTTATTAGGTGGATACTTCTCTTACAAGAATTTGACTTAGAGGTTAGGGAAAGAAAGGGCACTGAAAATCAAGTTGTTGATCATCTTTCTAGGCTAGAAAAAAAAGGTTGAATGTAGTGATGAACAAGAAATTAAGGAGGAATTCCCCGATGAAAAGTTATTATTTGCTGCGGCAATTCCATGGTATGCTAACATTGTTAACTTTCTTGTTAGTGGTATTTTACCTCCTAATTTGAATAGCCATGGAAGAAAGAAATTCATACATGATGTGTGATTTTACTTTTGGGATGAGCCTTATTTATTCAAGCAATGTGCCAACCAAATGATTTGAAGATGTGTCCCCGAGGAAGAGCAAAAGGAAATCCTTTTTCATTTCCATTCATCCTCGTGTGGTGGCCATTTTGAAGGAGCTAGGACTGTTGCGAAGGTCTTACAATCCAGTTTCTATTGGCCCACACTCTTCAAGGATGCACATGAATTCTCGGAGGCATGAAATGCCATTGCAAAACATCTTGGAGGTGGAACACTTTGATGTATGGGGAATTGACTTCGTGAAAATCTTTCCCTCATCATTTGGAGATCTCTACATCTTGTTAGCCGTCGATTATGTGTCAAAGTGGGTCGAGGCAGTAGCTACACCAAAGAATGACTCAAAAACGATTATGAAATTTCTTCACAAGAATATTTTTACGAGATTTGGAGCCCCATGAGCTGTCATCAGTGATGAAGGAACCCACTTTGCCAACAAGCTCATCACCAAAGCATTATAAAGGTATGGTGTACAACATAAAATTGCTACGGCATATCACCCCCAGACCAATGGCCAAGCTAAAATTTCCAATCAAGAAATAAAGCAAATATTAAAGAAGGTGGTTAACCCCAAAAGGAAAGACTGGTCCCAAAGCTTGATGAAGCCTTATGGGCCTATCGCGCAGCTTTCAAAACTCCTTTGGGAATGTCCCCATTCAAGCTTGTCTACGGTAAAGCATGCCACCTTCCCGTCGAGCTAGAACACAAGGCTTATTGGGCCATTACAAAGTTCAATATGGACGCCCAACTAGCTGGCGAAAGAAGGTTGTTAGAGCTAAATGAGATGGAAGAATTTAGAGCCCAAGCTTATGAGAATTCACACTTGTACAAGGAGAAGACAAAGAAGTGGCGTGACAAGCATCTTTTGCCACGACATTTTTCAAAAGAACAACAAGTTCTCCTTTACAACTCTAGGCTCGAGCTTTTCCTTGGCAAACTCAAGTCATGATGGTCAGGCCCCTTCCAAGTACACAAGGTCTATCCTTGTAACACCCATAACGTATACTCATAGTTGAATATACATTATAGATGTTACTTAAACATGCTACTGAAAGTTAAGCTTAATTTTTTTTATCACTATACTATTCATTGTCTAGCTGATTATTCAGACTATCATTATAATTCAATTTAATGCATCATATACTATCAGTAAGTAAATAGTTTACATGCTCACTAGAAAGTGTCATGATTTAGAATGTCTTACAGATGTTCTACAGATTGTAGCTTGAACAACATTCTTAACTCCTCTTCAAGTGCTCCAACTTAACCTACGTGTGAAACAATCACACGCTAAGTATGAACTTAGTGAGGCAGTTAAACTTATTTATTTTAAGAACATGAAATAATGTAATACAATATGTTTTATATAAAAGTGCATTTCACTTTCTCTATAACAATGGCAAGTATATCACAATGTACATATGTCATGTATCATAACTATCATATAAATCATGTTATTATTGCATAATATATTCTCTATCATGGACATGCTTTCATCATGTAATCATTTACATATCATGTACTCTATCATGGCCATGCTTTCATTATGCCATCATTTGCATAACATGTATTCTATCATGCATGTCATGTACTTCTCTGTCATGTAGCATGTAACATCTAAATCATGTATCATCTTGTTATTATTATCCATATTCCATGTATAGACATGCATTGCCATTATGTAGAATAAAATTCTTACCTTATATTCTACTGAAGTTTGCATTTACTGAAATATGCAACAAGCCAAGTTTCATATAAATAATGTAACATTATTTTTAATTTAGGGTAGACTTATCACAAGTTCCATCATTATCAAGTAAATCATATTCATGGCATATTTCATACACATGCCATGATTCACATGCATGACATGATTTATATATATATATGACATAATTCACATACATGATATACAAGGCATAATTCTTATATATGGCATGAACTATATACATGGCAGAATCCATATACGTGGCATAATTCATATACGTGACATCTTTCATATACATGACTTCATTCATATATATAACATGATACGTGTACATGGCATAATTCATATGCATGGCATAATTCATGTACATAACATAATTTGTATACATGTCATGATTCATATACGTGACATGATTCATATACATAACTTGATTCATTTACATGACTTGATTCTTTTATCTGACATGATTCGTATTCGTGATTTAATTCATATACATGGCATGTTCCGTATTCATGGCATGGTTCATATACATGACATATTTCATATACATGGCATGGTTCATATTTATGACGTGATTCATATACGTAACATTATTTGTTTACATGACATGATTCATTTACGTGACATGATTCTTTTATCATTGCCCAAAGTACGCTATATGAGATTGAGGTATGCGAGTCATCTTGAATTGACATCGTAGTGTTTAACGTGAACGTAAAGATGAGTACGTACTCGGGGATGCTCTTTGCTCCCCATAAACATAAAGCACCTCAACAATGCACTCGGGCACAGTGGGCATAGATCCCCAGGGTGTATGTGACACAATCATTTTGTCACAATATCTGTTTGATAACATGAACATAAGGGTGCAGCTGCTAAAGACTCTATGGCATGCCATCTATACCATGGACTCTCATACACAATACTTGGGCATTTCTTTTATCATCAATCATATAAATAACATTTCATGTTTCATGCTTAATCATAAATGCTCATGGTAAACATAGATCATCATATAAATAAACATTTCATATCTCCTACTTCAACATAATTGGTCATGACAAACATAAATTAACATATATATATATAATGCAATATCATTTTAAGTTTAAGGTCAACTATTCGCAAGTCTTCCTAATTGCATTTTAAAACATGTAAATGCACTCACCTGGGCCATTTATTAGTCAACCCTTCCAACTTTTGGGTTATGCCCAACATTTTGATCCTGTAGCTCAAACCAATATTTCTACTGACTCCTTCATGTATCAAATCTAATTACATCTCAATTTATTTAGGAGTGATGACATGTAAATAATTTAGCCAATGCCCCCTAAACATAAGTACATATACTATAGACTTTTAATGACTTCTAGAGATAAGACCCATTAATATACTCTTGGTACAACTCTTTCACGATTCCTTGAGGTATAACAGTTCTGGAACCAAGTGTTTCCCTTTTTGACCTATACAAATCATCCTTCCTTGAATTGACACTTTTCTTCATTTTCTCTTCTTTTAGCTTTAATTAATAACATCTTGTCCAAAGATAAACTTTCTTTTCACATCTTACTTCTACATTTCATATAGATAGCAAATTTATCTTAAAATTGGCTTTAGATTTCTCAAATTACTGGCTTTAGTTTCAGCTTTACTAGTAGACAGTTCTTAAAATTTCTTATAATTCTTGTGCTATGCTTCAAATCATTTATTAGCAGTAATACTATAATTCTTCAAATAAAATTATTCCTTGTCATACCGGCTTAACCTACTGATCTCACACTTTTTCTCATAAACAATGTGAGTACTTTATCAAAGCTCAGAAATCAGTGAAATAATTTCCTTATGAACTAATCACTGACTCCAATTTCTAACACCTTTCTAGGAAGTTTTCCAAACTATTTCCTCTGTATCAATATTTGTTCTTCTATAGGAGTTTTATTATCCTTCATCTTCAAATAAACAATCATAACTTTTCTTTTTCTCTGACATTTAAGGCTCTCAACAGCTTAAACATTTAAACAACCAATGTTTTATTATATACAGATGCCGAAGGTTGCAACCTCTTAGGTACTTCTTGTTCTTGTACTTAAGCTCCTTACTGCACCAATAGCTCAATCAAAATAGAAATCGAAACAAGTTCATACTTCATTTCATTATTACTGTTACGGGTATCTTTATAATCCTTGTGATCCGAGACTCTTATTCTTGTCTATAAATACTTCTAGGGAAATTTCTATTAGTCGAAACAATCCTCAACTAATCACACTTTCTTTGACTTCATTAAGGAACTAATTTCTTTAAAAAAATTTAAACGTTTCTTCATATAATCACTTCTACCTTGTGCGCAGATAACCAACTTATCTTAATTACACTTCAGATTTCCGAGATGATACCTTCATAATACCTTTGTGATCAATGTAACTAGGACACTTCTTACCATTCCAATGGAATACCTTTTTATGATAGTTAAGTAAGTAGAAGAATAATAATAGATAAATTCTACACTAAACATTTATAATAACCAGCTAATTTCCAAGAAACTCTGAACTTTAGAGACATTTTTTGGTGCCTCCTATTCAAGAATAGATTGTACTTCATTGGAATTCAACTCTTATTCATTCATCCAATACTACATATCTAAGGAAAATTACTTCTGATAACCAAAACTCATATTCAGAAAACCTTACATAAAGCTACTTATCTTTTAATGTTTATAGTACCACTCAAAAATGATAATCATGCTCAACTTCTATCTTCAAGTATACTAGAATATTGTCCATGAAGACTACTACTACAAAATGTTCTAAGTAGTATTAGAATACCCTATTCATCAACTCCATGAATACAATAGGGGCATTTACATGTCCAAATGGCTTTACCAAAAATTCGTAATGTTCATAACGAGCCCTGAATGTTGTCTTTGATACATCTTTTTCTTTGACCTTGAGTTGATAATAACCCGATCAAATATCTATCTTTGAGAACATTGTTACACCTCTAAGCTGATCAAATAGATCTTTAATCCTTAGTACTAGATACTTGTTCTTAATAGTTACTTTATTCAACTACCGGTAATCTATACATAATTGTAGAGAACCCTCTTTCTTCTTTACAAATAATCTTTGAGTACCCCATGGTGATACACTCGGTCAAGTGTAATCCCAATCTAGCAGTTCTTGCAATTGAGCTTTCAACTTTCTTAGCTCAATTGACACCATCCTATGTGGTTCTATCGATACCAGTTCAATTCTAAGATAGACATCAATCCCAAATTGTACCTCTCTATCCGGAGGTAATCCTAATAACTCATCTGAAAATATATTTGAAATTTTCCCATAATCGGGATATCATTAATCTTCTTGGGTGACATCTGTATATTCATCACATAAATTTAACATGCCTTATATCCATTTACTTAACAACCTCTGAGTTGTTGTCGTAGAAATCACTGACTCTAATATGTCAGTTCTTTCTTTCACATTTACTTCAGAACCATCAGGTTCTTTAAGCACTAACCCTTTTCTTTCTTACACATCACTTATGTATCATATGCAGATAGCCAATTCATTCCAAGGATAACTTCAAATTCATAAAATGGAAGTTCCATTAAATTCACTAAGAACTTAGTCCACTGAATTACTAATGGACATTTTGTATATATTCTAGTCACCCATTCACTATGTCCAAATGGATTACTAAAAATCACATCACTTCCTTAAAAGGTACTAAATCCGTGGCATTAAACCGCTAAATATGAACATGTCCCCTTAGCAGGATACAACTTCTTCTAACTTCTTAGTATATAGACATTTTAATTCCTCTATACATGACTTTAACATCTTTATGCCACAAATTGGTAATAATCGGACCACTTTTTTCCATTAAATTCATGAGCTCCTAACTTTTAAGCTCCTTAACAATCGACACCCTTATTGGTGCAGATACCAGGCTGGTGCAGGCAATAGGGTCTTAATTCTACTAACCACAACCTTTAAAGCTCATACTAAGGTTTCATATTTTTGTGCTAGAGTTCTCTGCTATACGTGTGGCACTACTAAGGTAAGAGCCATAGATGGAACATTCTGTATTTCATTACTTCTACTTTGGGCCTCCTTTTGGTCTCAATTATTAGATGTCTATCACATTTCAACAATACTTGACATTACTTATTTCTACTATAACTTATTCATGTTATTGAGGAGCATAATCATGTTACACAATAGTACGTCAGTAGCATAACATCTTAGGGGCATGTATTTAACATCAAAGAATATTAAACTTGATTTAGCCTCGAATCGGCTAAATCAGTAGCTCTGATACCAATAAATGTAACACCCTTAACGTATACTCATAGGCCGAATATACATTAAAGATGTTCTGAGAATCATTGGCGTAAATCTTAACTTGTAAATTTATTTATTTTTATACTAAAATTTAATTTGTAGTTTAACCCTTTCTCGGTTTTAAATTTAAAACTATGTTGTCTAGGTGTGCAATTTGGTTTTGACCTGAATTTGTTTTCAAAATTAATAATTGAATTATTAAAATAAAAACAATACAATTCAGGGTGAAAACTACGCAAGCTGCCTAGACCCTTTCTTGATTTTAATTTTTTTTACATATTTAGGGCTAAAGAACATTTTAACCATACCAAAGATTTTGCTATTGTTAACAATTCGTATTTTTAAACTTATCCAAGCATAAAAGCATATGATTACATTGTAAACTTATGCTGTACACAGTTCAACTTTAAAATACTTACATGCCCACTAGTCTATCAAATTATGATAAAGACATACTTACTGAACTTATTGTAGTAACTTGATTTTCCCAAATTTTTGCTCATCCTCGATAGATGATTTCCAGGAAACCTACGTGTGACATAAGACACACGCTAAGTACGAACTTAGTGAGGTGGTTAAACTTATTTATTTTAAAATCCTGAAATAATGTAATACAGTATGTTATATATATATATATATAAGTGCATTTCGTGTTCTCTATAACATGGCAAGTATATCACAGTGTACATATGTCATGTATTCTATCATGGTCATGTTTTCATTATGCAATCATTTGCATATCATGTATTCTATCATGTATCATGTCTATCATATATCAATAACATTTCTATCATGTATGTCATGTATTTCTCTGTAATGTAACATGTAACTTCTTTTTCATGTATTACGTAATCATGTAACATCTTTTTCATGTATCACGTAATCATGTAACATCTGTATCATGTAATTATGTATCATGTAACTTCTGTATAATGTATCACGTAATCATGTAACATCTATATCATGTATCATGTAACATCTTGTTATTATTATCATCATGTCTGGCTAGAGGCCCATGGAAACCCCGTAGCTATCTGCACCGTAGTGCCTTATGGACTACGTACTCGAGAGGACGCTCTTTGCTCCTCATATAAGGATGCTATTTTCTCCTTATATTAAACACCTCGTTAGTGTATTTTGCACTATGGGCTTGGATCCCATGGTGTATCTTGTTTCATTTTAATCTTGTCATTATCCATATTCCATGTATGCGTAATGCATCATCATTTATGCAAACAATAATTCATACCTGCTATTCCATCAAGCTTGCCATGTCGAGCATTGTATCATATCATGTATTATAAATAAATGCAATGCCATTTTCAATATAATGCAAACATTTAGAAATGCACTCACCTGGGCCATTTAATAGTATGCCTCACTAAATTCTACTCGATCCTTTCCTTTATAGTATCTCGAATCCTCTTTGATTCGTATCCAAACTGAAATTCGAGTTTCGGGGCTTGAATCAAGCTTGAAAAATTTCTCCCTTTTTTTCTCTCCTTAGTTCAAAATATTTCAATAAAGATGAACAATTTGATTCATCTTTTACTTATTTAAATCCACATGTTAAAATTAAATGAATTTAAAATTCATTTAATTAGTGAAATTACTAATTAGCCCTTTTAATCCAATGGCCAAGACTTAATCTTATCAAAAATCAATGGGCATGATTTGATCCAAGTGTAATTCACCTTCCAAAATTGCCCTTAATATTTCAAAATTGCCATCCTTGTCAAATGACCAATTTGCCCTCCAACTAGTCTTTATTTACTAGTTTGCCATTCTTGTAAAAATTCAACTAAGTATAGTTGAAATCCAACCAACTATAATAAAATATTCATAAAATAGTATTTTATGAATTTTCCATGGCCTTTGGATCACTTGGAAATTTTGATTTGATCCAATCTCCGATATTCATAAAATACTTTTACTACGATTTCACCTTTCTCGAGCTATCGGATTTATTCCAAAAATTCCATATTTCCATATTCGAAAAATGAACACTATCATCTTATAAAGATTTCTTTTTCTAAAGTCTTAGACTGAATTTTCCTAACTCAGTCTACTATTCCAATAATTATCAAAAATCTCCATAGAATAAAATTTCTCTTAGAATTCCTTTATCGATAATCCATTTGAATATTCTTTACTTTTTTTGAGTCAAAAATATCGATTAGAAACACTTTTATGGGACCTTTACGAGCACGCTTAACAATTTCATTCGATCCAAATTGGTACCTTTTTTCGCATCTTAATTCTTAAAAACGATATCAAGGTACCTATTTCGATCCGATTCACTCTTATACTAAATAAAATTACTTTTTGGGGAAAATTACACTTTAGTCCCTAAAATTTTCCAAAGTTTATACTTTAACCCCCAAACTTTCAAAATTTACAATTTAGTCACTAACCAAAATTTGGGATATTACAATTCCTCCCCCTTAAGAAAATTCGTCCTCGAACTTTTAATGCGTACATGTTCAAAACATTTACGGATATTACTTCCTTATTTTCTTCTCAGCCTCCCAAGTAGCTTCTTCGACTTTGTGATTTTTCCTCAAAACTTCAGTCAATGAAATTTCTTATTCCTTAATTCTTTAATTCTATAAACCAATAGTTCTACTAACTCCTCTTCATGTATCAAATCTAATTGCATCTCAATTTATTTAGGAGTGTTGACATGTAAATAATTCAGTCAATGCCCCCAAAACGTAAGTACATATACTATAGACTTTTGCTCAGTTCTGGAGATAAGACCCATTAATATAATCTTGGTCCAACTCTTTCACGATTCCTTGAAGTATAACAATTCTGAAACTATGTTTTCCCTTTTTTACCTATATAAATCATCCATCATTTTCAAATAAACAATTATAACTTCTCTTTTGCTCTAACATTTAAGGCTCTCAATAGCTTAAACATTTAAACAACCAATGCTTTATTATATACTGATTGCGAAGGTTCAACCTCTTAGGTACTTCTTGTTCTTGGCTTAATCCGGTAGAAATCAGAAAAAGTTCATACTTCATTTCATTTATCTTTGCTACGGGTATCTTTATAACCCTTGTAATCCGAGACTCTTGTTCTTGTCTAGAAATATTTTCGGGAAATTTCAATTAGTCGGAACAATCCTCAACTAAACACACTTCTTTTGACTTCATTAATGAGCTAAATCCTTTTTAAAATTTAAACGTTTCTTCTTATAATCATTTTTACCTTGTGCACAAATAACCAACTTATCTAAATTACACTTGATTCGAGATGATACCTTCATATTACCTTCTAGTATTTGATCACTTAGATCATTAGAAAAACCTTTTTCCAGCAATCCACATTATTTTAATGCTTGTCATACTCATCATCTTACATTACTGATTGTCTTTATCAAAACCTCTCTAAAAAAGATACCTTAGCTTATCCATTACACTTCAGCCCTACCTTTATGAGACTCTGCTATCAACTATTCGGGTAGAATTAACCTCTTAGTTGACTTCTCTGAATAGTCTTTGGTTACAAGTTCAATACACTTTATCGATAATAGACTTCCAATATTGTTTCAATATGTACTCAAATATCACTTTCATCATACTTTTATTCCAGATTCTTTGTCTTCATAATCTATCAGGCTTCACGGTTGACATCTTATAATACTAATGTCTCCCTAAAGAAATAATCCTTCTTACTTAGGTTGTGTCTGATTTAAAGACTCTTCAAAGTTTTTCTAACATTTGAGGAGTCTACACTGTAACTCTTTCCATGTTTGCTTTGATTATCCTTGCAATATATTTTACTACTTTTAGTACTTTGACTGATCCATACCTAACATCTTCTTTTGAACTTCAAATATAATCTCTTTCTGAGATAAATTTGTTCTTAGCTTCTTTTCTAATCATCTCAGTAGTATCATTACTTAACTTTCCAATTATCCCTTATATGTACTGACAGTACAAATATCTTATAATAAGATACTACTGAGTTATTTCCATCATAACTTCAATCCTTAACTTATCTTGAGTAAATCGCCAGATTACATCTGCAACAACTACTGACATTGCTATCTTCAAACCTATTTATTTTAAAAACATGAAATAATGTAATACAATATGTCTTATATAAAAGTGCATTTCGTTTTCTCTATAACATGGCAAGTATATCACAATGTACATATGTCATGTATCATAACTATCATATAAATCATGTTATTATTGCATAATATATTCTCTATCATGGACATGCTTTCATCATGTAATCATTTACATATCATGTACTCTATCATGGTCATGCTTTCATTATGCCATCATTTGCATAACAAATATTCTATCATGCATGTTATGTACTTTCATGTAGCATGTAACATGTAACATCTAAATCATGTATCATCTTGTTATTATTATCCATATTCCATGTATAGACATGCATTGCCATTATGTAGAATAAAATTCTTACCTTATATTCTACTGAAGTTTGCATTTCTTGAAATATGCAACAAGTCAAGTTTCATATAAATAATGCAACATTATTTTTAATTTAGGGTCAACTTATCACAAGTTCCATCATTATCAAGTAAATCATATTCATGGTATAGTTCTGAAATGGCATATTTCATACACATGCCATGACTTAAATGCATGACATGATTTATATATATATATATATATGACATAATTCAGATACATGATAGATGATATACAAGGCATAATTCTTATATATGGCATGAATTATAACTGGCAGAATATACGTGTCATAATTCATATACATGGCATGATTCATATACGTGACATCTTTCATATACATGACTTAATTCATATATATAACATGATACGTGTATATGGCATAATTCATATGCATGGCATAATTCATGAACATAACATAATTTGTATACATGTCATGATTCATATACATAACATGATTCATTTATAATGATTCATTTACATTTTGATTCTTTTGACATGATTCATATTCGTGATTTAATTCATATACATGGCATGTTCCGTATTCATGGCATGGTTCATATACATGACATATTTCATATACATGGCATGTCATGGTTCATATTTATGACGTGATTCATATACGTAACATGATTTGTTTACATGACATTATTCATTTACGTGACATGATTCTTTTATCATTGCCCAAAGTACATTATATGAGATTGAGGTACGCGAGTCATCTTGAATTGACATCGTAGTGTTTAACGTTAACGTAAAGATGAGTACGTACTCGGGATGCTCTTTGCTCCCCATAAACATAAAGCACCTCAACAATGCACTTGGGCACAGTGGGCATAGATCCTCAGGGTGCATGTGACACAATCATTTTGTCACAATATTAGTTTGATAACATGAACATAAGGGTGCAGCTGCTAAAGACTCTATGGCATGCCATCTATACCATGGACTCTCATACACAATACTTGGGCATTTCTTTTATCATCAATCATATAAATAACATTTAACATTTCATGTTTAATCATAAATGTTCATGGTAAACATAGATCATCATATAAATAAACATTTCATATCTCCTACTTCAACATAATTGGTCATGACAAACATAAATTAACAAATATATATATAATGCAATATCATTTTAAGTTTAAGGTCAACTATTCACAAGTCTTCCTAATTGCATTTTAATTAGTCAACCCTCCAGGTTTTTGGGTTATGCCATTTTGATTTGTCAACATGTAAATGCACTCACCTGGGCCATTTATTAGTCAACCCTTCCAACTTTTGGGTTATGCCCAACATTTTGATCCTGTAGCTCAAACCAAGTGACTCCTTCATGTATCAAATCTAATTACATCTCAATTTATTTAGGAGTGATGACATGTAAATAATTTAGCCAATGCCCCCTAAACATAAGTACATATACTATAGACTTTTAATGACTTCTAGAGATAAGACCCATTAATATACTCTTGGTACAACTCTTTCACGATTCCTTGAGGTATAACAGTTCTGGAACCAAGTGTTTCCCTTTTTGACCTATACAAATCATCCTTCCTTGAATTGACACTTTTCTTCATTTTCTCTTCTTTTAGCTTTAATTAATAACATCTTGTCCAAAGATAAACTTTCTTTTCACATCTTACTTCTACATTTCATATAGATAGCAAATTTATCTTAAAATTGGCTTTAGATTTCTCAAATTACTGGCTTTAGTTTCAGCTTTACTAGTAGACAGTTCTTAAAATTTCTTATAATTCTTGTGCTATGCTTCAAATCATTTATTAGCAGTAATACTATAATTCTTCAAATAAAATTATTCCTTGTCATACCGGCTTAACCTACTGATCTCACACTTTTTCTCATAAACAATGTGAGTACTTTATCAAAGCTCAGAAATCAGTGAAATAATTTCCTTATGAACTAATCACTGACTCCAATTTCTAACACCTTTCTAGGAAGTTTTCCAAACTATTTCCTCTGTATCAATATTTGTTCTTCTATAGGAGTTTTATTATCCTTCATCTTCAAATAAACAATCATAACTTTTCTTTTTCTCTCGACATTTAAGGCTCTCAACTTGACTTAAACATTTAAACAACCAATGTTTTATTATATACAGATGCGAAGGTTGCAACCTCTTAGGTACTTCTTGTTCTTGTACTTAAGCTCCTTACTGCACCAATAGCTCAATCAAAATAGAAATCAAAACAAGTTCATACTTCATTTCATTATTACTTATTACTGGGTATCTTTATAATCCTTGTGATCCGAGACTCTTATTCTTGTCTATAAATACTTCTAGGGAAATTTCTATTAGTCGAAACAATCCTCAACTAATCACACTTTCTTTGACTTCATTAAGGAACTAATTTCTTTAAAAAAATTTAAACGTTTCTTCATATAATCACTTCTACCTTGTGCGCAGATAACCAACTTATCTTAATTACACTTGATTTCCGAGATGATACCTTCATAATACCTTTGTGATCAATGTAACTAGGACACTTCTTACCATTCCAATGGAATACCTTTTTATGATAGTTAAGTAAGTAGAAGAATAATAATAGATAAATTCTACACTAAACATTTATAATAACCAGCTAATTTCCAAGAAACTCTGAACTTTAGAGACATTTTTTGGTGCCTCCTATTCAAGAATAGATTGTACTTCATTGGAATTCAACTCTTATTCATTCATCCAATACTACATATCTAAGGAAAATTACTTCTGATAACCAAAACTCATATTCAGAAAACCTTACATAAAGCTACTTATCTTTTAATGTTTATAGTACCACTCAAAAATGATAATCATGCTCAACTTCTATCTTCAAGTATACTAGAATATTGTCCATGAAGACTACTACTACAAAATGTTCTAAGTAGTATTAGAATACCCTATTCATCAACTCCATGAATACAATAGGGGCATTTACATGTCCAAATGGCTTTACCAAAAATTCGTAATGTTCATAACGAGCCCTGAATGTTGTCTTTGATACATCTTTTTCTTTGACCTTGAGTTGATAATAACCCGATCAAATATCTATCTTTGAGAACATTGTTACACCTCTAAGCTGATCAAATAGATCTTTAATCCTTAGTACTAGATACTTGTTCTTAATAGTTACTTTATTCAACTACCGGTAATCTATACATAATTGTAGAGAACCCTCTTTCTTCTTTACAAATAATACTGGAGTACCCCATGGTGATACACTCGGTCAAGTGTAATCCCAATCTAGCAGTTCTTGCAATTGAGCTTTCAACTTTCTTAGCTCAATTGACACCATCCTATGTGGTTCTATCGATACCAGTTCAATTCTAAGATAGACATCAATCCCAAATTGTACCTCTCTATCCGGAGGTAATCCTAATAACTCATCTGAAAATATATTTGAAATTTTCCCATAATCGGGATATCATTAATCTTCTTGGGTGACATCTGTATATTCATCACATAAATTTAACATGCCTTATATCCATTTACTTAACAACCTCTGAGTTGTTGTCGTAGAAATCACTGACTCTAATATGTCAGTTCTTTCTTTCACATTTACTTCAGAACCATCAGGTTCTTTAAGCACTAACCCTTTTCTTTCTTACACATCACTTATGTATCATATGCAGAGATAGCCAATTCATTCCAAGGATAACTTCAAATTCATAAAATGGAAGTTCCATTAAATTCACTAAGAACTTAGTCCTTTGAATTACTAATGGACATTTTGTATATATTCTAGTCACCCATTCACTATGTCCAAATGGATTACTAAAAATCACATCACTTCCTTAAAAGGTACTAAATCCGTGGCATTAAACCGCTAAATATGAACATGTCCCCTTAGCAGGATACAACTTCTTCTAACTTCTCTTAGTATATAGACATTTTAATTCCTCTATACATGACTTTAACATCTTTATGCCACAAATTGGTAATAATCGGACCACTTTTTTCCATTAAATTCATGAGCTCCTAACTTTTAAGCTCCTTAACAATCGACACCCTTATTGGTGCAGATACCAGGCTGGTGCAGGCAATAGGGTCTTAATTCTACTAACCACAACCTTTAAAGCTCATACTAAGGTTTCATATTTTTGTGCTAGAGTTCTCTGCTATACGTGTGGCACTACTAAGGTAAGAGCCATAGATGGAACATTCTGTATTTCATTACTTCTACTTTGGGCCTCCTTTTGGTCTCAATTATTAGATGTCTATCACATTTCAACAATACTTGACATTACTTATTTCTACTATAACTTATTCATGTTATTGAGGAGCATAATCATGTTACACAATAGTACGTCAGTAGCATAACATCTTAGGGGCATGTATTTAACATCAAAGAATATTAAACTTGATTTAGCCTCCAGAATCGGCTAAATCCGTAGCTCTGATACCAATAAATGTAACACCCTTAACGTATACTCATAGGCCGAATATACATTAAAGATGTTACAGAATCATTGGCAGAAATCTTAACTTGTAAATTTATTTATTTTTTATACTAAAATTTAATTTGTAGTTTAACCCTTTCTCAGTTTTAAATTTAAAACTATGTTGTCTAGGTGCAGCTGGTTTTGACCCTGAATTTGTTTTCAAAATTAATAATTGAATTATTAAAATAAAAACAATACAATTCAGGGTGAAAACTACGCAAGCTGCCTAGACCCTTTCTTGATTTTAATTTTTTTTACATATTTAGGGCTAAAGAACATTTTAACCATACCAAAGATTTTGCTATTGTTAACAATTCGTATTTTTAAACTTATCCAAGCATAAAAGCATATGATTACATTGTAAACTTATGCTGTACACAGTTCAACTTTAAAATACTTACATGCCCACTAGTCTATCAAATTATGATAAAGACATACTTACTGAACTTATTGTAGTAACTTGATTTTCCCAAATTTTTGCTCATCCTCGATAGATGATTTCCAAGAAACCTACGTGTGACATAAGACACACGCTAAGTACGAACTTAGTGAGGTGGTTAAACTTATTTATTTTAAAATCCTGAAATAATGTAATAAATAAGTATGTTATATATATATATATATAAGTGCATTTCGTGTTCTCTATAACATGGCAAGTATATCACTTTGTGTACATATGTCATGTATTCTATCATGGTCATGTTTTCATTATGCAATCATTTGCATATCATGTATTCTATCATGTATCATGTCTATCATATATCAATAACATTTCTATCATGTATGTCATGTATTTCTCTGTAATGTAACATGTAACTTCTTTTTCATGTATTACGTAATCATGTAACATCTTTTTCATGTATCACGTAATCATGTAACATCTGTATCATGTAATTATGTATCATGTAACTTCTGTATAATGTATCACGTAATCATGTAACATCTATATCATGTATCATGTAACATCTTGTTATTATTATCATCATGTCTGGCTAGAGGCCCATGGAAACCCCGTAGTTATCTGCACCGTAGTGCCTTATGGACTACGTACTCGAGAGGACGCTCTTTGCTCCTCATATAAGGATGCTATTTTCTCCTTATATTAAACACCTCGTTAGTGTATTTTGCACTATGGGCTTGGATCCCATGGTGTATCTTGTTTCATTTTAATCTTGTCATTATCCATATTCCATGTATGCGTAATGCATCATCATTTATGCAAACAATAATTCATACCTGCTATTCCATCAAGCTTGCCATGTCGAGCATTGTATCATATCATGTATTATAAATAAATGCAATGCCATTTTCAATATAATGCAAACATTTAGAAATGCACTCACCTGGGCCATTTAATAGTATGCCTCACTAAATTCTACTCGATCCTTTCCTTTATAGTATCTCGAATCCTCTTTGATTCGTATCCAAAATGAAATTGAGTTTGGGGCTTGAATCAAGCTTGAAAAATTTCTCCCTTTTTTTCTCTCCTTAGTTCAAAATATTTCAATAAAGATGAACAATTTGATTCATCTTTTACTTATTTAAATCCACATGTTAAAATTAAATGAATTTAAAATTCATTTAATTAGTGAAATTACTAATTAGCCCTTTTAATCCAATGGCCAAGACTTAATCTTATCAAAAATCAATGGGCATGATTTGATCCAAGTGTAATTCACCTTCCAAAATTGCCCTTAATATTTCAAAATTGCCATCCTTGTCAAATGACCAATTTGCCCTCCAACTAGTCTTTATTTACTAGTTTGCCATTCTTGTAAAAATTCAACTAAGTATAGTTGAAATCCAACCAACTATAATAAAATATTCATAAAATAGTATTTTATGAATTTTCCATGGCCTTTGGATCAGCTTGGAAATTTTGATTTGATCCAATCTCCCGATATTCATAAAATACTTTTACTACGATTTCACCTTTCTCGAGCTATCGGATTTATTCCAAAAATTCCATATTTCCATATTCGAAAAATGAACACTATCATCTTATAAAGATTTCTTTTTCTAAAGTCTTAGACTGAATTTTCCTAACTCAGTCTACTATTCCAATAATTATCAAAAATCTCCATAGAATAAAATTTCTCTTAGAATTCCTTTATCGATAATCCATTTGAATATTCTTTACCTTTACTGAGTCAAAAATATCGATTAGAAACACTTTTATGGGACCTTTACCTGAGCACGCTTAACAATTTCATTCGATCCAAATTCGGTACCTTTTTCTGCATCTTAATTCTTAAAACTGATATCAAGGTACCTATTTCGATCTGATTCACTCTTATACTAAATAAAATTACTTTTTGGGGAAAATTACACTTTAGTCCCTAAAATTTTCCAAAGTTTATACTTTAACCCCCCAAACTTTCAAAATTTACAATTTAGTCACTAACCAAAATTTGGGATATTACAATTCCTCCCCCTTAAGAAAATTCGTCCTCGAACTTTTAATGCGTACATGTTCAAAACATTTACGGATATTACTTCCTTATTTTCTTCTCAGCCTCCCAAGTAGCTTCTTCGACTTTGTGATTTTTCCTCAAAACTTCAGTCAATGAAATTTCTTATTCCTTAATTCTTTAATTCTATAAACCAATAGTTCTACTAACTCCTCTTCATGTATCAAATCTAATTGCATCTCAATTTATTTAGGAGTGTTGACATGTAAATAATTCAGTCAATGCCCCCAAAACGTAAGTACATATACTATAGACTTTTGCTCAGTTCTGGAGATAAGACCCATTAATATAATCTTGGTCCAACTCTTTCACGATTCCTTGAAGTATAACAATTCTGAAACTATGTTTTCCCTTTTTTACCTATATAAATCATCCATCATTTTCAAATAAACAATTATAACTTCTCTTTTGCTCTAACATTTAAGGCTCTCAATAGCTTAAACATTTAAACAACCAATGCTTTATTATATACAGTTGCCGAAGGTTCAACCTCTTAGGTACTTCTTGTTCTTGGCTTAATCCAGGTAGAAATCAGAAAAAGTTCATACTTCATTTCATTTATACTGCTACGGGTATCTTTATAACCCTTGTAATCCGAGACTCTTGTTCTTGTCTAGAAATATTTCTGGGGAAATTTCAATTAGTCGGAACAATCCTCAACTAAACACACTTCTTTTGACTTCATTAAGGAGCTAAATCCTTTTTAAAATTTAAACGTTTCTTCTTATAATCATTTTTACCTTGTGCACAAATAACCAACTTATCTAAATTACACTTCAGATTCCCGAGATGATACCTTCATATTACCTTCTAGTATTTGATCACTTAGATCATTAGAAAAACCTTTTTCCAGCAATCCACATTATTTTAATGCTTGTCATACTCATCATCTTACATTACTGATTGTCTTTATCAAAACCTCTCTAAAAAGATACCTTAGCTTATCCATTACACTTCAGCCCTACCTTTATGAGACTCTGCTATCAACTATTCAGGTAGAATTAACCTCTTAGTTGACTTCTCTGAATAGTCTTTGGTTACAAGTTCAATACACTTTATCGATAATAGACTTCCAATATTGTTTCAATATGTACTCAAATATCACTTTCATCATACTTTTATTCCAGATTCTTTGTCTTCATAATCTATCAGGCTTCACGGTTGACATCTTATAATACTAATGTCTCCCTAAAGAAATAATCCTTCTTACTTAGGTTGTGTCTGATTTAAAGACTCTTCAAAGTTTTTCTAACATTTGAGGAGTCTACACTGTAACTCTTTCCATGTTTGCTTTGATTATCCTTGCAATATATTTTACTACTTTTAGTACTTTGACTGATCCATACCTAACATCTTCTTTTCGAACTTCAAATATAATCTCTTTACAGATAAATTTGTTCTTAGCTTCTTTTCTAATCATCTCAGTAGTATCATTACTTAACTTTCCAATTATCCCTTATATGTACTGACAGTACAAATATCTTATAATAAGATACTACTGAGTTATTTCCATCATAACTTCAATCCTTAACTTATCTTGAGTAAATCGCCAGATTACATCTGCAACAACTACTGACATTGCTATCTTCAAACCTATTTATTTTAAAAACATGAAATAATGTAATACAATATGTCTTATATAAAAGTGCATTTCGTTTTCTCTATAACATGGCAAGTATATCACAATGTACATATGTCATGTATCATAACTATCATATAAATCATGTTATTATTGCATAATATGTTCTCTATCATGGACATGCTTTCATCATGTAATCATTTACATATCATGTACTCTATCATGGTCATGCTTTCATTATGCCATCATTTGCATAACAAATATTCTATCATGTATGTTATGTACTTCTCTGTCATGTAGCATGTAACATGTAACATCTGAATCATGTATCATCTTGTTATTATTATCCATATTCCGTGTGTAGACATGCATTGCCATTATGTAGAATAAAACTATTACCTCATATTCTACTGAAGTTTGCATTTACTGAAATATGCAACAAGTCACGTTTCATATAAATAATGCAACATTATTTTTAATTTAGGGTCAACTTATCACAAGTTCCATCATTATCAAGTAAATCATATTCATGGTATAGTTCACAGAAATGGCATATTTCATACACATGCCATGACTTAAATGCATGACATGATTTATATATATACATATATATATATGACATAATTCAGATACATGATAGACTTCGTATACAAGGCATAATTCTTATATATGGCATGAATTATATACATGGCAGAATCCATATACGTGTCATAATTCATATACATGGCATGATTCATATACGTGACAACGTTCATATACATGACTTAATTCATATACATAACATGATACGTGTATATGGCATAATTCATATGCATGGCATAATTCATGAACATAACATAATTTGTATACATGTCATGAATCATATACATAACTTGATTCATTTACATGACATGATTCTTTTACTTGACATGATTCATATTCGTGATTTAATTCATATACATGGCATGTTCCGTATTCATGGCATGGTTCATATACATGACATATTTCATATACATGGCATGTCATGGTTCATATTTATGATATGATTCATATACGTAACATGATTCGTTTACATGACATTATTCATTTACGTGACATGATTCTTTTATCATTGCCCAAAGTACATTATATGAGATTGAGGTACGCGAGTCATCTTGAAATGACACCGTAGTGTCTAACGTTAACGTAAAGATGAGTATGTACTCGGGGACGCTCTTTGCTCCCCATAAACATAAAGCACCTCGACAGTGCACTTGGGCACAGTGGGCGTAGATCCTCAGGGTGCATGTGACACAATCATTTTGTCACAATATTAGTTTGATAACATGAACATAAGGGTGCAGCTGCTAAAGACTATATGGCATGCCAACTCTACCATGGACTCTCATACACAATGCTTGGGCATTTCTTTTATCATCAATCAATCATCATAATCAATCACATAAATAACATTTCATGTTTCACGCTTCATCATAAATGTTCATGGTAAACATAGATCATCATATAAATAAACATTTCATATCTCCTACTTCAACATAATTGGCCATGGCAAACATAAATTAACACAAATATATATATAATGCAATATTATTTTAAGTTTAAGGTCGACTATTCACAAGTCTTCCTAATTGCATTTTAAAACATGTAAATGCACTAACCTGGGCCATTTATTAGTTTGCCTCACTAAGCTCTATTTGATCCTTTCTTTCATAGTTCCTCGAACCTTCTTTTGATTCGGATCCAAACTTCATTAATCACATGAATGTGAATAACACATGTTAGATTCACTTCTAACAATATTTCAATTAAGTTATTTAATCACTCAACATAAAAATTTCCATAAATTTCTTTCCTTCCTTATACTGTTCACATACTCATTTTTGGTCCATAATGACCATTTTGATCTTCAAATAATTCCTCCAAGCTTGGTAACCAATATTAGACACAAATTGTCTCGATTTCCATTTTTGTTAACTTGCACTACCATCAAAGATTTACTTCTACAGGGCAGAATACATACTGAATCTTAATCTCCTTTATATTGTAGTAACTAGATCCGACAATGGTTCTAATGGTATAAGCCAAATAATTTAAGAAAATCTACAAAAAATATGAAAATTCATCAAACTCCCATTTACAGGGGTGTCCATACAGAAACTGTAATGTAATTTTTTAACCTTCATTCGATTAAAAATTAATATCTTTTAACTCGGAACTCGAAATCAGTTTTCGTTTGTTGGAAACGAAACTACATTCGATAAGCTTTTCAACCATATAGACTAATAACCCATATTCAATTTGTACTTTTTATGGAAAATTTTCAAATTCGAATTCCAGATTTGAATTTCGAAACAGACTGCTATCTTGTTTTCTGAACTCTCATCACTTAAAAATTCATATCTTTTGATATATGAATCGAAATCAATCACCGTTTGTTTTAAACAAAACTAGACGAATAAATATTTACATCGATATAAAATTCACCATCTAACCATTTTTGCAAAATTTATGGTGAATTTTCAAACTTACTGCCAAATCCAGCTTTCTACAGTGCTTCCATAAATAACTCCAAACTTTATACTAACTTCTCCTTACTTCTCTACTTTTTAGTCTAGTCCAATTACTTGCTTTAAACCACCAACTTATCACCATCTTCATCAAGTAATTATTCTAAAATAACTCCTTTTAAATTTTTTGTTCTTTCCGAAGTAGTCACTAAAAATGCAAAGATAAGGATTCAAGCTTCTTAACTTTGCAAATTAGTCCTTAAATCAGCATTAATATTTTAATTCCATCATTATAACTAAAATTCAGGTTTAATCCTTCCCTAAAACCTCATTTACGAATTGGTCACTTAAGTTCGACAATTTGTCAAAATGGTCACTAATTCGATTAAACATTGGTTTAACATTCTAACTTCAATTTCAGATCTCCAACATCAATAATAACATAAATACACTTTAAAATCATAAAAATTTAGATTATTCCTTTAACTTTAAGATTTGCCGAAATTGTCCATATACCTTTAACTTAGGGTATTGCTTCCAAATAACAGATTCAAGCTTACTAGATCATTTATTCAACATCACAAATCCTAAATCAAACTTGAATCCATAAACCCTAAGCATCTTCATAATAATAAAAACATGTAGAGTTTAAATCCCAACTCAATAACATGATTTTAACATCACAAAAGCTTGATTTCAACATGGAATCATAAAATCTCAAAACCCCCAATTGAGTTCGTAAAACCTAATTTCTTTCTCAACAATCAAGCATGTATTCCATGAATTATTGACATCAAAAGATAGAGCTTGAGGAGCATAACAACTTCGCAGTTGAAAATATTACCTGAAAATCGAGTTTCGAGGCTTGAATCGAGCTGGAAAAATTTTCTCCCTTTTTTTTCTCCCATTAGTTCGAAATATTTCAAGAAAGATGAACAATTTGGTTCATCTTTTACTTATTTAAATACGCATGTTATAATTAAATGAATTTAAAATCCATTTAATTAGTGAAATTACTAATTTGCCCTTTTAATCCAATGGCCATGACTTAATCTTATCAAAAATCATTGGCCATGATTTGATCCGAGTGTAATTCACCTTCCAAAATTGCCTTTAATATTTCAAAATTACCATCCTTGTCCAATGGCCAATTTGCCCTCTAACCAGTCTTTATTTACTAGTTTGCCATTCTTGTAAAAATTCAACTAAGTCTAGCTGAAATCCAACCAACTATAATAAAATATTCGTAAAATAGTATTTTATGAATTTTCCATGACCTTTGGGTTAGCCTCTAAAATTTTGATTCGATCCGATCTCCCAATATTCATGAAATACTTTTACTGCAATTTCATCTTTATCGAGCTATCAGATTTATTCAAAAAATTCCATATTTCCATATTCGAAAAATGAACACTATCATCTTATAAAGATTTCTTTTCCTAAAGTCTTAGACTGAATTTTCCTAACTCAGTCTAGTATTCCGATAATTATCGAAAATCTCCACAGAATAAAATTTCTCTTAGAATTCCTTTATCGATAATCCATTTGAATATTCTTTACCTTTACCGAGTCCAAAATATCGATTAGAAACACTTTTATGGGATCTTCCCGAAGGTCACCCATCCTTGTATTTCTCTGGCCCGACCACGCTTAACAATTTCATTCGATCCAAATTCAGTACCTTTTTCTGCATCTTAATTCTTAAAATCAATATCAAGGTACCTATTTCGATCCGGTTCACTCTTATACTAAATAAAACTACTTGTTGAGGAAATTTACACTTTAGTCCCCAAACATTTTCCAAAGTTTATAATTTAACCCCCTAAACTTTCAAAATTTACAATTTAGTCACTAACCAAAATTCTCCCTTATATGTACTGACAGTAGTATCATTACTTAACTTTCCAATTCTCCCATATATGTACTGACAGTACAAACATCTTATAATAAGATACTACTGAGTTATTTCCATCATAACTTCAATCCTTAACTTATCTTGAGTAAATCGCCACATTACATATGCAACAACTACTGACATTGCTATCTTCAAACATATATATTTCTAAAGTAAAGATACTTCTTCTTCTTACTCCTTCGTATCTTATAATTATTTTATCATCTCTTTACTATGCAGATAACTTATTCTAAACAATAACTAATTTCCAAGCTTATTTTATGGTATCATATCCACTATGGGTCCTTTCTTGACCTCTAAGATTCGTCAACTAACGAAATCTATTTATCGTTTTACTTTCCTTATTATAGTATCATTTTACCTTATGCAAATGAGGAGCAGTGTCAAGTCATAAAATCAGTACATCAGTAATATGACATCCTAGGGGCATGTATTTACTGAAAATTTCATATCAAACTTGGTTTAGCATCCAGAACCGGCTAAACATTTGCTATAATACCAATAAATGTAACACCCATATCGTATACTCGTTGAATATACATTATATATGTACTTAAACATGCTACTAAAAGTTAAGCTTAATTTTTTTTATCCTTATACGATTCATCGTCTAGCTGATTATTCAGACTATCATTATAATTCAATTTCATGCATCATATACTATCAGTAAGTAAATAGTTTACATGCCCACTAGAAATTGTCATAATTTAGAATGTCTCACTGATGTTTTGTAGCTTGTAGCTTGAACAACATGCTTAACTCCTTTCAAGTGCTCCAACTTAACCTACGTGTGAAACAATCACACGCTAAGTACGAACTTAGTGAGGCAGTTAAACTTATTTATTTTAAAAACATGAAAAAATGTAATACAATATGTCTTATATAAAAGTGCATTTCGTTTTCTCTACAACATGGCAACTATAACACAATGTACATATGTCATGTATCATAATTATCATATAAATCATGTTATTATTGCATAATATTTTTTTTATCATGGACATGCTTTCATCATGTAATCATTTACATATCATGTACTCTATCATGGTCATTCTTTCATTATGCCATCATTTCATAACATGTATTTTATCATGTATGTCATGTACTTCTCTATCATGTAGCATGTAACATGTAACATCTGAATCATGTATCATCTTGCTATTATTACCCATATTCCATGTATAGACATGCATTGCCATTATGTAGAATACAATTCTTACCTCATATTGTATTGAAGTTTGTATTTACTGAAATATGCAACAAGTCAAGTTTCATATAAATAATGCAACATTATTTTTAATTTAGTGTCGACTTATCACAAGTTACATCATTATCAAGTAAATCATATTCATGGCGTAGTTCACATATATGGCATATTTCATACACATGCCATGATTCACATGCATGGCATGATATATATATATATATCATATAATTCATATATATTATATACTTCATATACATGGCATAATTCTTATATATGGCATGAATTATATACATGGCAGAATCCATATACGTGTCATAATTCATATACGTGGCATGATTCATATACGTGACATCATTCATATACATGACTTAATTTATATACATAACATGATACGTGTACATGGCATAATTCATATGCATGGAATAATTCATGTACATAACATAATTTGTATACATGTCATGATTCATATACGTGACATGATTCATATACATAACTTGATTCATTTACATGACATGATTCATTTACATGACATGATTCATATTCGTGATTTATTTCATATACATGGCATGTTCCGTATTCATGGCATTGTTCATATGCATGACATATTTCATATACACGGCATGGTTCATATTTATGACGTGATTCATATACGTAACATGATTCGTTTACATGACATTATTCATTTATATGACATGATTCTTTTATCATTGCCCAAAGTACGCTATATGAGATCGAGGTACGCGAGTCATCTTGAAATGACACCGTAGTGTCTAACGTGAATGTAAAGATGAGTACGTACTCGGGGACGTTCTTTGCTCCCCATAAACATAAAGCACCTCGACAGTGCACTCGGGCACAGTGGGCGTAGCTCCCCAGGGTGATGTGACACAATCATTGTGTCACAATATCTGTTTGATAACATGAACATAAGGGTGCAACTGCTAAAGACTCTATGACATGCCAACTATACCATGGACTCTCATACACAATACTTGGGCATTTCTTTTATCATCATAATCAATCATATAAATAACATTTCATGTTTCATGCTTCATCATAAATGTTCATGGTAAACATAGATCATCATATAAATAAACATTTCATATCTCATACTTCAACATAATTGGTCATGGCAAACACAAATTAACATATGTATATATATATAATCAATATCATTTTAAGTTTGACTATTCACAAGTCTTCCTAATTGCATTCTAAAACATGTAAATGCACTCACCTGGGCCATTTATTAGTTTGCCTCGCTAAGCTCTATTCGATCATTTCTTTCATAGTGCCTCGAACCTTCTTTTGATTCGGATCCAAACTTCATTAATCACAAGAATGTGAATAACATTTGTTAGATTCACTAGTAACAATATTTCAATTTAGCTATTTAATCATTCAACATAAAAATTTTCCATAAATTTCTTTCCTTTCTTATATTGTTCACATACTCATTTTTGGTCCCTAATGACCATTTTGATCTTCAAATAATTCCTCCAAGCTTGCTAACCAATATTAGACACATATTGTCTCGATTTCCATTTTTGTTAACTTGCACTACCATCAAAGATTTACTTCTATAGGGTAGAAAACATATTGAATCTTAATCTCCTTTATACCGTAGAAACTAGATTCGATAACGGTTCTAACGATATAAGCCATATAATTTAATAAAATCTACCAAAATTATGAAAATTCATCAAACACTCGTTTACAAGGCTGTCCTAACATAAACTGTTCTGTAATTTTTCTGACCTTTATTCGATTAAAAATTAATATATTTTAACTCAGAACTTGAAATCAGTTTTTGTTTGTTGGAAACAAAACTAGATTTGATAAGCTTTTCAACCATATAGACTAATAACCCAGATTCAGTTTGTACTTTTTATGGAAAACTTTCAAAGTCAAATTCCATATTTGAATTTTGGAACAGACTGTTGTCCTATTTTCTGACCTTTCATCACTTAAAAATTCATATCTTTTGATATATGAATTGAAATCAATTACCGTTTGTTTTAAATGAAACTAGACGAATAAATCTTTAGATCGATATAAAATTCACCATCTAATCATTTTTGTAGAATTTATGGTGAATTTTCAGACTTACTGCCAAATCTAGTTTTCTACACTGCTTCCATAAATAACTCCAAACTTTATACTAACTTCTCTTTACTTCTCTACTTTTCAATCTAGCCCAATTACTTGCTTTAAACCACCAACTTATCACCATCTTCATCAAGTAATTATTCTAAAATAATTCCCTTTAAATTTTTCGTTCTTTCCGAAATAGTCACTAAAAATGCAAAGATAAGGATTAAAGCTTCTTAACTTTGCAAATTAGTCCTCAAATCAACATTACTTTTTAATACCATCATTATAACTGAAATTCAAATTTAATCCTTCTCTAAACCTCATTTCCGAATTGTCACTTAACTTTGACAATTTGTCAAAATGGTCACTAATTCGGCTCAACATCGGTTTAACATTCTAACTTCAATTTCACATCTCCAACATCAATAATAACATAAATACACTATAAAATCATAAAATTCAAATTATTCCTTTATCTTTTAGAATTGCCAAAATGGTCCCTATACCTTTAACTTAGGGTTTTGCTTCCAAATAACAAATTCAAGCTTACTAGATCATTTATTCAACATCACAAACCCTAAATCAAACTTGAATCCATAAACCATAAGCATCTTCATAATAATAAAAACATGTAGAGTTTAAATCCCAACTCAATAACATGATTTTAACATCACAAAAGCTTGATTTCAACTTGAATTTCAACATGGAATCATAAAATCTCAAAAGCCCCAATTGAGTCCATAAACCTAATTTCTTTCTCATCAAAATTCTCATCAATCAAGCATGTATTCCATGAATTATTGTCATCAAAAGATAGAGCTTGAAAAGAAGAACAACTTTGAAGTTGAAAATATTACCTGAAAATTGAGTTTCGAGACTTGAATCGAGCTAGAAAAATTTCTCCCTTTTTTCCCCTTAGTTCGAAATATTTCAAGAAATATGAACAATTTGGTTCATTTTTTTACTTATTTAAATCCACATGTTAAAATCAAATGAATTTAAAATTTATTTAACTAGTGAAATTACTAATTTACCCTTTTAATCCAATGGCCAAGGCTTAACCTTATCAAAAATCAATGGGCATGATTTGATCCAAGTGTAATTCACCCTCCAAAATTGCCCTTAATATTTCAAAATTGCCATCCTTGTCCAATGATCAATTTGCCCTCTAACTAGTCTTTATTTACTAGTTTGCCATTCTTGTAAAAATTCAACTAAGTCTAGTTGAAATCCAACCAACTATAATAAAATATTCATAAAATATTATTTTATGAATTTTCCATGGCCTTTGGATTAGCCTTTGAAATTTTGATTTGATCCGATCTCCCGATATTCATAAAATACTTTTACTGCGATTTCACCTTTATCGAGCTATCGGATTTATTCAAAAAATTCCATATTTCCATGTTCGAAAAAAGAACACTATCATCTTATAAGGATTTTCTTTCTTAAAGTCTTAGATTGGATTTTCCTAACTCAGTCTACTATTCCGATAATTATTGAAAATCGCAATAAAATTTCTCTTAGAATTCCTTTATTGATAATCCATTCGAATATTCTTTACCTTTACTAAGTCCAAAATATCGATTACAGACACTTTTATGGGACCTTCCCGAAGGTCACCCATCCTTGTATTTCTTTGGCCTGAGCACGCTTAACAATTTCATTCGATCCAAATTCGGTACCTTTTTCTGCATCTTAATTCTTAAAACTCATATCAAGGTACCTATTTTGATCCGATTCACTATTATACTAAATAAAATTACTTGTTGGGGAAATTTACACTTTAGTCCCAAAACGTTTCCAAAGTTTATACTTTAATCCCCTAAACATTCAAAATTTACAATTTTGTCACTAACCAAAACTTGGGATATTACAATCCTCATGGTGCTGTGGACATCAAGAACCTCGACAATGACACCATCTTCATGGTTAACGGCCAACGACTGAAAGTCTAAACTAGAGCTCCGATCATGCGTGACAATTCCTCCTTGCTTCTTCAAGGTGCATGAGAGTTTGCATCCCTCCCCTTTATATTTTGCTATAGCATTTTCATATTTCCAATGTTTATAAACAATTAGGCTTATCCTTTATTTCCTTGTCCTTTTGTTCTTTCTTTTATGCTCGCTTTTGTTTTTTTCTTTATCAGCCTATTTCAGATTTCCTCTCAGAGTTGCAGGTGGCACGCGAGGATGTGGTTTAAGGAAGCAGCGCTTTCCAATTAGGTTAGGCTTTTGTCCTTACTTTGTTGAGGGAAGTTGAAAAGGCAAAACTTTTCCAAAGCTTTAGGGTGGCATTAAAAATAGAAAAGGGGGGATTTAATATCTTTGTAATTTTCAAAACCCTACCCCATCATCACCTTTTTCAAATTCTCTTTCCTACCTTTCTCCTTGCATTAAAAGCCCATCACATCTTTTCTCTTCCACACGCCTCATAACCGTCACACTCACCTTCTCTCTTCAATTACTTTTAACAGTTTTGTTTCTTGCATTAAACACACTATCTTTTTCACCACTCACTCCACTTTGCCCCCTTATCTTTCCTAACCTTTTCTTCTCCTCCTTCATCTATCTCGAATCAGACTTCACCCAAGGAAAAATTGCAATCAACCCTAACAATCTTTGCCCTTCATTCCATCATGGTTCATTGCAAGGATGTCCTCGTTGCTTCAAGCAGTGCACAAGCCCAGTCGACCCTAAAATCAAGAAATTTCACGATGAAGAGGCCAAGTCTTGCTTCTAACAAATTAAGGAAAGAAAAGACTTCCCTAAACAAGGCTTCTCTTTCCCTTTTAAGGGTGAGAAGGGATTTGACGTCGAGGTGATGGAGATTATCACCAAGCACAAATGGGACTCATTTGTCAAGCACCTAGGGAATATCTCTGTGACGCTAGTGAGAGAGTTATATGCCCATCTAACAAGCCCCACACAGTCTGGTGTGTACGTAAGGGGGAGAAAATTAAGTTTACTGCTGCAGCAATAAACAAGTTTTATGGGCTGAAGGATGTTGTGGACCAACATACCCCTTTTGTGGAAGCTGCTGATGCCCAGACGATCAAGGAAGTTGTGGAAGATTTATGTTTTAGGGGAACAAAATTAGACCCTACAAACAAGACTGTGGAGAAGGGGCGTTTGAAGCCTCAAGCCAAGGTGTGGAACCACTTCCTCAAAACCTGTTTGATGCCCACCTCCCATCACACAATTGTGGCTTTTAGCGAACTCTTCCTCCTACACTCAATCCTCAATGCACGCCCGATAGATGTGGAGAAAATAATAGTTGATGAGGTGTATGCATGTGTGAAGAGGAAATCGAGCCCTCTGATCTTCCCTAACTTGATTACGGCCTGCTATCGCAAGAAAGAGGTGTATGAAGATGATGAGGATGAGATTCATAAGGGAAAGCAAGGATTAACCCTTGAACAAATTCCTGGGCTTAAGGGATTTGATGAAGATTCTCCAGCTGAGACTGTAGAAGGTGGAGCGAAAATAGTTGCTACAGCGAGGATTGCCTCATTGGTAGCCTCCACATGATGTATGAAGGAAGAGATAGAGGTGCTGCTCGAGAACTTACATACTTTGTTCAAGTATGTCAAAGAAAGAGATGATGTGATGAAGTCTTACTTCAAGGAGATACCGCCACACATGGCAAAAGAATTCCCTGCCTTCCCTAAATCCCTGTTCGTGCCACCACATAACCCCCTGCCGCCTAAGAGAACCCCAGCTACGAGTTTGATCCCTGTACAACCAGAACCAACTACACAAGAGCCAGCCCCTACTGATGCTACAGCAAGTCCTCAGAGTAAAGGAAAAGCCCCGATAGAGGCTCTGCCTCCTGAGGCACCAGCAGATGACCCAGTCACTATTGCGAGTAACGATGACGAGATGGAAGAAACCACTCCGGCTACTACAACTACATAGACTCCAAATGCCATAGCACGGACACAGCGTCATCTTAAGCAATCTGCCGGTCGTGTTTGGAACACTAATACTGAGGGGAGTGACACTTGGGACAATGAGCAAGCCCTACCACCGCAACCAACTGAGGAAGATGAGCCCATTGCCGCGCTGAGGAAGAAGCGTTTCAAGCTTAAGGCCACCAAAACTGCACCACCAAAGTAGGACCATAAAAAGGTTCCTCCCATTGCATTGCATGTAGTATAGTTTTAATTAGTTAATTTTCATGCATTGTTGACACTACATTCTTCAAGCTTGGGGGTGTTAGTGTTAGTATTCATAGTTAAGCATTTGCATTACTAGTGATGAACAGATTTTTGCTATGGCATTTTGTTTGGCTTAAAGATAGTTTTATGAATAAATTAAGGATGTCCAATGATGAGTAGTTAATTTTTGTGGCTATGGATTATATGAATATACATTACTATTGAGATTGGTAGAACTGACTTTAGGGCTTGATGCTTTCAGATTTATTTGTTACACTATTGCATGTTCTCTATGCTTAAGATTGTTAGAAAATTTTTATGAAAGAACTCTTGCATGCCTTAGTATGACTGATCTTAATGAACTTGAATGATAAATGAAAGCATTAAAGGCTTTATCAGGCTCCCTTTTGTTTTGTGCATGTGTTGAATTATGAATAAATTCTTCAACATATCTGTAGAGGGACACTCCTATTTGTGTTGTTTGCCTGGATACTGAATTTAAATAAATGGCAGCAACAACAAATGAGTGAATGAAAGTTGTCACGGGATTACTCTACTTGCTAGCTCGGGGATGGAATGTTTGCTCCATTTCCATATAGAGTTAAGGACGGTAGGTGTGATGAGCTGACACCCTTCGTAGCAGTTTCTAGAAAAAAAAGAAAAAAAAGAAGGGATTATAATTATGGGAGTAAACTTGTGCTTAATTGTTTAACAAATACTAGGGTATAATAGAGAACATGGCAAGAATTTTTCCAAATCTGTTAAGAATAGATTGGATGCAATTACGCACACACAAGGAAAGGATCTTGCGTTAGGGAAAAGTTCTTAAAATCTCAAAACTGTCTAGCGTGTTGAAGCCAATATTTTATGAGGACTGAAATTTTGCCATAGCATTGTCTAGAGCTTATCTTTGCCATAGCATTTTCTCTGTTTTTCCTACTCATTGCTTGGGGACAAGCAATAGCTTAGGCTTGGGGTGTGTTAACCTTGTAAAAAGTACATATTTCATGCCTTTTTACTAAATTTACAGTTTGTTTTCAAGCTCATTTCATTGCATATAGATGCATTTAGTTTATATAGTTGCATATGGTGGTGTTTGCTTGGTTGTTTTTATATATTTATGAAATTGGTGCTGCTTAAAGGAAAGGTTTGCTTGGTGGTGGTGATGTGCAGGTGAGCTAAGGAGCATTGACGGGAAAGGAAAAAATTATTGCAGCATTTTGGACGGCATTTCTGGGCATAGAAAAAGACAAAGACATAAGATATTTTACAGCCCCCATACGTGATTCCACCAGCCAGCTGTGCCACACATGAAAAGGGAATATTCCCTAGGGTCACAAGGAATTAAGGATACAAAACCCTAGGAGCCCCCGCTATATAAAGGATAGGACAACCACATTTAAAGGGGAACTGAAAAAAGGGTAGTGAGCTAAGAAAGAGAGAAGCAAAAAGGCGGCTGCTTTCCTTCTCCTTCGTCTTGGTGTCCTCCATTGTTGAAGCTCCAAGGGACGATATTGCTGGCCTTTGAGAGAAGCAGCAAGCTTCGGGTGGTTCACGGCAGTCCAAGGTGGCTTGGGAGATTTCCTTATTCTAGTTGCTCTTTGCTCTATTATTTCTTCATTTTGAAATGGGCTATTTTAAACGGATGAATTTGGATGTTATTTGCCCAACCATTAACTAACTTTAAGTGGCTTGGGTTTATTTGTGGATGATGATGTTTTAGTTTTAATGAATGCTTTAGCTTTTTCCAGCTTAATTTGCACTTTGTTCACTGTTTTATTGTCTTGGGTTTGTAAGAGCTTTCGAGAGTTATCTTTTACCTTTGTTTGATGCTTAATGGTCGAGAGAGTTAAGCTTAGATCTATGTGGACAATGGGGTTTGATGCTTAGAGGCAAAACCCTAACTCACCTTAGAGATAAGGATAGAGTTTCAACGATTGGAAATCGTAGAACTTCATGGATGGTATCTTGCTAGGGTTCACGTTGAGAGGTATTATTGTAGCAATCTTACTGTATGTTTATTGCTAGAGATAGTTTGGAAGCACCTAGGTAAACTCTGTCGAGTGCCTTAAAGGCTGGAAATAGTTAATCATTCGTGAGAGCTAGGCATAGGATTCCTAGATAAA